>CM029621.1:25732841-26117841 GCA_017311315.1 Dendrocalamus latiflorus
TATGTTTTAATGTATCTTGATGTACGACTACATAGGTACATATATAGGCTAGAGATTAAAGTCCCTAATGAAAAAGAAACAGAGTTCTAGTCAGCAATCAAACAGGACCTATCAGAAAATTGGAATAATAACCTGCTTGGACACAGGAACGGCACCCTGCTCAGAGACTCTTACTGAAGAGTTGTAGTCAGAAGACGCCACAAATAGCCACGTTTGACTCCAGTCGGTACATGCACCTTAGAGCTCTGGTAATCTATTCGAAGATAGGAACAACATCCCGCTTGGAGAGTCTCGGTGAAGAGTTATAGTCAGGATACATCTCGAGTAGCCATGTGTGACTCCAGTCGGCGCACACATCTTACAGCACCACATCTGATGCAGGTCAGTGCAGAATTCGTTACGGACTCAAAGATGAAACCAATCATAATTTTCGATCAGTTCACATTACTTCATAATCGAACTCTTCATGTGGTCGGAAAGACCGATATTGTTCAGATCAGACCAGATTCGGATCATAAAATACAACAATCTCTACCTTAAATTGAATTTCTCCTGTAGCAAAAAACACTAAAGAACTTCTCAATGAAATTGTAGAATGACTCTAGTGCGTCAAACGTCCGAAAGGACTAATGAATAATATCGATCAAGTCTGAGTAGAGCTCAAACTTAGTGGTAGAAACTGGCTTTATCATCATATCAGCTGGATTCTCATAAGTACAAATCTTACAAACTTTGATATCACCTTGTGTAATAACTCCTCGGAAGAAGTAATATCTAACTTCAATGTGCTTTGTTCTCTCATGAAATATTTGATCTTTTGTAAGATAAATAACACTCTGACTATCACAGAAAACATTAGTGTAAGATGTACTTCTATAAAGCTCAGTGTAGAAACGCCTTAGCCAAATAGCTTATTTATAGGATTCTGAAATAGCCATATACTTGGCTTCGATGTTTGAAAGCACAACAATAGCTTGTAAACTGTCTTAATTTCCAACTCACAGTACAGCATCTGACCATGAAAACATAACTAGAAAGAGATCTTTGCTTCTCCAGATCTCCTGTGAAGTCTGAATCAACATATCCGACCAGCCCATCATTGGTCTGTCCAAATGCAAACAAGCATTAGAAGTGCCTCTTAAATGCCTGAAGATCCACGGAATAGCTCTTCAGTAGTCTTTTCTAGGATTGGCAATATATCTACTAACAACACTCAAAGCATAAGACAGGTCGGGGTGAGAGTAGACCATGATGTACATAAGTGATCTGATTGAACTTGCATATGGAACGTTTGACATGTATTTAACTTCTTCAATTGTTTGTGGACTTGATGCTGGAGAGAGTTTAAAATGTGCAGCTAGTGGTATACTGGTCATTTGGCCTTGTGCATATTGAGGCAACGAATAACTTTTCAATATACCCTTTCTGAATTAGGTATAGTTTCCGAAACCACCAATCTCTAATGATTTTCATACCAAGAATCTTGTTTGCTATATTGAGATCTTTTAGCTCAAATTCACTGCTGAATTGTATCGAGGGAGTAATGTCATCAAACATTTTCCCATTCCTTTGTTTCCAGATATGCCAAGAAGCAATGACAAAAATCTCCATGAAGTACAGTGAACCAAAGTTTTGGCCAGCTTGCTGGAGCATATCCATAATGTTTGGAGATAAATACCATTGGATCCCTATCTTATTCTAGCAATTGTTACTAAAAGGACATGAGAAGAAAAGGTGATGAGTTGTTTCTTCTTTCATAGCGTGGCAGAGCACACAATGAGTATCATTTCCTATGTACCAATATCTTCTTCTTAGCATATGTTTTGTATTCAATCTATGTTGTAAAAGTAGCCAAGCAAAGACTTTGATGTTCATGATGCATTTGCTTTTTCAAATCCATTGGAAAGGGGTTGGAGCTAAAAGATTGAATTGATAGCAATAATATTTTTTAGTGCTATAGGTTTCTCCTCCCCCAACTATACTTCCAAACATTGTTATTAGTGGGAGTCAGCTGTATGGTGGCTAAAAGGCTATGGCAAGAAGAAGTGACCAGTCCAGTTGTATACCTCCATAATTCAGCAACATAAATTTCTTTATTTTTTTTACAAATGAATATAACCTTAGCAATTGGTAACAAAGGACATGATCATTCCAAAGATCTTTCTTAAAAAGCAATGTGATACCTGATCCAACCACTGTAGTAGATACCACACAAAAATCTATAACGAAGCTCATTAGGTCTTTCCACCAAAAAGAAGCACAATTACTATTTGAGTGAGGTACTTGTGAGCGATAGTGGGTATTCCAAATCAAATGAACCCACGATATATTTTTTTGATTATAGAGATTATGTCAGTGGTTAAGGAGGAGTGCTTTATTTTGAGTAGCAAGGTTGAGGACTCCCATCCCTCTGTTGTTTTTGAGATGACAAGCCAATTCCCATGCATCCAAGGACTTACAGCTATCCTGAAGATCACGAGAACCTCTCAACTGATAGTGTTTTCTAGCTTGATTAATATGTCAGATCACTGTAATAGGGAGCTTGAGTGAGGACATGAACTAAATTGACAGTAAAGAGAGGACATAATTGGCCATAGTGAGGTAGCCTCCATAGGAGAGAAAAGCCGCAGTGCCTGACAACCTTCTTTCAATTTGATCTACCATGGGTGAGAAATCCTTCACCAAGGGTTTAGTAGTCCCCAAGGGCAAATTATGGTTTTTAGCTTCTCCTTTGCCAACCGAGCATCGTAAATCTCCATGAGGGTGAGACTGTCCTGGCTTATAAAGAATTGTCTTTGAACATTGAGAATGAACCAGCCAATGTGTAGAGTAGAATAAAACATAAATCTTCATCTTCATATTTGACCCCCATTGCTTGAAGATTGGCGATGATATCCTTAAAAACGATTCAAGTGAGAAAAGCTTCTACTTCACAAGTATCTTGCTGGTCAAATCATGGGTAATGCAGATCTATTCTAGCTTTAGCCATAACGTAGCAACGGTAGTCTCCTTTGTGAACTCTTAGAGGATATTGTTAGATAGATGAAGATGAATATGAGAAAGAGCCTTACAATCATGTAGTGGACGTCTTGTTGATTCATAATAACGTATCATCCAAATCGAGCTGAGTTAGAATAGCTCGCATCTTGATTAGCCATAGGGAAAATCTTGTGTCTTGGTCAAGTAGCGGAAGATCATACTTCATTGTCATCATGTTGAGAGTGCACTAGATTGATCTGGGTAAAGAACGTGGCTCTGATACCACTTGTTAAGATCAGACAAACCACTTGTTACAAAATCGACAAGACAAAGCACGCAATTAATGAAGAACAATTTGTAGGACCGTATGGCGCTATCAGAGGGGGGGCGAATGATCGCCTCCACTTCATCTGCTTCACTTGATCTCTTCATGATCGACAACGAAAACAACCACTCGAATGATTACTCGTCACACGGATGTGCTAGTCGTTCGACCGAATGTGCTCGTCGTTCGATCGCACGCTCGATCGATTCGCTACAACCACCTTTGTATGTGGTCTAACTCGCTTGCAGATTTCAGCAGCGTGCGTGGTCGAACTCGCTCACAGACTTCAGCCGCTCAGAAACCTTCGACCGCTCGAATGCCTGCGTGATCGTATCACACTCGAACGAGGTCTATTAGCACACCGCCGATGATGCAAGAGGAACGATGATTAGAAAAGCATCCTGCCAATCAACTTATTTTGGAATAGTCGTATTGCCGTGGGTGAAGTTGTGTAGTCATACAGTCATGGTCATAAAGCCATGCATGGTCGTAAATGACAGCCGTGGTCGTAAAGCTGTGCGTGGTCGTAAACGACAACCACAGTTGTAAAGCCATGCGTGGTCATAAACGACAGTTGTGGTCGTAAATGACTCATGTACGAAGTTTGCCGTGGTCGTAAAACCAGCTGAAACACTTGAAGAAGGCAAAAACCACTTAGAAAAAAAATCAAAACCACTCGTAAACAGCCAGAACCACTTGAATCCAAAATCTTGGACTACGATCACCCAGTACTTTCACAAATGCAAATTCCAAAGTAATCCAAACATCAATTATTCATCATTATTTTTAATCACGACCATCCACATGGTCTAACAATCTCTCCCTTGATGAATACATTGACAACACCTCGAAACACTCAAATGACTTTGCGAGAAAAAATTTGCGATCTGAAATAACGAGTATCCGAGACAACCGACCACCCAACCAATTGAGAACAAACCCAGAGAACAACTTCCAGAGCAAATCTCCAGAGCTCCAGAGCAAATCTCCTCCTTTCTTCTACTTTTCTCCCCCTTTGGTAATGAAATTATCAAGCGCTCAAAAGTGAGAATAATTCTAAAAGGAGCCAAGCGAATAAAGATCAGGAAGCTTTGTAGACTATACTGGTCACTTTGCATTGATTAAAAATTTTGACCAAGCCAACTGTATGAGCAGAGCTAACTAGATCATATAAAATCATATATTATATAGTAGGATCAAAACTAATCTTTTAGCACAATTAAACAATTTAGATCAATGACAGGCATTTCATCAATGACTAAACCAATTATAAAGAGCACAATGAGATACCATAATGAAAATTCAAAGCCTAAAATTGAAGCAAACATTAAATCTAGATGGGCTAGCAGTTTCATATAACAACATATTGCTTCACACACGATTCTTAGGCATGTGGCATGCTTGTAGCATACTTCTTTTTCACGATCAGGGAATGTCTAACAATAGAACAGTTTGAATGCATTGGCAAGACTAGTTTAACCACCAACTAAGTATTATGACCCGGTCCAGTTACAAAAACTCCTGAGCCTGCAGAGAACTGATTAGAGGGAGCAGAGCCACGATTTGGAGCTTGCATGGATTCCACCCGAGAATGCTTTTCTTAACTTGTCTTTCTTCTCCTTCTTGTTTTCTCAAAAGCAAAATTGAACCAGATGACCATCTCTACCACAGTGAGTACACTTGAACTTGACTTACTGAGAAGTCGTATCATTGATTTTATAGCACTCTCTTTGGTAGAGAAATTCTTTGCAATACTAGCATATTTAAAAATAATCTAATTTGATTCAGATTCTACTATAGATTTTCCAGGTTCCAAAAGTTTAACAACCTTAGGAAGATTATTGTTGGCATACTTAACAAAATTAAATCCTAAACCATGTTTCTTCACGCTTGCTTTTTATTGATCTAGAATCATATTCAAATTCTTTTTGCCAAAAGAAAATCTCTCTAAGGTGCCTTTAAGATACTCATTCTCTTTAGCCAATATGGGATAGGTTGTGCATTTAACATATTCATCACTAAGACTCTTAGAAGCACTAGACTGAGCCAATTTTTCCTTTTTAGCAAACTCCTTAAGTTGTCTAGTCAAAGCTTTTATTTCTGTAATAAGCTTGAGACAGGTAGAGCAAGAGAGAGTCTTATGATAAAGCATCTATTGAATAGACTCCTGAGAAGAGTTAAGTCTAGCTTGAAGCAAATCACATTTAGAGCATGCTTTAGATGAGTTAGACTTAAGCTTTTCAATTTCATCATATGCCTATTTTATCTTTTCATCACAAGAGCCGTGTGCCAGTTTTAATTTATCAAATTTAGCAGTTACATCACTAAATTGACCCAAGGTTGATGTATTAATTTTTCTTGCAGACTCCAACTCAAAATGTAATACTTGATAGGACTCACATGATTCATCATTGGGAATTGAACCTCTAAGTCTATCGATTTCAGATTATAAATTCTCAACAACAAGATCATGATTTTTTATTTTCTAAGAGACCATGTGGTCGTGACCCCATGTGTGTGATGAGTAGTTGACATCGGTTTAAGTTAGTCGAGTTTGGTTTGTGTGGTTCGAACCATGTCGTTGTATGGTGCAATCGGCTTCGGTCGGACTTGGTCAAACCTGGTCAAAGGGATTAGGATGCATATTATGTTGACTTGTTAGGTTTGGGCTATCTCATGCTTAATGTGATTCATTGATGCTATTTGTGCTTACATGTATCGAGCGGTGCTTTGTGATGTGTTTCTTGTCTGTGATGGCTGCAGGACGTCGAGGCGGAGTCGTGGCGAGACACGATGTGACTGAACTAGACACAGGTGGTGTCGAGGTCAGAACGGTCGGAGGTGTCGAAGACGGCAGAGACTTGATGTGGTTGCGAGGCTTGGACGACAAGGAACGTGGAAGCTTCCCGGAAGGTGCAGGAGGGGCGTTTCGGTAAAAACGCAAAGTTGTACAGGTGGAGGCGGTTCCGTTCAGGATTTAGCGGGCGTAACGGGTTGGAGACCCGTTAACCAAGGGCTATAAATAGGAGTGAGTGGCTGCATGCATTCCATGGATTTTAGGGTTTGAGTGAGTGGTTAGGGCTTTTGCTTTGTGTATTCTCTTTATGCTTTAGTTGGTGAGAGCTGTTGGAGAGCACAGAGAGTTGTCCCCTTCTTGTATGTGAGTTTTTGAGGGACAGAGACATGAGTTCTTGATCATTCCAAGCTTGTATGGGATTGTAGGGATGATATGAGTTGATACTCCTTGTAATCATGTATCTCTCATCCTCAATATCAATCTAAGATGGCTTTGTTTCAGTTTGATTGAGTTCCTGACTCTCTGTTGTTTTCTTTGTCTTCGATGCTCTCTCTGGTTGATTTATGAGTTTTTTGTTCTTGAGTTGATTCTTGCCCTGAAGGTGTAAAATGGATTGCTCTATGTTGGGATGGTGCCTCAAGATCATTTGATCGATTTTTCCCAAGAGCAAATTGATTAAATCAAAGAATCCCATTTTCAGACTTCTCTGTTCTTATTTTCATTTCTAGGGTTTTGTTGAGAATCTTGATTCCCTTCATGAGTTGGCCTGAGTTTTGGCTGCTGATTCTCCTTGGTGTTTGCCTTGTCAAGCCTTCTTCTTTTTGAAGTGTTTTCTCCTCCTTTTCAGTGAGATTAAATTTTTTTCTTCATAGCACTCATTGCTATAGGAGAAGAACTTTTCGTATGGAGTATTGTGGGGATCGAATTTTTAAGTGTCGACATTCACCCCCTCTGTCGCCATTTCGGTCCAACATTTTCTTTTTATATTTCTTAAGATAAGCTAAACACGAGGACAAATCTATGTAAGAAGGTTTTACCTCATTTAGATCACTGTAGAGATCATCATCGTCGAGATCCACACTCTTTGCCATAAACTACATTCCTGTGAAATCTACCTCCTTGACCTTCTTGCCACTGCCCTCATCACTTGCAGATTCAGCGTCACTCAAATTGATTTTCTCAAGTGCTAAAATTATTTTGTTGGCTGCCCTGCGATAATTTGTTTCTTGTTTAGGTCAATTTTGACTTGAGATCGATGGGTTGATGCTTTGTCATGCGTAACCTCCTTCCTCAATTTAAGGCAATTTATCTTGATGTGATTTTGCTCACCACATTCATAGCATCTAATTGGACCAACTCTCCATCTTAATCTAATATTATTAATTGCCTTGGTCACCCGCTTGGAGAGAAGTACAAGCTGCTTTTCAGGGATCTTCTCCAATTGTTCATCTAAAACAGAGCATAATGCAGACGAAGAACTAATAGATGAACTAGAGGAGTCATCAGCTTGGTTAGTCACTAAACCCAGAGAATTTGACTTGTTTATCTTGGCCAAATCATCAATCTCATGTATTTTAATTTTTGAATAAAGATCATTCAGAGTGAGTGTTTCCATGCTAACAGAATGATTGATAGTGGTGACTAACACATTCCAAATAGACATATCCAAAGAATTTAGAATTTGACGAGCATTGTCAGAATCAGAATATATGACATCAACAGATTGCAAATCACTAACAATCTTTTTAAAGCAGTCGAAAAGAGCATTTACTGATTCTCCTAGTTTCATCTCAAATTTAGTATACTCCTTTTTGAATTGATTCTGATGCACACCCTTAATAGACTTTGCTCCTTCATGGTAATCGACTAGAATAGTCTAAATTTTATTTGCAGATTTAAGATGAGTAATTCTGACATGCTTGTTTCTATTTACCTTGCAACAAAATATTTCTAGCCTTATTGTTTGCCTCTACATCAACAGCGTTTTCGGTGATAATGACAGAAGGTACTTCAAATGTATATTCCACTTTTTACCAAATCGCATTACCTTGAGCTTGTAGAAAGACTTCGATGCGAGTTTTTGAGTATAGATAATCTGTACCATCAAAGAATGGTGGCTTAACAGAGGACTATTTCCGATCTAACGCCATTGCAACCTACTCTGATACCATTTGTAGGACCGTATGGCGCTATCAGAGGGGGGTGAATTATCGCCTCCACTTCTTCCACTTTCCTAGATCTCTTCGTGATTGACAATGAAAACAACCACACGAACGATTACTCATCACACAGATTGTAACATCCAAAATTTTCAAGTATTCAAAAATGTGGAGTTTTTATTTTTTTTTATTTTTTTGCATTTTGCCAGCACTCAAATTTCTTCTGAGTATTTGTTTGGAATCTTTTTGAGTTTTGCGCCATACAAATTAATAATCAAGAATACTCGCAAATGCAAATAATAATCTTGTAAATTATAAGAACGGAAAAATGCCATTACAAATCATGAATTCAAAATACCAACATCTTGAATTCAAATTCAGGACAATAAAATGAGTCCAAAAAGAATATTAGAATATACCCATAAAAATCTAAACCGGCCCCGCCTCCAACTGCTCCCCATCCCTGCCCGGCGTCCCGTGTCAGCCGCCACCTGCCCCGGTCGCTATCACCGCACGGCGCCCCACTGCGCGCACACGTCGCCACCCATCTAGCCGTGTGCATACCGCCATGCCCTGCGCACGCCAGCACCCACGTCGCCGTCCCATCGCTGCGCACAAAGCTCCGGTCGTCGGCCACAGTGCGGCTCAGCCACCCCTCCCTCCGCCGCTATAAATAGCTGGCCTCCCGCGCCACTCCTCCTCTTTCCCAACCCCTTCTTCCACCTTCGCCCGTGAGCAAGCCGCCGTCACCCTTCCCACCGCTGCCTCCTCACCGGTCGATCTCCCGCTGATTCCTCGTCCGGGGAGCGCCTTCTCGGTGCCGTCAACCCGCCCCAACCGCCAATCGAGGCCCTCACCGCCGGAGCTCTCTCTCCACCGCCCACCATGGACTCTCCCCGGCCCGACCACCCGCACGGTAAGCCTTCCCTTAACCCCTTGTAGCTCGTGCTCACCTCTGGTTCTCCTTTCCCCACACCGGTGCTGGCGTCCCCCTTCTCACCTCGCCGCCGGCCGCACCAGACCGCCGCCCCGCCAACTTGCACCGTTTGGAGCCATGCCGCCTTCTCCATGAGCTTGCTAGCCTCGTCAGGATTCCGTTTTGCCAGCCTACCCCGCCCCTCCGGCCTCCCCTCGCTGGTGAGCCCACCTGCTCTGAGCGCCGCCGCCTTGCTCTATTTTGAGGCCCCCCTGCGCTTACTCCTTCTAGCCTAATTCCACTCCCTCAATCGCGAAAGACCGCTGGCTCAGTTGGCTAGCCCGAGCGTGCATAACACAGAGCCTCTTCCGCCAGGTCACGAGTTCGATTCCAGCAGCCGCCCCCTTTTCTATTTCTTTTTAGTTTTGATTTTTATTAATCCAATTCAAGCAAGAAAAATCAGAGAAAATTGGAGAACGATTTAGAGAAGTTAATAAATTTAATTAGGATATAAAATAAGTTTAACTAAGATTTAATATCTGGTTATTTATTTTATGAGTAATTACCATAGCTTAAATATTTATTGAGGCCTAATTATAATTAAAGGCATTGATAAAATACGATTTTGTTCAATATCCAAAATGTAATAAGGATCCTAATTAAAATATATAAATATATATACATCCAAGTTAAATTTAAGGGGAGTAAAATTGATAACTATAAAAGCAAGGTTTTAGATTAAAAGGATTACCCTGGACCATAACATATGCCCTAACGTTTAACATGCTGCCATTAAATAAATCTCAATGGTAGGTTTAATTGAATTAGGCCTCTTCATGAAATTAATTAAATAATAAGATGTGGCCATAAACATTTAAATTAGAAGACCCTAATAAAATCCTCGCCGTTAGCACGTCACCGATAAATAAATCTCAATGATGAAATTAGTGGAATAAAATTTGAGTATAGCAAGCTTGGTCCTATGTAAATAGAAGTTTAACTAAAAGATGCTAATGCAAAGGATAAAGTAACAATGACAGTTGGTCCTCAGGGTATTTCCAAATGAAAGGTCATGTTAATGTATAGATGCTAAAGTATAGTAGCCCTAAGTCATCGGACGTTGAGATAATCTCACTAACAAACAATCCGAAGAAACATATAATATTATGACCGCTAGCTGCAGATGAGTAGCAAATAAGAATATACTAAAGTTTTCTATTAAACATCAATGAGATAATTAAATATGCACGTATGGCACTGAATCATTAAAAAAATTAACCATTAGGTGTATACCTCGAAAAATTGGCAAATAAAACCTCATCAAATACCATCACCTAAGTTATGAGGAATACATACCTTAAAGATGAATTTAACGCACTAAACTCCTACCCCAGTCTATAGAACTAACCTAGTGCACGGGACTTCCTGAATAAATATAAAAATGATAAAAGAAGTTATGGAATAAAAAGATCAATCCATGATACTCAAAAGCCAGCTATGCCTAGCCATTCTCAAATCCGAAGTAGAGTATTCCAGTGAATATTCTAGTATCATGAACTTTCCTTGGCATTCGTCCCAATAAATCTTCTTTGGCCGTTCAACCACTTCGCTCCAACCCCTTTGATTATGTCAAATACTCTATGCCTAACCAACCTCAAATCACTCGTTTAATCATAATAAAAAGCTAATCAAGTTCAATTGGGTTTATCTGGATCTTTTGAGTTATTTGCCCTTATTTGGATTCAGCTGTTTAGCGCGTAATTAGAAATTGGAGTCTAGAAGATTTAATGGATCAAGTGCGATCAAGATCGAGGTGAAGATAAAGGCCAACGACGAGAAAGCTTTGAGTGAGCTCAAGACCGCGGTAAACTGCGTAAGGCAAGTCCATACTTTGATCATGTTGAACCTATATTTTCTGCAAATCTACTTTTGTTTAAATTATCACATTGCATGCTGTCTTCTCTGCAAACCTATTGCATTCTTTCACAAATTAAGTTTTAGTTCAAACTGCTAGGTCTCAGGAAATTTCTATGCATTATATTCCAAATGCAATTTATTGCAAATAAAATAGCCCGAGCCTTCCCTTGATAAACCATGCATATTATCTATTTGCATCCTGTGTATTGGCTCGCGGAGCACAGTAGTTTGTGCTCACCCTCGCTCTTACAACTAATCCAGAATCAGAATTCATGTCACTACGCTTCAATGCTTCGACAATACAATTGGACATGATGACGAAGATGATGAGGAAGAACTAGGTCGCGCACCTCCAGTTGATTGCCTGTGGGCACGTCCTGAGGGTCCCACCTATGTGGTTCGTTTTCGCTGCTGAAATTTATTGATTGCAGCCTAATCGGCCCATGAGTAAGTCTACTATTATATTTATGCTTCCGCATGATATGTACTTTGATGTTCAGAACTGTAACTTGTGAGCACTATCTACTAATCCAGTGAATAGTGCGATGAAATCATAGGGGATGCCAGGTGTTAAAATCTGGGCTCCTACATAGATGTGCTAGTCATTCGACCGAATGTGGTAGTTGTTTGATCAAACGCTTGATCGCTTCGCTACAACTGCCTTTGTACGTGGTCAAACTCGCTTGCAGATTTCAGTCGTGTACATTGTCAAACTCGCTCGCAAAGTTCAGCCGCTCGGAAACCTTTGATCGCTCAAATAAGCACTAGCTGAAGACACCTGCATGCTCGTATTGCACTCGAACGAGGTTTGTTAACACATCGCTGACAACGCAAGAAGAACGATGCTTAGAAAAGTATCATGCCGATCAACTTCTTTTGGAATAGATCTGATCTATTATTTCTTCAACAAGTTTTTAGCTTCAAAGTGCCCTCACAGCACCCCTAAAAGCTTCCTCGATGAAATCCTTAAAGGCCAATACGTTAGCCTAAATTTTACCCTGCTTATATAGACTAACGTCCCAGTCGTATCTTATTCTGAGAGACCATGTGGAGGTGACCACATGTTTATGATGAGTAATTGACAAGTTTGTTGCAAAGATTGAGTTTGGTTTGAGTGTTTTTGCCAGGTCGGCATTTGGCGCAGTCGGGTTGATTAGACGGTCTTATTGCATATTATATCTCCCGATTGGTCGTTTGGGCAATTTCGTGCCTGTGTTTGGTCTATTGATGCTATTTATGCTTACATGTGTCAAGCGGTGCTATTTGATGTGTTTCTTGTTTGTGATGGCTGCAGGACATCGAGACAGAGTCGTGGCGAGGCACGGGGTGACCGAACTAGGCACAGGTGGCGCTGAGGTCAGAACGGTCGGGATGTGCTGAAGACGGCAAGGACTCGAGGTGGTTGCGATGCTTAGACGACAAGACATGAGGAAGCTTCCCGGAAGGTGCACGAGGGGCGTTTTGGTAAAAGCGCAAGGCTGCATAGGTGAGAGCGGTTCCGTTCGGAGTTAGCGGGCGTAACAGGTTGGAGACCCGTTAGCCAAGGGCTATAAATAGGAGTGAGTGGCTGCATGCATTCCCATGGCTTTGGGAGAGAGTTAGGGTTTGCATGAGACAAAAGAACCTTTGGGGAGGTTGTTTTGCTTTGAGCTTTAGTTGTTGAAGAGTAGTTGAGGGCAGCAGGGTGTGTCTCCCTCGTTCATCCCCTCACTGTGTGTGTTCTTCCAAGAAGCATGTAGTGTGAGTGAGTTCTTGGCTTGGCAGAGGGAGAGGATGAGTTGAAACTCCTTGTAATCATCCCTGGTTCTAATGTCCATGCGTATGGGGACTCATATGTAATCCTCGTTTGATTTGAAATGAAGTTCTGAATTTTTATCTCTCATGCTTCTGTGTTCTTCATTGCCTCTCTGTTGATTTCTTGGTTTTCTCGATTTCTTGTTGAGAAGGGCCAAAATGGGTTGCTCTGTGATGGAATTGCATTTCTAGACCCTTTGGTCATCAAGTTCCAAGAGCCATTTGATCGATTTACAAGAATCACATTTTTGGCCCTCCTGTGTTCATGTTCTCTTTTCTAGGGTTTTGGCAAGAATCTTGATTTCCTTCATGAGATGGCGTGAAACTTGGTATCTAGAACCCTTAGGCTCTTTATTAGCTATCCTCAAAGTTTCGTGACCAAAGGATCAGTGATGGAATTGCAATTTGAGTTTTTGGGCAGATCTCTGTATTTTTCAAGTTCTTGGCCAAATTCTGAATTTCTTGAGCTATTGTTGATTTCTCTTGTTGAGGTGTGTCTTGCTACTATTTAGAATAGGTGTGTGCATCTTTGGTTAAGGGAATTCAGCTAGACATGCTTCATTCGGCCAAATTTGGGTTTTTCAAGTCTCCTGCGTAGGAAGTTCAGGCTGTCGGTCTGATTTTTCGGGGAGACCGATCAGACCAGCCTCAGTAGGGCGGTCAGACCGGCCCTTGGGCACCAGTCAGACCGGCCCCCTCTGTTTGGCAACTGATTTTTTCTGCTTTGGGTCATTTATTCTCTATTTCTTTTGGATGAGTTTTTGTAGGAGTTCCAGAGAATATACAACTTCTTCTTCTTCATAGATCACATATCTATTGGAGGGGAAAGTTTGGACTTGAATTCTTGTAGGGGCTCTTTTTAAAGAAGTGACATTCACCCCCCTCTGTCGCCATTTCGGTCCAACATATTCAAACATGAACACAGCACCTAATCTCTTTCTCAAATTAAGGGACACAAAACCCTTTCCTAACACGGGTTTTATTCAAACTCTTCCTCTTCCAGCCCACGTACTCTATCCGTAACACTCACAACTCAACACGCGACGAAGCCTTCAGGATATTCCCTCTCGTAGCTTCGTCTAGCTTCATTGTCATTGATCTCCACGTGCTCCAGCGTCACTGTCATTGATCTCCACGTGCTCCAGCGTTAGCCTGTCCACCTCACATGACATCCTCAACTGACTGGACCTCAGATCTCCCTATCCTAGTCCCGGTCATCCTCATCACCGACCGTGATTGTCTCCATGCTTTCCTGCACATGTAAAGGCCAAAGAAACATTTTTCCCAACACAAGTTCTTTCCAGCTTGACCGTCATCAGCACAACAACTCACGACACCCTTGTCCATCTAGAGATAAGAACAAAACATTCCACAACCATCAACCTGGTTGTACATGACCAATCATCTCATCACTATCCAGAAAACAATCTCAGACTACCGAGTACGACTGCTAAAAACTATCACTTTCCAAAACTCACTCTTACGACCACTCAGCACAACCACTGAGAACAAACTACCGAGCAGCGATCACAGAAAACTCTAACAACCAACCACAACACTTTCGACTATCGCTCACCGACCATCGAGTACCAACTCACTCCAACAACCGAGTATCAACACTGTTCCATCAAGCACCAACCAAACACTCCGCTAGCCTAACATGAGTACTCAATGTACTCGACGATTATAAAGAGCGAAGCACTCATTTTGAGAATGAACTCTACGAGTACCAACCGAGAAGCCTACGACAACCGATCGTAAAGCTTTCGACTACCGAAGATAATGACAGCAGACTGTAAGGTTTACAACTATCAACAAGACTACAAAATATACGATCATAAGAGCAGTCCGCACAATCTATAACCATCGACTGCAAAGACACTGACTATTAACCAGAAAAGCCTACGACTATCAACCGCAAAGTCTAACACTACCGTGCACTGTTAGTAAAGTCCACAACTATCAAAGTACTAAAGCTATGACCATGTAGAAGTATTGTAGCTACGATTACCTTAAGAGGTCAATCTGTCGTGGTCGTAGTCAAGTTGCCGTGGTCAAAGTCGTACGTGATCGAAGTCTAGTTGCCATGGTCAAAATTGAATTGTCGTGGTCAAAGTCGTGATCGAAGTCGCGTAGTTGTATAGCCGTAGGTGTAAAGAAGGTTTTGGTTGTAAATGACAACCATGGTCGTAAAGCCGTGCATAGTCGTAAATGACAACCGTGGTCGTAAAGTCGTGCCTGGTTGTAAACAACAGCCATGGTCGTAAATGACTCGTGGACGAAGTTTGCCATTGTCGTAAAGCCAGCTGAAACACTTGAAGAAGGCAAAAACCACTCAATAAAAAATCAAAACCACTCGTAAACAGCTAAAACCACTTGAACCCAAAATCTTCGACTACGATCACCTGACACTTTCACAAACGCAAATTCCAAAGCAATCCAAATGTCAATTATTCATCATCATTTTTAATCACAACCATCCACATGGTCTAACACAATCAAGAACATGGAATAGAGATTTAACGTGAAAAACACTTTCGGGTGAAAAAACACGAACGCACAATTGGTGAAATCAATATATAAGAAGTTACAAGCACGAAAAACATTGACATGTTTCAGCATATCTTAACCATGTGACTACATGGGTACATATATAGGCTAGGGATCAGTGTCGGGCCCCCGGATTTCCAAACCCAGACCCTCTGTGTATTACAGCACTAGTCCCAGATCAAAGCTAGTGCACACAGTCAAACAAAATGGAAAACATCACCATCAACGATTTATTACAATAAATAAGAGTACTGACCACAGGGTCACATTATTACATTGGAGGTTTAAGACGTCGCACACAAGAAATAAGCGGAAGCAAAGATAACTCGAGAACGACCCATCAATTCGCCACAGGCAATTGACTGGGGAAGCGCGACGTAGTCCTCCGGGAAGAATCCATCACAGCCACAAGCGAAGCAGTAGTCGTAGTCACCTTCTTGAGCTTCAACTTCCTCTGAGATTTATTTTTAAGTGTAGCATGTGAGTACATAAAGTACTCCGCAAGTCTTGGGAAAAAATGCATAGATGCAAGGCTTAACAAAGGAAGGCCATATGGTTCTTTTGCACAAAGCAATATTTGAAATCTAAATTACTACTAATTATTTTCGAAGGCATCAATTTAATGAAGTAAATGTTTTAACAGAATTAACTTTCTAGTGAAGGTTCCAACTACCAACACTAGCTAACCAATTACCATTGGTCAAGTTTTAAACTGCGGGTTCCATCCACCCTCTCTGGCTCCAACCGCCAGGATTCCCTTCCGAGAGTTCCCTCCACTCTCGGAATACAAAACTTTTGATTTTTAAAACAAAACCAGAAATCTACCATGTGCATGCATTCTTTGCCCGCCCTTGACCGTGGGCACGGCTATTCGAATAGTTTTACACTCTGCAGAGGTTGTACAACTTTACCCACAAGAGATAAATTATCCTAAAAGTCAACACGCTTCCTTTGGCATGAGACCCAGATAAAATATCACAAAGCCTTTACCTTACTCTAATCTAGCTAGATACCACCCGCTGAGGTTTCACCGCAGGTAGGCTAACTGCCCGAGACCGAAGCCCCCTCTTGCGCCATATGAGTACAGTAAATCCCTGTCCCTCACTGTGGATAACCAGTCCATCCCTGGCACCCACTTTCCACTGGTGGCACCTAAACTAGACTATCATAAGTTAGTCAGCTAGGTCGTACCCATATAGACTTGTGGTTGTACGGTTAATGCTCAGTCTGGACAAACACAAGCGTCGATCCTTAATTGACTAGGGTGGAACATACACATTACAAGTTCTCGTGCTTCCTGCACCAATCCAAACCAACCATCCACCCTAATCTAAACCAACTTTCACATTTTATTTTATTTTAAAATCACAGTGACAACTCCAATTGCCACTTCCTTAACAAACACAAGGGTTCAACAATAAATCATAATTTTTCCCATTTTCAAGATTTCCCAAAGTTATTAGATAGCATGACTAAGCATTATCCTACCATTATACTATTCACCAAGATTAATATTAATCTCATTATTGAGACAAAGGGAGTTCTAGGGTGACAAGGTACATGGCAATCAATGTCAAATGAGGGTATAACAAAGTTGGAATAACTAATTCCTAAAGATTTGAACTAGGGATTTTATGTAAATAGCAATGCATACAATTTAAAATAATTAAAACATTTTCAAAAGCATAGGTTCAAGATGATCAAAGGAGACTTGCCTTCTTGCAGGGTTTCTGGGTCTTCTTGTTGCTGTGAAGAGGGATCGTCGCCAACGTTGGAATCTACGCGAGGAAAGACGAATCAAACAAAGCAAATAAATACAAACGAAAATTCAAATAAAATCCAAAAATTCAACAGAGGCCATAGTTGGATAGATTATGATTTTAGATGAATTTAGAAATTTGAATGGCTGAATTTGGAGTTAAAATGAGAAAGTTATGCTGGTTTGAAAATCTCAGATTTGAATAAATCCAGAAATTAGGAAATTTCTGACAGGTGGGGCCCACTGGAATATTAGATTTTAATTTCTATTTTTATTCTGAGAGACTGACGGGTGGGGCCCACTGAATAGTAACCACTGGCGATCACTGACATGTGGGACCCACTGGACAGTGAGCCCACTGACTCAACCTCTGGCACATGGGACCCACTGGACTCCGGGCCCACTTGTCAGAGACAGTACAGAGGGGTGGGGCCCAGGCGGCAGAGGCCAGCGCAGACCGGCGACCGCTGACATGTGGGGCCCACTTGTCAGTGCGAATTTTTAAAAGAATGGCTCAACCTCAGCGTGCGGAGTCGGGGGCTCGAACGCGCGCCGAGGGAGCCGGGGGAGGGATGAGATCGCGCTGATAACCAGATGGGCGGGGAGGCTTTGCCTACCCATATAGGGCAAGCAATTCTTTTGAGTTACCTGCCGGAGGGGAGGCCGGGGAAGGTGGCCGGAGGCAGGGTCGTCGGCGGCGAGGGAGTGGCGGAGGGGTGCGGATGACGCGTGAAATGCAAACCCGAAGTGGAGATGTGTCCAACGAAGGGGTCGGCGAGGCTCGGGGGCAAGCGGGGTGGCCGGCGACGAGGGGAGGGCGGAGCTGGCTCGGGTCCTCCGGTGCGACGGCGCTCCGGCGGCGGGGAGGGGCGGCTGAGGTGTCGGGGAGGATCGCACGGGCACGGGGGTGCTCGAGGTAGCGGCGGCGAGCTCCGGGGAAGACCGAGGCGACGGCAATTACTCGCCGGAGCACTTACCGGACGCGCACGGGGAGCTTCTGGTGCGACGGCGCTCGGGGCTCAAGGGGAGAAGTGGAGGGCGCTGGGAGGTGGTGCGGGAGAAGGCGGAGCCGAGGGGGGGCTTTTATAGGGCAGAGGAGGGGACACTGGCGCGGGATTGCTCGCCGGAGATGGCGGCCGAGAAAAGGAAAGGCGCGGGGAGGAAAGGAAATAGGGGGCAGAGAAGGAAAGGGAGGCGCGGGGTTAAGGGGGTTTGGTCGCGGCGGCGTCCGGGACTTCCAAAACCGAGGAGGGCCGGGTAAGGCAAGGCGGGATCCGGCGCGGTCTCGGTCGGCCGGCGAAAAAGGAAAGAGGGGAGGAAGAGAGGAAGGAGGCGGCTCCGCGGGGACGACGGGCCTGACAGGCGGGGTCCACGCACAGCGAGTGACGGGGGTGCGGGCGGCCAGGATGGCGCCACGCGGGGTAGAGAGGAGATCGGGCGGCCACGCGTCGCCCAAAGAGGAGGGGAAGGCGGGATGGGGTGAGCGGCAGGGATGGCGGCGACGTGGGCGGTATCCACCCGTCCACGTGGCGGCCGGAGGGCGGGTTGGAATTTTTATTTTAGAATTTGATTTAGATTTTCAGAAAAGGCTAGAAAATTATTTAGGCCTCAGAAAAAATATGAAATTACCTCCAAAAATTCCAGAAAAATTCACAGAAGCTCCTGGAGATGTTTTGGACTTAATAAAATTATTTCCAACTAATGTTGGTATTTAATTTTCATATTTTGAATTACTTTTTAAATTTTAAAAATAGGTTTTAAACTCTTGAAAATCTAGGAAACCAAATAAAAGCCAAATAACTCCAAATAATTAATTTGAATTAGGATTTTCATAGAAATTCAAAATATCTTTTTATTTAATAATAATTTTAGGTTTTTCTTGAAATACTTTTCAAATCTAGCTTTTCAAAAACAGAAATTCAGGGCAAATCCAAATAAAACTCAAATACTTTAAAATAATTAATTTGAACTTAAATTTTTCAGAAAGAGAATTTTTGGGATGTTACAATCAGAGTGCGTAACGAAGAAAGGATTAGAGTCCTAGTTGGCAACAATATAGAAACCTATCGAAAACTAGAACAATAACCTGCTCAGCGATGGGAACATCACACCTGCTCGGAGAGCCTTGGTGAAGAGTTGTAGTCGAAAGACGCATTGAGTAGCCACGTCTGACTCTAGTCAGTGCACGCACCTTAGAGCACCACGTCTGATGTAGGTTAGTGCAAAGTGTGTGTGTGTGTGTGTGTGTGCGTATACTTCTGTGAATACGTACTCCCACTTCTAATAAATCCCTTTAATGATGTTGTTATATCTCTTTATTTAAAAATGATTATAAGATACTTCGAAGTGAGTTTCATGAATTTTTTTTATCAAAATCCATTTTATAGTACAATTTATGTATGTACTCCTTTTATTCCTGAAAAAGTGTATATAGCAAAAATAAAAGGCTCCGATGAAAATTTTTCAACCAAATCGCATTGGAGTATCTTAGAATTAGTATTTAAGTATACCAAAAATGATAAAGAGATATAAAATAATCGTTTAAGTGGTATATTAAAAATGAGAGCATATACTCTGAGAGTACATAAATGGCTTACGCACACGCGCGCGCGCACACACACATATGTATGTATGTATGTATGTATGTATGTATGTATGTATGTATGTATGTATGTATGTATGTATGTATGTATGTATGTATGTTACCTAGCTACTTCAGGATCTACATGTAAGCTGATAAACATACGGATAGAGCATTTTATGACAACAATCAGATGCAACTGCCTTTGTCCAGACTTGGGCATATCCAGATATCAGCTGCTTCTGGGCAAAATACCACTCATGGCGGCAACCATGCTCAATCTGAAGTACCGAGTGCCAGTTCTTCAGCTCCTCAGATGCAGACTAACTATCCAGTTCTCAATCCAATGCAACCGCCTTTCTATCAGATGATCCCAGGACAACCTCCATTGCACGAGATCACCAGTTTACTGCTGCTTCATGCCTGTACAGCACTAGTGGCTTGTCTGACCCCATCAGGTATATTATATCCACCAATCAACAGTGCACTGGCCGGGACACCAGATCGTAATGCAGCACCTGCTGTTGTCTATTTCCGTTTTCATACCATGGGAGCTGGACCGCCTCTATCTGGAGTAGCGTTTCCAGCGTTCAACATGCCAGGGGCCGTTCATCTTCCTCACCCAGGATCTGTGCATCTGATGCCGTATTTCGGGTTTTTGGCAGTTGCGATGGCTTCCCTCAGTAAGTTAGCCTCGAGGATATTGGTTACCCTGTTCCCCCCCCCCCCCCCCCCCCCCCTTATTGTGTACAGACGTTGCTTAGGTTCGAGGATGATGGTTACCCTGTTTTTCACTGATCTGAAGAAAGATTATGAGGCAAAGAATATACCAGTATCGATCATATACCAGTATCGATCATTGGGTCCTAGATGACTAACCCACCCGTGCGCAAAGAATTCAATTTTGGGTTCGCACTGAATCTGTGCACATCTGCCTAAAAAATGGTCATACTCTGACAATTTTGGGTCAGTCTCATTGTAGATGTTGTGTACTTTCTTTGTCTAAGTTTATAAAACATATTTTTTAATAGTTTTATTCATAAATATAAAATGCATTTCAGATATTAATATAAAATTAGTATCAAGTTCTTTCTATACCCCTAATAAATATCTAACTTTAATTTATATTTTCTATATACATATATTAAATATAGTGCATCCAAGAGCAGTTCACTGTCCACGTTCAGTGAATCTGAATGCGCTAGCTCATCAATCAGAATTTTAATCAGGTACGTCGGATATATATAGTTGAGTAAGTTTAGGCTCTGTTTGTTTTATG
Organism: Dendrocalamus latiflorus; assembly: GCA_017311315.1. NCBI lineage: Eukaryota > Viridiplantae > Streptophyta > Magnoliopsida > Poales > Poaceae > Dendrocalamus > Dendrocalamus latiflorus. The sequence goes on from CM029621.1 coordinate 25,753,898, forward strand.
ACTATACGAGTCCTTGAACGTAACTAGGATAAACAGCTAGCTGTATCTTACGCAGTATATTTTGTGTGTGATTTGCTCCTCTTTTAATTTGTCCTAACAAGTGGTATATTAGAGCTATTTTGTCGCAACAAAAAGCAAAACTACAACACCGTGGACACAAAATGGAATGATGTGCCTTAATTCAAGCGGGACTTACAAAGGACGCATATATCAATACAGATTGACATGCTGAATGCTAGCTAGCTCAAACACAAAAAAAACCAAAAAGAATCCAAAATCGATGGAGAACTAAAGAAACACAAGCTAAAATACAATAAATAGATGCAATAACAATGGCGTGCCGGCTAATGCAGAGGCGTTCAAAGCTTCCCCCCGGGCCCATTCCTGTTGACGAAGGTGTGCCCAATGCCTGGGCTGTGCCTCGGATTCGTCGGACGGACATCGTCGGCGTCATCCATGGGGGCTTTATCGCCATGAATCTCCGACGAGGTAGACACAGCGCCCTCGACCGTTCCCTTGGGCACAGCTCCATTGCCATGCGATAGCAAGCATCTCCCGTGATCGGGCAACGGCCTGCCCTCGGAAGCCAAGATCTGAGAGAATAGAACTAAAACTAGTAGTAGTGCACAAGTGCAAGTGCTAGCAATGTTCTTGTTAAATGCCATTTCACACTTACACCTACACTACACTAGATAGCAAGCTAGCTAGAGGCTTCTAAGAAGCCTCTAGCTAGCTTGCTATCTAGTGTAGTGTAGGTGTAAGTGTGAAATGGCATTTAACAAGAACATTGCTAGCACTTGCACTTGTGCACTACTACTTAGATGTGTTGGTTGATGTATGGATGCCCCTCCTAGAGGCCTATATATATAGCATCTGACGTGCGTGTGGCCCTATTGTTTTGGACCATGACTAATAGTTTTTGGCTATAGTTAATAGCTCGTGTTTCTGTTTTTTAAAATGGCAATAGATAACATACACGGTTTTGAACTTAGGAAGCTGTTTGGAGAAGCGGTTTTAAGAAATTGTTTGGAGAAGCCACCCTGTTTGTTTTGGCTTTCGGAGAAACCGAAGCCAAAAGCCAAAAAAAGTCAAAAAGAACAGACCATGTAACTGTGGCTACATGTATTGTAGATGTATAGGCCACGTACAAGTTTTTGAACTCTTCACACAAAAGGCACTGTAATCACTTTTTTAAAATTTAGCTCTTGGACATCTATTTTTGTAAATGTAACCCCTCAAATCTACCGAGCTCAATAAGACGCCCCTTTAATTAGTGTGTATACTTAATTAGTGCTAATCGTATTAATTAGCGCTAATCATTTCCGTTTTATTTGCCACTGCCGATGGGAGGCTCCACTACTACACAACAGGGATATAGCAACACCAACATGTGTTACTATAGGTTAAAGAAAGTGTTACTAGCTCTCCTCGTAACACATTTTTTATGTGTTCCAATTGCCCATGTTACTATATACTGGTCTATTGGAACACCATATATGTGTTCTTTTACATGCAAAAAAGTGTTACTAAACTGTAACACATTTACTTATATACTGGAACATTTGTCTAGTGTTACAGTGATTCTCTACTGTAACACTTTTTTTAGCTCTAGTAACACTTCCTCATTTTTGTAGAGCATATAGTTTGGAACAAAGGAATATATGGTTTGTAACACATATTGTACCTATTGTAAAACTTTGAAATTTGGGAAAAAAAATTATTTTATCTTTGTATGTGGCATATAGTGTTATTATTGATTTTTCATAGTAAACATGACACATTGCAGAATCACATAATCTATAAGTTTCAATAATCATATAAAGATCCACAGATAATAGAAATGTTTCAAACATAGTACTTGCTCAGATTAAGTGATAGTATATGTACACAATGATATGACTCTAGAGAGTAAACAGACATAGTAGTGAAGAGTACAAGTCCATACTACTAGAAACAAAAATGCAATATCTAATATTCTTAAAATCCATCACTTCTTCATCCATTCTTGTACGCATCGATATATAGGAATTCAGCCATTGATCATTTGAACCTGCAAATAGGTAGCAAGTTGTAACATTAAGTATTATTCTATCCATGTACACCACAGTAAAGTAAAGTTTAGAAAGCTAGTTCAAACATACAAATATCGAAGGCCAAGCAATTGGTACTCCTTTGGCATAGGCGTCACCAATGTTGTTGTAGGTAGGCATAGGCCTCACTAATGGCTCATCTTTTTCAACGGGATGATTGATACACACTTTGTAGAATTGTTTTCCTGTCTCAACTCCACCAACATTTGCTTTTGGATTAGTGCTAATAATAGTTGCATATGCCACAATTTCTTTATTTGGATATTTGGCAGTCATGAGTAGCACTGTGGACCCAACCTGCATTAATTTGACATAATCACTTAGCGACCAACAAGCATTTGTTGTATATATCAAGATAGCGGCACATGTTGCTAAGAGTAAGTGCGGCCTATATCTTTATGAAAATGGAATCGACACTTCATATTGCAGAACTAATAAGGATAACATTAACAATACCCCTTCATGCTAATCAATTCTCTGCACCACACAAATTTACTTTTATGCATTTTCCTTCCATTCTTTCCCTTACCCTACCCTTTACTGAGCTGCTGCCAACTCATTAAATATACATGCTCACATGCACACAATTATGGACATGTACATTATTTTATATACAGGTAACGGGTGCCCCTACCTATTAGCCGGTTATCTGCGTAATAGACCAATTATGCCGTATAATTACTACTAGGTTGGGTGACCGGCTGAGTACCGGTTACCGATTTTTAGAACCTTGCAAGCAAGTGCAAACAGAGGTAACTACTAGCTAGTAAAAGTAAGTGCAAACAGAGGTAACCATTAACTAGTAAAAGTGTACAACAAAAGTTCAGTAAACTATAAATTACACTAAAAAATTAAACAAAAATAAATGAAAATATATTAAAAAGTACGTAGCCTCACCACAAGATGCTATCAAAGGTAGCTCGCGATGTCTAACTATCGATCTAATACTTCCACTACATTTACCAACATAGCATCCCAGTAATTTTCCTGGAAAAATACGTAAACAAAGGTTAATTCTGCAAAATGGCAAAGTAAAAAAAGTAAACACTGATCACAAAGCTGGAAAATAGCAATTCACCATAGAATCATAGATTATACTCTAGATTTTTGTAAGCATATATCATCTATTCATCTTATTATATGTAATAATAAGCATGAACATGATAGCTTTTCCAAAAACTAATACCCAAATTGCTGATGAATATATCTGTTAGTTCAACATCATCTAAACTGGAGTGTTAACATGTATACATATAACTATAACATGTGTAGGTTTCGATAAATATGTCAGCATAACAGGTTCTAACCTGCCCCTTAGCTGCATATCATGGGCTAACTCTCGATCAAATAAAAAAGAGACATGGAACAATATGTTACACCATTGTTACCTATATAAGGCACCAGAGTATGAAGTATATGTGACAATTATAATGGAATAAAATAGTGACATGTAGTTTGAACTTTGAAGAAATGAAAAAGGGATTAAAAAAATGCAAGTGCAGTTCTATGAAAACCTTCAACACGAGCCATCGGAAACTAGTTACAAAAGTTGCAAGTGAGCTAGTGTAACATTCTAAAGAGCATTCAATATGTTTTCAAATCCTCAGTGTTAGCAAAAAGTATTACGCACCAGCTGCTTATCATACCTGTTCTCATGTCAAAGGAAGCGAGGTCCCCTGTTCCTGTCCCAATGTAGACAGTATGCCCATTTGGATCCTCAGCAACTGCCTTGATTGGTGACTCCCTAAAATCAACTGAAATGACATGTCTTCTTTGGGAAGCAGTATCATATAAGCGAACCTGGGAAATGCAAATAAATAAATAATCAATTAATAGTCTTGAGAAATCATCACCAGTGCAGAACAATGTTTTAAACAAATGAAATGGTTCATAATTTGTGAGCTATGAGGGGGACTGCACAGCTGAACAAATAACAAATTAACAATCATCAAAACTAAACCCCATCAACAAGCAGCCTTGCAATCAGAGAGCTGGAATGCTGGATCGGTTCAATTAATTATATAGTAATGCAAACATGGAGCCATTTTTATCCAAACTAGTTGTCAATGGGAATTTTTATTAGCATGTCAGCAGTAGTGAGTGATAAGTATATGATACCTGATGATTATTTGTGCAAGCTACAATTTTACGATGATCATCCTTGCACAGGAAAGTTCCAGAAGTGAACCAAGGTGGTGTGAATATACCAAGGCTGTTAGCTCGAGGCTTCAGTAAAAAAAATCAAATCAAATGATTAATAAATGAAGGTTTGCTATAACATTAGTTAAGAAGTGAACAAACAAATAAGCACTTACACATTTAGCAGACCATATCTTATTAGAAGATGTGATATCCCACAAGTTCACTTCTATAGCTTTCCTATAATGAAATGAAATCATTGTTACTAGAGACTCAAATTTCCTGAAAGCTTCTCACATCTCAAACAGAAAAGTTGGTAAACAAAAGCAATGCAGCCCAACCATAGTTTTTGAAGTATAGTAGATAATCTCGTGCCAAGATTATTGTAAACTCACCCCCCGAACATTGTATGTCACCTGGAGTGGTCGGCCGGGACTGTGGGAGGCCAAGATTATTGTAAACTCAAATATTCACAAAAAAAACAAAAATACAAAAACCCCAAAACCCAGCTGACACTGCGGAGTCAAGGCGAGCAGACAGGCGAACGGGCTGACCACTGCGCTACTAGATGTTACCTGCTGTAAAAGGGGGTGAGTTGGTTTTAAACCAAGCGGCAGAAGGGGGCTCGGGTCAGAGGAACTCGGTGGCGCTCGGGCGGCGGGGTTGCCGGAGAAGGGGAGACCGGGGAGGTGTGGGCGACGGGCAAAATGGGTTCCCTGCACCGAGTAGAGTTCGCTGGAGTGGTCGGCCGGGACCGTGGGAGGCCGGGGAGGGGTCGGCGGCGGAGCACTCAGGTGGGGATCGTCGCCGGCGCCGAAGAAGGATTGGCAAGCCCGGGAAAGTGTGGAATTGTGCTCGCGGTGTCCCAAGGAAGGCCGAGGGGAGAGGAATTGGGTTACGGTGGTGTGGATGGGGAGATCGCACGGCGACCGGCCGTGGAGAAGAAGGGGCGCCGGCGATGAGTTGAGGCACGGGAGGCCAATTGCTCTCTGTGGGAGGATGAGGGAGCTCGGGCGACGCTTTTGGAAGCTCCAGCCGGGGTTCTTATACAGCGGAAAAGCGGGGCGGCGAGGTGAGTGGTTGGGCGGGTACGGCGGCAAAGCTCTCCCGGCATGGCTACAGGGGAGTTGGTGGGGAATTGGCCGGGCGTGACGCGGGCTGCATGGGGTGGCTTGGGTCTCTGGGAACTGCGGCGACGGAGAAGGAGGAGTAGAGGCGATGGGTGTTGGCGAAGAGCAGGTGGGGGTGACTCAGGGCGACGGCGGCCTACGGGAGAGCAGGTGCAGATCGACAGTTGTGAGGCCTATAAAATTGAGTGAACGTGGGCTTCGTGGGGGAAAAACCAGAGGGATGACTCGGAGCCGAGCGCAACAAAAAAAAAAGGCGCGCGCGGACGATCGTGAGGATCGCGAGCGCGCGAAGATGACTTGCCTTCTTCAATGAACTGGACCTGCTAGTAGAACATTGCAAGTATTACATAACAAGTAGAAAATTTGACATTGCAAGTAAAAATATATCTTATTCAATGGTTCATTGAAAAGGTGTACTTCTATTTATACATTTTTACAAAGTTATGTAATACTTATCTTGAATAAATTTGACATTGCAAGTAAAATATATCTTATTCAATGGTTCATTGAAAAGGTGTACCTCTATTTGTCTAGAATCTATTTGCCTTCTTCATATAGTAGCAGAGATAGACAAGTCGTAGAGATAAGAGATATTTTAACCAATCTGCAGAACAACCTTGGATCTTCGAATATGTATTTCAAATTAAAGAATGCAAATTTATTCGAGCACTAGTTAACGCGAAGAATTTAGTAGAATTGAATAAAAATAAATAGGGTTATTTGAAAACAAAAACGGTAATTTCCGATTTCTAGAAATCATTTTCGAGAATTTTTTGATTTTCAACCTAAAAGAAAACATAGTGGTAACCGAAAAAACGGAAATGATAATGGCGACGGCGACAGCGGCGATGCCCTAGTATGCCACTGTATAATTGTGAATGATTCTTAAGTGTCATGTGCGATATAGGTCAAGTTATATGACTCTTGTCGTGTTCTATAGTTTAACGTGTTTATCGTTTCTTAAATATCGTCTCCATGATTTTCGATCGTTATCGATGTGCTTTTGGCCGTCCGCAATGACCTAACGCCCAGTCGTCTAGTTGCTGCCCTAGCTGAGACGCAGATTGCAATCGGGAGATGAAGGTGTCCGGCACGGCCCGCGAGGAGGGCCTGTGCCGGCGAAGGAAGGAGGGGAGGAGGTGGCGGAGCGCCAAGGGCGCCATATGACATGACGCTCCCACGTCTCTAATATGTGTATTATCACAGACATCTCTGATATGTTATTATCACAGACAGTTCGTATAACAAACCGTCTCTGATAATGACACATCACCGATCCGTGGCGTATCCCCAGGATTTCGATCTCACCCATCCATTCTCTCCACCATCGTGCTACAAAGGTAGCGCTACCTCCATTCAATGCATCCAGCTTATTCCTTGACGACATCGACTACCGCCGTGATCTAGAGCCTCTTAAACATCGATTTTTTTGGGTAGATAACAGCGCAATCGTCTTCGACTGTATTATAATGGAAAATGTCAGCCATCCACCTGACAAGTGTTTATCATCCTGTTCTTGATTATAACAAGTATCCTCAATAATTTTGTGCTACCACTATGTCCATCAAGGCATGAACAGTTCGCTCAAGAGCTACTGCTTTCACAAAGAAATTTATCTTGTCATGCCTCGAGTAGTTCAGTAAGACATGAAACGAGAACATAGCATGGTACATCAACTTACGTAGGTACACCTATGCAAGATATCAACAGTTCAAAACTTCAACAGCAAGTTAAGCAGGCAAAAAAGCTGATACATATGAACAACTAGCTCCCAGTGCTTCCAAGTAGACATAGATAAGTCACAGTGCGGATGCACAGTAATTCATGGGTATTCAGCTGAATATCCAAAAATTTTGACAAAAAGTTACTATATATTAGCTATAATACATATATATAATAGCAATTAGGTTTAAATGGTTAATATTTATATTTCTGGACTGCTGGGCCGAGCCAGACAAAACTGACCCAACCCAACAGCCCAAGCGGACGCGCGACGCGCCGACGCCTTACGCAGTTCGCCCACTCCGCTCTTCGCTCGGTCGCCCATTCCCGAACTCCCTGTCTCGCTCTCTTCTCCACCAATCTCCGCCTCTCCGGTCTCCGGCTCAGCGACTCAGCGCAGCACCGTGCTATCACAGCGGGCCAGCGCCCAGTGGCTCTCTCGGTCTCACTCTCTCAGCGCAGGCGTGGCGGGAGGAGCCTTCTCATCTCTCGTCTCCCCATTTCAGATCTCATCTGCGCCGGTCGCCGGATCTACGGAGACGCTAGATCTGCGTTACGCGGTTACGCCTGACGGCCGTGACACCGAGTCTGCATTGAGCCATTGACCCATTCGGCATTTCGGCCATCCCCAACTCCCTCTCGACCTGCCGTTTGCCGAGCGCATCAGCCATCAGGTACATCGATAGTGTTCTCCTTTGTGATTTGTGAATGCTACATTACATATGCCTGTAAAGTGTAAAAAGGCACCTTTTAAAACTGCTAATATTGCTCTGTTAGGTTTGATCTGTTATTCTGTTAGGTTTATCAATGCTATTGCTACATATGCCTGATTAACTGATTTGATCTGTAAATCTGTTAGGTTTTCTTGCAAGGCTGTACACCTGATTTTTTTTTGGCAATATTGCTGAAGCACTGGAATATTCTAGCAACGAGGAACGATGTTTATATCACGACCTAAATGCATTCCGCAACCGCTACTTTCCGATTCCTCCCACCGTCTTCTCCGGATCTCCCCAATCTCTCATCGTCTCCCTTCCCACCCCCACCGCCTTTCCCCTCTCCCTCGCCTGCTCCACCTCTCTCGTCCCCTCTCGCCCGGCGAGGCGGATCTCCACAGGCTGCCGCGCTCCTCCATCCCGAACCACACTCCTCCCCACCGATTCCTCCGCACCCTCGATTGCTCCGCCCCCGCGCTGCCGCCGCCTCCCGCTCCTCCGCTCCGCCGACGCCTCCTCCTCCCCACCCCACGCTACCGCCGCCTCCCCTCCCCACCCCGCGCTCGCCTCCTCCGCTCCGCCCTCGCCTCCTCCTACCCACTCCGCGCTGTCGCCGCCTCCTCCGCTCCGCCGTCATCCATCTTGCTGCAGATACTACACGTGCAGTCGCAGTCGACGGACGACGCGGATGCCATGGCGGCTGGCGCTCGTGGCGGCGACAGTGCGGTCCCGGACGCGGGCGAGGAGGATGACGGCCGCGAGCGGTGCGTGGGGTGCGTCAGCGGAGGTGGGGATGAAGAAGTCTGTGCGGTGGGGGAGGAGGAGGAGAACGATCGGGCGGCGTTCTTGAGGTTACTGCAGAAGGTGTCGCTCGCGGAGGCGAAGGTGTACTCCAAGATGTCCTACCTCTGCAACTTTGCCTACATGGTGTCCCGGATCAAGGTATAAACCCGATAAATGTGAATTTCTTTGTTGGGTCCAGTTTAATATTTAGTCTTTGTCGAGTTTTATGATCTGTTTGGGCTCATTTCTTGGTAAATTTCGCTTATCTTGGTTTCATTTTGTGAAAAGTTTGGCTTTTGATTTCGAGAATCACCTTTCTTTCTTTTTACATTGTTTCAGAATATTTGCATTTGATTTGGTTTAATTTTGTTAGCAGTTTGATTTTTTTCGTTGAGGAATCCATTTTTTCACAGTTTAATTTCGGCCGAATTCCGTTTCACTGTTCCACGATACCCTTTGATTCGCGTAATTTTTGTCTCTACTTTGTGGTGTTGACATTTAATTATTAGGTGTATTTCTTATTTATGTTGCCGCTTATCATGTTGCTGCATCTGCTGCCTCCTATCTACAATCTCGGGCCATGGGAGTCCTTCCCTTCCATTCTGCGAACGGATGTAAGAGTGATCCAACTATCAAGGCCATTGTGAATGGTGAGCATGCTGAATGTCTTACTATTGACGAGGCTTCATTCGTGGCCCCAACAAACTCAATGACCTCAATTGTTGCTGCAAAGGAGGAGACAAAGAAAGCTGTTGCAGATGACCTGAACTCTTCAGGATCCTGCCCTTGTGAATGGTTCATTTGTGATGACAATCAAAGCATCACAAGATACTTTGTAGTGCAGGTAAAGCTGTGATAGATTACATGATAAAGCTGAACCAGCTCTGTATCTTTTCTCATCGTCGCTTAATTATTCAAATTGGCAGGGCTCAGAGACAATTGCTTCCTGGCAGGCAAACCTTCTATTTGAACCTATTAAATTTGAGGTGTGTTTTCAGTCATATCAAGCATTTTTTTGCTGCTTAAATTCTCCCAAGGTTTTTTAATATTATATTCGACTATTCTTTAAATTCATTAAGGCATTGACGGAACATTTTTGAAAATGTAAATATCTTGTTCGGCATCTTCTCCTTTGTCCAATGAGGAATGCAGAGGGCGATTTTGCAAATTCAGTATAGTCTTGTGATTTTGGATTCCAGTTTAGGGGAGCTCACCCTAAAGGCAGAGTGCATGGTTTTCCTCCTATGGAACATCCCTTCTCGCCTTTGCGGTTAGCTATCTCCCCTAAATCCTTGTTTCCTATGATCATTCATAACTCCTACTCGTACCTAATGTCTATCAGCAGCAAAACTTTCAGAAAGTTTACATATGTGGTTGCTATGATGGGCATATCACTACTTTCATTGATATGTGGAAGCCATGAAGTATTGCCAGTCATATTTTCTTCGAAGTAATGATTTCTAAAGTATAATGGGCCGCATTGATTCTGTCACCATTAATTTGTTATAGCATCTGCGGCTAGATTATTTATGATTCATCAAATATTTATAATATCTTAGCCAAAAAAAACTCACATTATGATATAATATCAATACCTTTGTGTTGTGAAACAGGGCCTCAATGTACCCGTTCACAGGGGAATATATGAGGCTGCCAAGGGAATATACCAACAAGTGTTACCATATGTCAAATCTCACCTGAGAAGTCATGGTAAATCTGCAAGATTACGATTCACTGGTCATTCTCTTGGTGGAAGTTTGGCTTTGCTTGTGAATCTGAAGTTGTGGAGGTCAGTCCGAGCCGTGGTGCGAAAGGAGATGAGAGCAGAGCGGGAGCGGTGGCGACTCCTTTGGTGGCCCATTGAGGTCCACGGTGTAGCCGCCAATCTTAATTGGAGACAAGTGTCGAGGCTGCTCCAGAGGCATGCGCACTTGCTGGTTGTTTTCTTGTTGCCGGTAAAACTGCTCGTCCAGGGCGTCCTGTCAGTCATTAGAGCCAACTGACTGAGGTCATTTTGTGCATTTGGTTCATTCATTCATACCTATTTCTTTTTGTCGAATGGTAAATGTGAAAAAATGTGTCTAGAGGAAACATCGTTCATAGTGTTGTATAAGCAGAAGTGAAAGAAATAGCATTCGTATCTGATGTAAATGAAGAAATGTATATAATTGATACCGAGAAGTTTCGAGGTTCTGAATGCATCATTGGAAAAATCTCCTATGAAATGCCATTAAAAGAACATTGCAGAGTGCACATTTGTTGACTAAGCATTGTTAAGATTAGCACAAATATGCATGGCTAATTAACAGTTCAACATGGGTTGCTTAGAAGCAAGTGAATACACTTTTCAGCATGAAATTGCCTTGAAGGTAAGTTCTGGATGTTTTGTCAACCGTCCCAATCCTTCAGCTTTCTCATTTCAAGCTAGGTAGGTGAGGCACGGATCTTCCGGAGCTGTTTACTTGAAAGACATACTTTTGCTACCGCTACCTTGGCAGTAATTGGACATCAGTTGCGTATCACTGACATTGTGTGATAGTCTTTTCTTTTGAGTGTAAGCAACAGTGCTTTGATTTTTTTTTTTGGGTATACATAGAGTTTTGTTTTGTGAAAAGGACTCTTCTTCCTAACTTCCATAGGACTAGCTGAATGCCCGTACGTTGCTACGGATGTTAAAATTTTATTATACTATATGTTCTGAAACTAACGGGTGGTAAAATTTTTTAGAACATACATACAAATATGTTGTAAAATTTTTTAAAATTCGTAGCAAAGCACGGACATTCAACTAGTTTATAATAAGTCTGGCACAACATATATTGAAATTGTCTTAGTTTCAGATCCTTTATTGTTTTTTACAAATGTAGTATAGCAATATTATTTTAATATTTTATTTTTATGGCATTGCAGATTACTGATGTTTTGTGGCATCCCTAGTGACTTTGTTCCAGCTCTTAAGTATGATCGATGCATGGTCGCGAAGTTGGAGAGCATACATGGCTTTTTTTTTTGTTCTCCAAGTCTTTTGGAGTTCATATGCTATATGTAAAATGGTCTAGATGATGGTTCATGCTATTCTAGATATCAACTCATAAACACCTTGCCTGGTGCTTTTGTGAAGGCATTTTTTTAAATTGTCTCAAACATTGTTGTAGGCCGTACTTAAATGCCTTCTTTGTGGCCTTTTAGGCATTCTACAACATTGCCTCTTGCATAGAAATATAGATCATGAGTCAATTTTTTGTCCAATGATTACTCTTTTGATTTAACAATTTGTTTTACTACCATACCTGCCAGTATCTATCACAATTCTTCATAAAAACCAAGTTAGATTGGTTGATCTGTTGGATCAGAAAAGCGTGTGGCTGAAGAATATTTCATTTTGAATTCAAATTAGGTTTACTGTTATATAAGGATAAGTGTTGGAGATGGGATTGTGACTGAGATGAAAAGATAAGATGGTTTATTCTCTTCTCAGAGCTTGAAAGAAGTAGAGAGAACTGTTTTTTTCATAGCTTTTTTGTTAGACCCAGAACCAATAAATGTTTGCACTCGGTATTGGAGCATAGAAAGCGAGATCATGTGAAAATGAGTTTAAATCTATTTGATTTTCTTATCAACCTAAAAGATAAAGTTTATATCACCTTATATAATTGTAGGGAGGAGGTAAGTAGTGATCGCCCACACAATCAAAAGAATTCTACTATTCTCCTATTTAATTTTACGTAGTTTTTTTGTTTTTCCATGTTTCTTCCCGTCGTACTTGTTCCTCTCATGATCACGATATATCTATAGCGTAGCTTGTGCTCAACCCAACAGTTTGGAAGTGGGCTCCAGCAACTACACGACATTTTCAATTGCCTAATAGTTGCTGCTCAAGAGTCATGTGAGGACCACGATGTGATTGCCTAACAACCAAGACGACACCGACTGCGACGTACTTGCAGACCATGAATTGGAAGGTCACATATATATGTTTCTTTGTAACACTTTAGTTGTAACATTGTTTTGTGTTACTATAGGGTATATATTTGGCACATATTTTACATGTTCCATTTATGTGTTACAACATAGTACAATCTTTGTAACATTTTACTTGTAACATTAATTTTGTGTTACTATAATTGTTCTCAGTAACACATTTTTATAAAACAAGTGCTTTGTGTTACAACCATTGTCTGTAACACATTGTTTTATGTTACTATGTAATTTCTTTGTAACACATTGACGAATGTGATACAGAAATGTATTACAGTATCCATGTTTTGTAGTAGTGCTCGGCAGCAAAACGCTGCCACTGTAGGGGAGCTCGGCAGCCCGAGCAGCTGTTGCTCGGCTGTAGCAGCTCGGCAGTGCTATAGAGTTCCTGTAGCGTGGTAGCATCGTCAAGGTTGTGTAATGTGGTAAGTGACATGTGTTATCTATCGTGTTTGTCGAGCTTAGGAAGAGGACTAAATTTATAAAAAATAGGTGTCAACAATTGGATGAACAGTTCCAAGATTTTATGACAATAGTAGTTTATATAGTACATTTTTTGAAACCAGTAGTAGTACATGTTTGGGAGTATGTGAAGATTAAGTAGTGCATTACGGCAATATACTGACGATGTGATTAGTTTCTACGTGATATTTGTTGTCAAATTAATCTTATAATGTTCGACCGAAAACATTTCGCGTGATATCTTCCTAAGAGGGGAAAATTAACTTAGACAAATTACATGCAATTTCACATAATTGACCTTTTTAGACCTACACTACAAGCAATGCTTTGTAATATGACCACGGTTTTGGTTACCGACTGGTAACCAGAATTCTCAGTGAGGGCCAGTATTTTTTTAACCGGGCAAAAAATTTTGGATATTTTTAATTAAAAATTGGCTGAGATTTCTGAGATTTTACAAAGATATTGGTTGGTAACCAAATTAGAAGTCAAATTTTGCTTAGAAATTTCGGCCAAGATTTTTTTGACATTTCTGGCTATTGGTGACCTCGGGTATGTTTTCTTACCCGTAACTAAAAACATTGAATATGACTAGGAGTATTTTGAAAGGCATTAATTCAGCACATATATTTTACAGCTAAAACAACAGATCAAGTACAAAACACCAGCTGTGTCAGTCCATGTGCATGCATGTGGTCCTCGATCTTTTGACCAACAGAATTTTACAATGGAGTTTGCTATAATTAATTATGTTTTTGTCGGAAAGATCTTAGGATATTCTAAGTTGATGCTTGAACCAAACCAAAGCCTTTATTTATTAATCAGTTCCAGACCAATGGGGAAGGACACAAGGACGTACGATTGGTTCATAACTAACAGTTAACTATTACTGCTACACAGTACATGCAGTTAACAAGCATGCATCATACCTACCTTCAGCATGTTGCGTGCATGCATCATGCATGCATGTGAGATGTGACTATGCAAGTGCTCGGCATTCTGTACTCCTGCCTGAGAAATATCAATATATATTGTTGGTAAATATACCCAGCAGTTGTGTGAGAGAAAAGGACCCCCAGCATGTACTTAAGTTCACAAATTAATGTATGGCAACCACGCTAATTTCGGGGATCGAAACAACCGCTTCAAATGAAGTGACATACATTTGGCATCAGCCTAAACCTCATCTAGTTGATTATTTGGCTGAGTTGGCCTACATCATGCACTAGACAACTCTTGCTATCACAGAAATAATGAATGTATAATAAAAAATATACAGTGGTTAAGTACAAGCAAACGAATGAATTAGGAGGTAAACAGCGAAAATGCAACGAGCTAGCACTCGAACAAAGAATCTTGAGATGCAGACATGCAATTGGAGTCTCCTCCTAGGGCGGCCGGAGGCTCAATGTGAATCTTGGACAGACTCTCTACTACTTCACTGATGAGAGTTAATTACAGCTAATTGGTACTGCCCATGCCTGAACTTTACACACTAAGTATTCACCTTCACATGACATCCGGTACCATATATATGCTTCTCGAGCTTTGTTGCAATGTTTGCCCTTCAAGTTCCTGAAGTACCAATGTTGGGCTCAAGTAATGACGTCTCTAGTGGCTCTTAGAATGTACTTAGTGCCATCATTTGGAGCAGACAAGGTTGCAAGGCTAATGCAAACGGCACAGAGCCGGTGGCCTCATGTTGTCGTTGGAGCTGAATGTATACGCATGCATGCGTCCAACTGCGAAGAGAATATACGCGCGTATAGAGATGGCTGCGCCGGATAGATTGTTAATATTAGTGGCGGCAGTTAGGGTCGAATATACCACTTATTATGAAATCGATAAAACAAAGCACAAAATCAATGAAAAACAATTAAAAATATAAGGCATATATTTAACGTGGAAAACCCTATAAGGTGAAAAACACATGGATGTACTATTGGCGACATCACTATATAAAAAAAAGTTACAAACACGAAAAACTTCAGCATATGTTTTAATGTATCTTGATGTACGACTACATAGGTACATATATAGGCTAGAGATTAAAGTCCCTAATGAAAAAGAAACAGAGTTCTAGTCAGCAATCAAACAGGACCTATCAGAAAATTGGAATAATAACCTGCTTGGACACAGGAACGGCACCCTGCTCAGAGACTCTTACTGAAGAGTTGTAGTCAGAAGACGCCACAAATAGCCACGTTTGACTCCAGTCGGTACATGCACCTTAGAGCTCTGGTAATCTATTCGAAGATAGGAACAACATCCCGCTTGGAGAGTCTCGGTGAAGAGTTATAGTCAGGATACATCTCGAGTAGCCATGTGTGACTCCAGTCGGCGCACACATCTTACAGCACCACATCTGATGCAGGTCAGTGCAGAATTCGTTACGGACTCAAAGATGAAACCAATCATAATTTTCGATCAGTTCACATTACTTCATAATCGAACTCTTCATGTGGTCGGAAAGACCGATATTGTTCAGATCAGACCAGATTCGGATCATAAAATACAACAATCTCTACCTTAAATTGAATTTCTCCTGTAGCAAAAAACACTAAAGAACTTCTCAATGAAATTGTAGAATAACTCTAGTGCGTCAAACATCCGAAAGGACTAATGAATAATATCGACCAAGTCTAAGTAGAGCTCAAACTTAGTGGTAGAAACTGGCTTTATCATCATATCAGTTGGATTCTCATAAGTACACATCTTACAAACTTTGATATCACCTTGTGTAATAACTCCTCGGAAGAAGTAATATCTAACTTCAATGTGATTTGTTCTCTATGAAATATTTGATCTTTTGTAAGACAAATAGCACTCTGACTATCACAGAAAACATTAGTGCAAGATGTACTTCTACAAAGCTCAGTGTAGAAACTCCTTAGCCAAATAACTTATTTATAGGATTCTAAAATAGCCATATACTTGGCTTCGATGTTTGAAAGCACAACAATAGCTTGTAAACTGGCTTTCCAACTCACGGTACAGCATCTGACCATGAAAACATAACTAGAAAGAGATCTTTGCTTCTCCAGATCTCCTGTGAAGTCTGAATCAACATATCCGACCAGCCCATCATTAGTCTGTCCAAATGCAAACAAGCATTAAAAGTGCCTCTTAAATGCCTAAAGATCCACGGAATAGCTCTTCAGTAGTTTTTGCTAGGATTGACAATATATCTACTAACAACACTCAAAGCATAATACAGGTCGGGGTGCGAGTAGACCATGATGTACATAAGTAATCTGATTGAACTTGCATATGGAACGTTTGACATGTATTTAACTTCTTCAATTGTTTGTGGACTTGATGCTGGAGAGAGCTTAAAATGTGCAACTAGTGGTGTACTGGTCATTTGGCGTTGTGCATATTGAGGCAACGAATAACTTTTCAATATACCCTTTCTGAATTAGGTATAGTTTCTGAAACCACTAGTCTCTAATGATTTTCATACCAAGAATCTTCTTTGCTATATTGATATCTTTTAGCTCAAATTCACTGCTGAATTATATCTTCAACTTTGAAATTTCAGACTTGTCTTTTATCACGATCAGCATATCATCGACATATGGGAGAAAATAGATAGTTAAACTGTTGTCGGTGTTCAAATAAACATAGTTACCATACTCAAATATCTTGAACCGTTGAGAGATCATAAAGAAGTCAAATATCTTGTACTATTGTTAGGGTGATTGCTTCAACCCATAAAGGGACTTCTTCAATTTGCATTCAAAATTCTCTTTTCCTAGAACAACAAAACCCCTCGGCTGCTCTATACAGATGTCTTCTTCTAATTCCCCATGCAAGAACTTAGTCTTAACATATAGTTGCTAAAGCTCAAAATCTTGCATAGCCACAATGTTTAGTAGGGTACGAATGGAACTATGCTTTACTACAGGGGAAAAATATTTGTGAAATTAATACCTAGGATTTAGCTATATTCTTTTGTAATAAGCCTTGCCTTATACCTGACCTGGTCGGTTGGTGATATACCATTCTTCTTCTTATAAATTCACTTGTAGCATATGGGTTTCTTCTCAATTGGGAGCTCGATTAACTCCCAACTAGAGTTCTTCTCGAGAGACTCCATCTCATGGTACATGGCAGCTATCCACCTCTCTAATTCATCAGAACAGATAGCTACTTCTGAATAAATTGAAGGCTTAACAGTCCCTTCAATATCTTCTGCCATGTTTAAAAAATAATCCACAATATTGGCTTCTTCATTTAACCTCCTCGAAGGCTAAATAGTCATCCTTACTTGATTAGCTGTAATGGAGTGTTGGTTCTGACCGGCTCCTATTGGATGACTACTGGTCGGAGTTTGAATAGGGATTTCTTATTAATTTTTTTTGTCAGTCTCTGGTGAGAATTTTGATTCAATAACGTTCTCCACCTGCACGCTAGTATTTTGCTGCTTCTTGGGAGCAGCACTAGTCGTATTATCTTTCATAAAAGTAAACTCATCAAATGTAACACTTCTGCTCATGATCACCTTTCTAGTTTCAGGATTCCACAATTTGTAACCTTTCACACCAAATTGGACGATGCACTTAATAACTCTTTGCTCTAATTTCCCATCATTGACATGGGCATAATCAGCCCTTGGATAAGTAGCGACATTAAAATGTACTTCCACTTCATACACAGCCATGGAGGAAGGTTGTACATGCATATATTCATGGGCTAGGTGCTATGTCGGTTGCTCATGTTACCGAAAGAATTCATTAAATCTGTACTCAACCCAAATCTTATATTCCTCAGTTCTACATCGAAATCTACAAACATCCTATCGATGTTCCTCCACTGGGCAGAATCAGTAACGTGTCTTATCTTCCATCTTTCTTACGCTCCTCTGAGTGCCAACATAGTAATCTTGTATCCTTTCGATTCGCAAACAAACATTTCAAACGGGGAATTATAGGTAGATACCACAACATCTTAGCAGGAGGTTCTTACTTCACCTCGATGCTCTTGCTATCATTGGAGTCATTCTTATGCTTCTATTAGGATGCTTTGTACACCAGACAAACATGTAATTTTGCATACTCTTTACGATAGAGGATACAATCATCGGACCTGGTAGGTGGTTCTCGGTAACACATTTCCCACTAAAAGGATGTTCTCTAGGAGACCTAACAACGCTGTGAAACTCTTGTCGGACCTACCATTGCTTGCCTACAATTTCAGCAGTTCAAGAACAGATGACAACATTGTATATTGTTGCTTGCAACCCAGGAACAAAGGTTTCTCCAGGTCCTCCAGCAAGCCCTAGAATTTACCGAACTCTCTCTCACTATAGTTTTCTTCTGCATCACATAGCATCTGATTTAGATTGTCATCATACAACCTATCCTCATCTAAAGCACAGTTCACAACTAGCATATTGTTGTCTCCCTCGATACCTTCTTGTATAATCTTCTCTTCACCGTAACTGGTCCAACATGTATACCCCTTTCTGAAACCCCTTCGAATCAAGTGATCTTCGATCTACACTGAGTTGGTAAACATCTTCAGATTATTGCAATCAATATATGGACAGTACATATATTCTATCCCCTTATTCAACATATCCTGCTCGGCCGCTCTTCTGAAAGTAGACACACCATTAATGTACTCTTCACTCACATGGTCCTCAACATACATCTATCTTCAGTCCATCTACACTACGCGTATAACAAATTAGTATCAAATTGGATTATTAATGCTACTATAGCTAGCCAGCTGTGTACTATTCATGAAGTAATATATATTAAGCAAGAATCAATATGTTGAAGTAAACTAGGAGTAGTGACCCATTCTTAAATTGCAGCAAACTACCAATTAAGTTATATCTAAACCTATCTATCATCTCTCTTTATTACAAGGAAAATAAATTAGAAGCAAATACTAACATCTAATAACTATCACAGATGGTTCATGTTAATTACTATCTGCAAACTATCACAGATGGTTATAAACATGAACCGTCTGTGATCTTTCTTGGAACTGTTATTCCTTTTCTCCTTGTTCTAGAGTTTCTAGCAATCGGATATTTCATGGCCGCTTTTTTTGCAATATCGGCATGACTTCTTGTTTTTTTGGCTTAGAATGGCCTTGAAATTTGCTCTTGTTCCTAAAATCTCTAGTCAAAGACTTCTCAATTTGTCTTCCACGTATAGACAAACCTTCTATAAGTGAACTAGAGCTTTCACTGGACACCATTGTTTTTAGCTTCTTTTTTGAGAGAAGACAGTAGGAGAGGCTCCTACTGTGTTATATCAAATAAATAAAAGGTATTTACATGGAAGATCAATCAGAATAAATTATTACAAAGTTGATAACCAAGAAGAAATTGAAGCTAGAAGATTGTCTTTCACTCTACGCAAATGTAGAGTGACTTCATCGTCCATTGATGTTCATGATGCATTTGCTTTTTCAAATCCATTGGAAAGGGGTTGGAGCTAAAAGATTGAATTGATAGCAATAATATTTTTTAGTGCTATAGGTTTCTCCTCCCCAAATATACTTCCAAACATTGTTATTAGTGGGAGTCAGCTATATGGTGGCTAAAAGGCTATGGCAAGAAGAAGTGACCAGTCCAGTTGTATACCTCCATAATTCAGCAACATAAATTTCTTTATTTTTTTACAAATGAATATAACCTTAGCAATTGGTAACAAAGGACATGATCATTCCAAAGATCTTTCTAAAAAAGCAATGTGATACCTGATCCAACCACTGTAGTAGATACCACACAAAAATCTGTAACGAAACTCATTAGGTCTTTCCACCAAAAAGAAGCACAATTACTATCGAGTGAGGTACTTGTGAGCGATAGTGGGTATTCCAAATCAAATGAACCCACGATATATTTTTTGATTATAGAGATTATGCCAGTGGTTAGGGAGGAGTGCTTTATTTTGAGTAGTAAGGTTGAGGACTCACATCCCTCTGTTGTTTTTGAGATGACAAACCAATTCCCATGCATCCAAGGACTTACAGCTATCCTGAAGATCACGAGAACCTCTCCACTGATAGTGTTTTCTAGCTTGATCAATATGTCAGATCACTGTAATAGGGAGCTTGAGTGAGGACATGAACTAAATTGACAGTAAAGAGAGGACATAATTGGCCATAGTGAGGTAGCCTCTATAGGAGAGAAAAGCCGCAGTGCCTGACAACCTTCTTTCAATTTGATCTACCAAGGGTGAGAAATCCTTCACCAAGGGTTTAGTAGCCCCAAGGGCAAATCATGGTTTTTAGCTTCTCCTTTGCCAACCGAGCATCATAAATCTCCACGAGGGTGAGAGTGTCCTAGCTTATAAAGAATTGTCTTTGAACATTGAGAATGAACCAGCCAATGTGTAGAGTAGAATAAAACATAAATCTTCATCTTCATATTTGACCCCCATTGCTTGAAGATTGGCGATGATATCCTTAAAAACAATTCAAGTGAGAAAAGCTTCTACTTCACAAGTATCTTGCTGGTCAAATCCTAGGTAATGCAGATCTATTCTAGCTTTAGCCATAATGTAGCAACGGTAGTCTCCTTTGTGAACTCTTAGAGGATATTGTTAGATAGATGAAGATGAATATGAGAAAGAGCCTTACAATCACTTCTTTACTTCTCCTCGGCAGACCATGTAGTGGACATCTTGTTGATTCCCAATAACGTATCATCCAAATCGAGCTGAGTTAGAATAGTTCGCATCTTGATTAGCCATAGGGAAAATCTTGTGTCTTGGTCAAGTAGCGGAAGATCATACTTCATTGTCATCATGTTGAGAGTGCACTAGATTGATCTGGGTAAAGAACGTGGCTCTGATACCACTTGTTAGGATCGGACAAACCACTTGTTACAAAATCGACAAGACAAAACACGCAATTAATGAAGAACAATCTGTAGGACCATATGGAGCTATCAGAGGGGGGGGGGGGTGAATGATTGCCTCCACT
Source organism: Dendrocalamus latiflorus (assembly GCA_017311315.1). Lineage (NCBI taxonomy): Eukaryota > Viridiplantae > Streptophyta > Magnoliopsida > Poales > Poaceae > Dendrocalamus > Dendrocalamus latiflorus. The sequence goes on from CM029621.1 coordinate 25,774,865, forward strand.
TCATCTGCTTCACTTGATCTCTTCATAATCGACAATGAAAACAACCACTCGAATGATTACTTGTCACACGGATGTGCTAGTCGTTCGACCGAATGTGCTCGTCGTTCGATCGCACGCTCAATCGATTCGCTACAACCGCCTTTGTATGTGGTCTAACTCGCTTGCAGATTTCAGCAGCGTACGTGGTCGAACTCACTCACAGACTTCAGCCGTTCAGAAACCTTTGACCGCTCGAATGCCTGCGTGATCGTATCACACTCGATCGAGGTCTATTAGCACACCGCCGATGATGCAAGAGGAACGATGATTAGAAAAGCATCCTGCCAATCAACTTATTTTGGAATAGTCGTATTGCCGTGGTTGAAGTTGCGTAGTCATACAGTCATGGTCATAAAGCCATGCATGGTCGTAAATGACAGCCGTGGTCGTAAACGACAACCACAATTGTAAAGCCGTGCGTGGTCATAAACGACAGTTGTGGTCGTAAATGACTCATGTACAAAGTTTGCCGTGGTCGTAAAGCCAGCTGAAACACTTGAAGAAGGCAAAAACCACTTAGAAAAACAAAATCAAAACCACTCGTAAACAGCCAGAACCACTTGTACCCAAAATCTTGGACTATGATCACCCAGTACTTTCACAAATGCAAATTCCAAAGCAATCCAAACATCAATTATTCATCATTATTTTTAATCACGACCATCCACATGGTCTAACAATCTCCCCCTTGATGAATACATTGACAACACCTCGAAACACTCAAATGACTTTGCGAGAAAAAATTTGCGATATGAAATAACGAGTATCCGAGACAACCGACCACCCAACCAAATGAGAACAAACCCAGAGAACAACTTCCAGAGCAAATCTCCTCCTTTCTTCTACTTTTCTCCCCCTTTGGCAATGAAATTATCAAGCGCTCAAAAGTGAGAATAATTCTAAAAGGAGCCAAGCGAATAAAGATCAGGAAGCTTTGTAGACTATACAGGTCACTTTGCATTGATTAAAAATTTTGACCAAGCCAACTGTATGAGCAGAGCTACCTAGATTATATAAAATCATATATTATATAGTAGGATCAAAACTAATCTTTTAGCACAATTAAATAATTTAGATCAACGACATGCATTTCATCAATGACTAAACCAATTATAAAGAGTACAGTGAGATACCACAATAAAAATTCAAAGCCTAAAATTGAAGCAAACATTAAATCTAGATGGGCTAGCGGTTTCATATAACAACCTATTGCTTCACACACGATTCTTAGGCATGTGGCATGCTTGTAGCATACTTCTTTTTCATGATACATGCTTAATGCACCCTTCTTTTAAATGGTGGCATGCTTGAAGCATACTTCTTTTCATTTATACACTTTTGTGTGTTTTTTCTTTTGACCATAGTATGCTTGAAGCATACATCTTTTCAATCTTCTCCTTTTCAATTCTCATTTGATACCACTTGTATGATATCACTTGGAGAATCTCAATTTTTTATAACATGCCAACCTGAGTGAATATAAAAGATCGCAATATGAACCATATGAGCCTCATAGCCAAGATTTAAAATAGGATTCACAATTAAGCTAATACTTTTAGATGAGCATCGCAAAGTACTATCAATAATCAGTCTAGTCAAAGTCTTTTGACATGTCATGCTTTTAGTTCAAATGTAGCAATTTTAATTATAACCAGCTATGACCAACGCTACATAATATTTGAGTAAATATGATAAAGAGAGTTCTACAACTCATTTTATTGCAATCACTTAGACTTGTTGAATTATATGATAGGTATAATAAATAAAGCTCTTGACACCACTTCAACCAACAAGCTCCCCCTCAGAATAATCCCCAAAAAGATGTAACAGAACAAACTCACTCCTCAACCGAGCATGGAGAAAAGAATCAAGTAGTTAAGAGTGAAAACGAGCAATCTGAGAAGGAACTCAATGACCACTTGAAAAAACCACTCGTAGGATAACATTACCTTCTCCACATGGTCTAACTTGAAGATGAAATCTCTTGGACACCCTCAAGGAACATGGAAAATCATCAAGTGTTCCAATCAAATAATTATGTAAAAGATTGGAACCTCATCAAGTGCATGTTCTCCACCCTGCGTTTGCTAGTCTTAAATCATAGAAGGTGTCGGTCTCACAATACTGGGGTTAGTCAAATACGCTTTAGGAATCTAGTACTGTAACACTCGATGAACAAGAGCAGCAGCAAGCAATGATAAAGATTTAAGTGAAGGTTTGCCTCTATTAGATTTCGACCCAACAGATAATGAGACACAGGCTCGACCATTCGGCGATATGACCACCTCAGCAAAGCTGATCTGACTGTCGACCAGTCTAAGCATGCAGTAAAGTCTGGTCAAAACTCAGGTTCGACAATGGAACGTCTGACCATAGGACGTTTGTACACGGGGTGGTCTGACTGCTGCACGATCACTTGTGATCCCCGAGGCCGATCTGACCACATTGAAAAAACTGATCAAAAACCCTTCCTCATCTGACAACGCGTACTCGAAAGCACTGGTTTTCAGTGTTGAAGATTTCGAGTAGAATGCACTAGTCGAAGCGATGGTCCGATCAGGGAATGTCTAACAATAGAACAGTTTGAATGCATTGGCAAGACTAGTTTAACCACCAACTAAGTATTATGACCCGGTCCAGTTACAAAAACTCCTGAGCCTGCAGAGAACTGATTAGAGGGAGCAGAGCCACGATTTGGAGCTTGCATGGATTCCACCCGAGAATGCTTTTCTTAACTTGTCCTTCTTCTCCTTCTTGTTTTCTCAAAAGCAAAATTGAACCAGATGACCATCTCTACCACAGTGAGTACACTTGAACTTGACTTACTGAGAAGTCGTATCATTGATTTTATAGCACTCTCTTTGGTAGAGAAATTCTTTGCAATACTAGCATATTTAAAAATAATCTGTTTTGATTCAGATTCTACTATAGATTTTCCAGGTTCCAAAAGTTTAACAACCTTAGGAAGATTATTGTTGGCATACTTAACAAAATTAAATCCTAAACCATGTTTCTTCACGCTTGCTTTTTATTGATCTAGAATCATATTCAAATTCATTTTGCCAAAAGAAAATCTCTCTAAGGTGCCTTTAAGATACTCATTCTCTTTAGCCAATATGGGACAGGTTGTGCATTTAACATATTCATCACTAAGACTCTTAGAAGCACTAGACTGAGCCAATTTTTTCCTTTTTAGCAAACTCCTTAAGTTGTCTAGTCAAAGCTTTTATTTCTGTAATAAGCTTGAGACAGGTAGAGCAAGAGAGAGTCTTATGATAAAGCATCTATTGAATAGACTCCTGAGAAGAGTTAAGTCTAGCTTGAAGCAAATCACATTTAGAGCATGCTTTAGATGAGTTAGACTTAAGCTTTTCAATTTCATCATATGCCTATTTTATCTTTTCATCACAAGAGCCGTGTGCCAGTTTTAATTTATCAAATTTAGCAGTTACATCACTAAATTGACCCAAGGTTGATGTATTAATTTTTCTTGCAAACTCCAACTCAGAATGTAATACTTGACAGGACTCACATGATTCATCATTGGTAATTGAACCTCTAAGTCTATCGATTTCAGAATATAAATTCTCAACAACAAGATCATGATTTTTATTTTCTTTTTATATTTCATAAGCTAAGCTAAGCACGAGGCAAATTTGTGTAAGAAGGTTTTACCTCATTTGGATCACTGTAGAGATCATCATCGTCGAGATCCACACTCTTTGCCATAAAGTACATTCATGTGAAATCTACCTCCTTGACCTTCTTGCCACTGCCCTCATCACTTGCAGATTCATCGTCACTCAAATTGATTTTCTCAAGTGCTAAAATTATTTTGTTGGCTGCCCTACGATAATTTGTTTCTTGTTTAGGTCAATTTTGACTTGAGATCAATGGGTTGATGCTTTGTCATGCTTGACCTCCTTCCTCAATTTAGGGCAATTTATCTTGATGTGATTTTGCTCACCACATTCATAGCATCTAATTGGACCAACTCTCCATCTTAATCTAATATTATTAATTGCCTTGGTCACCCGCTTGGAGAGAAGTACAAGCTGCTCTTCAGGGATCTCCTCCAATTGTTCATCTAAAACAGAGCATAATGCAGACAAAGAACCAATAGAGGAACTAGAGAAGTCATCAGCTAGGTTAGTCACTAAACCCAGAGAATTTGACCTGTTTATCTTGGCCAAATCATCAATCTCATGTGCTTTAATTTTCTAATAAAGATCATTCAGAGTGAGTGTTTCCATGCTAACAGAATGATTGATAGTGGTGACTAACACATTCCAAATAGACATATCCAAAGAATTTAGAATTTGACGAGCATTGTCAGAATCAGAATATATGACATCAACAGATTGCAAATCACTAACAATCTTTTTAAAGCAGTCGAAAAGAGCATTTACTGATACTCCTAGTTTCATCTCAAATTTAGTATACTCTTTTTTGAATTGATTCTGATGCACACCCTTAATAGACTTTGATCCTTCATGGTAATCGACTAGAATAGTCTAAATTTTATTTGCAGATTTAAGATGAGTAATTCTGACATGCTCGTTTCTGTTTACCTTGGAACAAAATATTTCTAGCCTTATTGTTTGCCTCTACATCAACAGTGTTTTCAGTGATAATGACAGAAGGTACTTCAAACGTATATTCCACTTTTTACCAAATCGCATTACCTTGAGCTTGTAGAAAGACTTTGATGCGAGTTTTTGAGTATAGATAATCTGTACCATCAAAGAATGGTGGCTTAACAGAGGACTATTTCCGATCTAACACCATTGCAACCTACTCTGATACCATTTGTAGGACCGTATGGCGCTATCAAAGGGGGGTGAATTATCGCCTCCACTTCTTCCACTTTGCTAGATCTCTTCGTGATCGACAATAAAAACAACCGCACAAATGATTACTCATCACACAGATTGTAACATCCAAAAATTTCAAGTATTAAAAAATGTGGAGTCTTTTTTTTGCATTTTGCCAGCACTCAAATTTCTTCTGAGTATTTGTTTGAAATCTTTTTGAGTTTTGCGCCATACAAATTAATAATCAAGAATACTCCCAAATGCAAATAATAATCTTGTAAATTATAAGAATGGAAAAATGCCATTACAAATCATGAATTCAAAATACCAACATCTTGAATTCAAATTCAGGACAATAAAATGAGTCCAAAAAGAATATTAGAATATACCCATAAAAATCTAAACCAAAGAAATCTCTTCCTTTAATTCAATTAGTAAACCAAAAATCCAAGGCTGAATATTCAAAATTTATTCGTGTGTGTGTGTGTGTGTGTGTGTGTATATATATATACAATTCATAACAAAATAATGTCAAAATCGAAATCCGAGGGCAAACTAAATAAAATAGAAAATAGAGAAATAATAGATTTTGTAGCATGATATTTGAAACAAGATTTCAATTAAACTGAAATCAATAATCTCGAATGTGAAATAGAAATCCAATTTAAAAATTTAATTTCCAAATTTTCTTAAGCCTTTATATTTCTCATTCTTTTCCCTCTTTCCCATTCTTACACGTGGGCCCGGCCCCCACCACCTCTCTCCTTTCCTCCCCCCTCCCTGTTTCTCTTTTTCTCTCCCTCCTCCTTTCCTCTCTGCCGCTGGGCCCTCTCCTCTTTCCCCCGGCCTCTTTCTCCCCTTCTCTATCTCTTTCTTCTCTGCAAGCCGGCCCCTGCCTCGGTCCCGTCTCCTTCTCCCCGCCGTTCACCTCGCGTCAGCCGGCGCCGCCTCCAACTGCTCCCCATCCCCGCCCGTCGTCCCGTGTCAACCGCCACCTGCCCTGTACGCTATCACCGCACGGCGCCCCACTGCGCGCGCACGTCGTAGTTCATCCCGCCGTGCGCATACCGCCATGCCCTGCGCACGCCAGCACCCACGTCGCCATCCCATCGCCGCATACAAAACTCTGGTCGTCGGCCACAGTGCGGCTCAGCCACCCCTCCCTTCGCCGCTATAAATAGCCGGCCTCCCGCGCCACTCCTCTTTTCCCAACCCCATCTTCCACCTCCACCCGTGAGCAAGCCGCCGTCACCCTTCCCACCACTACCTCCTCACCGGTCAATCTCCCGCTGATTTCTCGTCGGGGAGCGCCTTCTCGGTGCTGTCAACCCGCTCCAACCGCCAATCGAGGCCCTCGCCGCCGGAGCTCCCTCTCCACCGCGAGCTCCACCCGCACCGCCAGCCCACCGTGGACTCTCCCCGGCCCGACCACCCGCACGGTAAGCCTTCCCTTAACCCCCTGTAGCTCGTGCTCACCTCCGGTTCTCCTCTCCCCACACCGGTGCTGGCGTCCCCCTTCTCACCTCGCCGCCGGCCGCACCAGACCGCCGCCCCGCCGACCTATGCCGTTTGGAGCCGCGCCACCTTCTCCACAAGCTTGCTAGCCTCGTCGGGATTCCGTTTTACCAGCCTACCCCGCCCCTCCGACCTCCCCTCGTCGGCGAGCCCACCTGCTCCGAGTGCCACTGCCTTGCTCTGTTCTGAGGCCCCCTGCGCTTACTCCTTCTAGCCTAATTCCACTCCCTCAATCGCGAAAGACCGCTGGCTCAGTTGGCTAGCCCGAGCGTGCATAACACACAGAGCCTCTTCCGCCAGGTCCTGAGTTCGATTCTAGCAGCCGCCCCCTTTTCTATTTCTTTTTAGTTTTGATTTTTATTAATCCAATTCAAGCAAGAAAAATCAGAGAAAATTGGAGAACAATTTAGAGAAGTTAATAAATTTAATTAGGATATAAAATAAGTTTAACTAAGATTTAATATCTGGTTATTTATTTTATGAGCAATTACCATAGCTTAAATATTTATTGAGGCCTAATTATCAATTAAAGGCATTGATAAAATACGATTTTGTTCAATATCCACATTTAATAAGGATCCTAATTAAAATATATAAATATATATACATCCAAGTTAAATTTAAGGGGAGTAAAATTGATAACTATAAAAGTAAGGTTTTAGATTAAAAAGATTACCCTGGACCATAACATATGCCCTAACGTTTAACATGCTGCCATTAAATAAATGTCAATGGTAGGTTTAATTGAATTAGGCCTCTTTATGAAATTAATTAAATAATAAGACGTGGCCATAAACATTTAAATTAGAAGACCCTAATAAAATCCTCGTCGTTAGCACGTCACTGATAAATAAATCTCAACGATGAAATTAGTGGTATAAAATTTGAGTATAGCAAGCTCGGTCCTATGTAAATAGAAGTTTAACTAAAAGATGCTAATGCAAAGGATAAAGTAACAATGACAGTTGGTCCTCAGGGTATTTCCAAATGAAAGGTCGTGTTAATGTATAGATGCTAAAGTATAGTAGCCCTAAGTCATCGACGTTGAGATAATCTCACTAACAAACAATCCGAAGAAACATATAATATTATGACCACTAGCCGCAGATGAGTAGCAAATAAGAATATACTAAAGTTTTGTATTAAACATCAATGAGATAATTAAATATGCACGTACGACACTGAATCATTAAAAAAATTAACCATTAGGTGTACACCTCGAAAAATTGGCAAATAAAACCTCATCAAATACCATCACCTAAGTTATGAGGAATACATACCTTAAAGATGAATTTAATGCACTAAACTCCTACCCCAGTCTATAGAACTAACCTAGTGCATGGGACTTCCTAAATAAATATAAAAATGATAAAAAAAGCTATGGGATAAAAAGATCAATCCATGATACTCAAAAGCCAGCTATGCCTAGCCATTCTCAAATCCGAAGTAGAGTATTCCAGTGAATATTCTAGTATCATGAACTTTCCTTGGCATTCGTCCCAATAAATCTTCTTTGGCGTTCAATCACTTCGCTACAACCCCTTTGATTCTGTCAAATACTCTGTGCCCAACCAAACTCAAATCACTCATTTAATCATAATAAAAAGCTAATCAAGTTCAATTGGGTTTATCTGGATCTTTTGAGTTATTTGCCCTTATTTGGATTCAGTTGTTTAGCGCGTAATTAGAAATTGGAGTCCTGAGGATTTAATGGATCAAGTGCGATCAAGATCGAGGTGAAGATAAAGGCCAATGACGAGAAAGCTTTAAGTGAGCTCAAGACCGCAGTAAACTGCGCAAGGCGAGTCAATACTTTGATCATGTTGAACCTACATTTTCTGTAAATCTACTTTTGTTTAAATTATCACATTGCATGCTGTTATTTCATATGCAAATATATGTTTGTTTGTTTGAAGATTCTAGTTACATACCTATTATTCGACTTGCTAGTATTATACCTCATTTGAAACATTTGAATATCTAAGCCTTGTCACCCTAGCAAAACTATAATGGTAACCTTTCAAAAATAAGTCCATAACTATACGCCATGCTTAGTACTGCTTAGATAATCAGGGGTACCAAAAATGCCCCAAAGCATCACTTTGAATCTTGAGAAATTGGTTTGGACAGTCATGGTGGAAATGACTGGTATATTTGGCTATGGATATTTTATGTTCCTAAAAACCCCAACTTGCTCACTTATCTGGGCGGATGGTTCGAGGGTGTGCGTGTGGTGCAGTGGTAGCACAAAGTGGATAGTGGTAGAACCGCCCAATAACCTTAAGGACTGAATCTCGTGATGACCTCTCAATGTACAACAGTACAACCATAAGCTGGCCAAATGTAGGCAGGGTTAACTAATTTGTGTAGCTCTAAGGTGGTTACGTGAAGGTATGACCACGAGCAAAGGGATGGATAGTCGCATCCCTGCCTTTGCCCGTGATGGCTCACGAGGGACCTTTCTCGAGGTATGTACGCATACTACAGAAGATAGACCTTAGCGGGCGTAACCACAGTAAGACTACGCATTGTAAAGGCTCTGTGATAGTCTACTCAACCGCATGGCTAAGGAATCATGTGGGGCAACGAGTGGATTTTTCTCTTGTGGGTAAAGTGTACCAACTCTGTAGAGTAGAAAACTATTCGAATAGCCGTGCCCACGGTCAAGGGCAGACATGGGAACTTAACCAGATATAGTTCTATTTCAAAAACTTTGTGGGTGGAATTGGTAAAGTGGAGGGCAGAGAAAGGCCCTGATTTGTGTTTCCCTGGGTGTCGCTCCAGTGATAAGTTAAGCGGTTATGATTCTGAAGGATTAAGCATATGGTGCAGAGGCCATGTAATAGTGGATAGAATCTGGATCGCTATTACTATTGCATTCTTTCACAAATTAAGTTTTAGTTCAAACTGCTAGGTCTCAGGAAATTTCTATGTATTATATTCTAAATGTAATTTATGGCAAATAAAATAGCCCAAGCCTTCCCTTGATAAACCATGCATATTATCTATTTGCATCCTGTGTATTGGCTCGTGGAGCACGGTGGTTTGTGCTCACCCTCGCTCTTACAACTAATCCAGAATCAGGATTCATGTCACTACGCTTCGACAATACAACTGGACATGATGACGAAGATGATGAGGAAGAACTAGGTCGCGTACCTCCAGTTGGCTGCTTGTGGGCACGTCCTGAGGGTCCCACCTGTGTGCTTCATTTTTGCTGCTGAAATTTATTGATTGCGGGCTAATCGGCCCATGAGTAAGTCTACTATTATATTTACGCTTCCGCATGATATGTACTTTGATGTTCAGAACTGTAACCTGTGAGCACTATCTACTGATCCAGGGAACAGTGCGGTGGAATCACATGGGATGCCGGATGTTAAAATCTGGGCTCCTACACAGATGTGCTAGTCATTCGACCGAATGTGCTAGTTGTTTGATCAAACACTCGATCGCTTTGCTACAACTGCCTTTGTACGTGGTCAAACTCGCTTGCAGATTTCAGCCGTGTACGTTGTCAAACTCGCTCGTAAACTTCAGCCGCTCGGAAACCTTTGATTGCTCAAACAAGCACTAGCTGAAGACACCTGCATGCTCGTATTGCACTCGAACGAGGTTTGTTAACACATCGCTGACAACGCAAGAAGAACGATGCTTAGAAAAGTATCCTGCCGATCAACCTCTTTTGGAATAGATCTGATCTATTATTTCTTCAACAAGTTTTTAGCTTCAAAGTGCCCTCACAGCACCCCTAAAAGCTTCCTCAATGAAATCCCTAAAGACCAGTACGTTAGCCTAAGTCTCACCCTGCTTATATTAACGTCCCAATCGTATCTTATTCAAACATGAACACAGCACCTAATCTCTTTCTCAAATTAAAGGACCCAAAACCCTTTCCTAACACGGGTTTTATTCAAACTCTTCCTCTTCCAACCCACGTACTCTATCCGTAACACTCACAACTCAACACGCGACGAAGCCTCCAGAATATTCCCTCTCGTAGCTTCGTCTAGCCTCCCTGTCATTGATCTCCACGTGCTCCAACGTTAGGCTATCCACCTCACATGACATCCTCAACTGTCTGGACCTTAGATCTCCCTATCCTAGTCCCGGTCATCCTCATCACCAACCGTGATTGTCTCCACGCTTTCCTGCACATGTAAAGACCAAAGAAACGTTTTTCCCAACACAAGTTCTTTCCAGCTTGACCGTCATCAACACAACAACTCACGACACCCTTGTCCTTCTAGAGACAAGAACAAAACATTCCACAACCATCAACCCGGTTGTACATGACCAATCATCTCATCACTATCCAGAAAACAATCTCAGACTACCGAGTACGACTGCTAAAATCTATCACTTTCTGAAACTCACTCTTACGACCACTCAGCACAACCACTAAGAACAAACTACCGAGCAGCGATCACAGAAAACTCTAACAACCAACCGCAACACTCTCGACTATCGCTCACCGACCATCGAGTACCAAGTCACTCCGACTACTGAGTACCGACATTGTTCCATCAAGCACCAGCCAAACACTCCGTTGGCCTAACATGAGTACTCAAAGTACTCGACGATCATAAAGAGCGAAGCACTCATTTTGAGAATGAAGTCTACGAGTACCAACCGAGAAGCCTACGACAACCGATCGTAAAGCTTTCGACTACCGAAGATAATGATAGCAGACTGTAAGGTCTACGACTATCAACAAGACTACAAAATATACGATTATAAGAGCAGTCCGCACAATCTATAACCATCGACTGCAAAGACACTGACTATTAACCAGAAAAGCCTACGACTATCGACCGCAAAGTCTAACACTACCGTGCACTGTTAGTAAAGTCCACAACTATCAAAAGTACTGAAGCTATGACCATGTAAAAGTATTGTAGCTACGATTACCTTAAGAGGTCAATCTGTCGTGGTCGCAGTCGAGTTGCCGTGGTCAAAGTCGTACGTGATCGAAGTCGAGTTGCCATGGTCGAAATCGAATTGTCGTGGTCAAAGTCATGATCGAAGTCGCGTAGTTGTATAGTCGTAGGTGTAAAGAAGGTTTTGGTTGTAAATGACAACCATGGTCGTAAAGCCATGCATAGTCGTAAACGACAACCGTGGTCGTAAAGTCATGCGTGGTTGTAAACAACAGCCATGGTCGTAAATGACTCGTGGACGAAGTTTGCCATTGTTGTAAAGCCAGCTGAAACACTTGAAAAAGGCAAAGACCACTCAAAAAATCAAAACCACTCGTAAACAGCTAAAACCACTTGAACCCAAAATCTTCGACTGCGATCACCTGACACTTTCACAAACACAAATTCCTAAGCAATCCAAATGTCAATTATTCATCATCATTTTTAATCACAACCATCCACATGGTCTAACACAATCAAGAACATGGAATAGAGATTTAACGTGAAAAACTCTTTCGGGTGAAAAACCACGGACGCACAATTGGTGAAATCAATATATAAGAAGAAGTTACAAGCACGAAAAACATTGACATGTTTCAGCATATCTTAACCATGTGACTACATGGGTACATATATAGGCTAGGGATCAGAGTGCGTAACGAAGAAAGGATTAGAGTCCTAGTTGGCAACAATATAGAAACCTATCAAAAACTAGAACAAGAACCTGCTCAGCGATGGGAACATCACACCTGCTCGGAGAGCCTTGGTGAAGAGTTGTAGTCGGAAGACGCATTGAGTAGCCACGTCTGACTCTAGTCAGTGCACGCACCTTAGAGCACCACGTCTGATGCAGGTTAGTGCAAAGTCCATTATGAACTCGAAGATGATCCCAATCATAACTTTCGATCATTTCATATTGCTTCATGATTGAACTCTTTAAGCGGTCGAAAAGACCAATAGTGGTCAGACTTGACCAGATTCAGATCACAAAATACATTTGCTACTACTACAAAAAGGCTAATACTAGATGCCTCATTACAAACAGTTAACCAAAACCATCAGTATTAAATACAATTATAGATAGTTTTGGTTTCGAGACTTTCTATGTTACTGCCATGCTAAAACCCGTCTGTGAAGAGCTAATATCATAGACAATTTTTAATATAAACCGTCTATGAATCACAGACAGTTAACCAAAACCATCAGTATTAAATACAATCACAGATGGTTTTCGTTTAGAGGTTGTCTGTATTGTTGCCATACAAAAACCTGTATATGAAGAGGTAATATTACAAACAGTTTTTAATACAAACCCTCTGTGATGTATCACATATGTTTTGTATTAAAAACCGCCTGTGATAATTAAGTTATTATAGACTGTTTGTATTAAAAACCATCTATGATAATTCACTGCCTGATTTTGCTGCCCCCTTTATTCAAGCTTTTAAACTAAAGCGACGTCGCGTCCTCTCAACTACTAATTGGTTCCGCTGCCCTAATACCCTTATATATGCTGCCCACACACCTCCCCCAAACCGATCAAAGTGCCACCTCCCCCAATGATGGCGACTACCACTCTGAGCTCCTCCACCTCTAGTTGTGATGCCACGGTTCACTACACAAGACACACTTGTCGTAAGGGTGTCTTGTGCAGTGTCACCATCATGATACAACAGTGACGATGTTGCCGTCTCTCCTTCATCGCTGGTGATATATCCCCCATCCGATCCCCTCTCATCTCTTCCTTGATGGTTGGATATGAAATTACGAAATTGTTGGATGGCTAGGGTTTCGGCCATGTAAATCTTGATGCTCGTGCATGTGAAAATTAATTGTTGATGACTTAGTTCTTGTGATGATTAATGGATGGCTAGGGTTTCGGCTTTGTTGAAATTTATGTTTTACTGCAAGATGAAGATATGGCGCCAAAGTTTATTGCACGATGATCTTATTCTCATAAATAGGTCTACTTTGGTTCATCTGTATTATCTGATTGCGCTACTTAATAGTGCAATTAGAGAATTTTGATGACCTGAAAGAGAACTATTTATGAGAACACAATCACAAATGATTCTTAACTAGAACCATTTGTGATAAAGATTATCACAGACGGTTCATAGTAAGAACCATTTGTGATACGGTTCAACAACCGTCTATAATGCTCTTAGGGTATTACAGACACATAAGCACAGACAGTTTAGGAACCGTCTGCAGTGACGTTTCTGAACCGTTTGTGATGAGTTTTTTTAGTAGCGATTACCGGCTATAATCATGCATGTTAATGAACTTTTGCTTTGTAGTATAGTACTACCAAAGTTTATTATTCTATCCCTCAAAAAAAGTTTACTTTTCTACCTAGAATTGCACTTTGACCGGTTTGAAAATTAGTTGGATCTGTGGCAGAGATAAGTGCATGCATGTTGCTACTAGCTTAACCTATAGCTCTTTGGGTTTATTCTCGATCTCGCATGAAAATAATCTGGATGCTGGAAATTAATTATAGGGATTCTATGAGTGTGTGAGGAAAGCTCATTTTCTAACTGTAAAGGGAGACAATTGCACGTAACGTCACTACGTGGATGCATATATTTTGCTGGATCAATGTTATGGTCGGCTAGCTGGACCTTGTTGGTTATTCCTTGAAGCATCCTCTTCGAGATTATGGACCATGCTCCACATAAGGCTTCATATAAATCGTCTGTGGTGAGACATTCAGTATAACTTATTTTGTATTAGTGTTGTTTGAATAATCCTAATATACCAGCGGAAAGGAGTGGAAGAAAAGAAATATTAGTTGGCACGCCCATCAGTAGATGCACCATATACAGAAAAGACTACCTACGTACGAAATGATCAGTCTGCTTCATCACCAATAAGCTATGGCAAATTAAAGTCAAAGTGCGCTCACTTTCAAGAGCAAAGTGTAACGTATACGCATATAAATTTTCCGAGATCACTAGGAGTATATATTTTGACTTGGAGGGAAATTTTATGGTTCACAGGTAGGGCTAGAGAAATCATGGCATTTGGCTTTTTAGTCCATTACGTATGTGTACAAAACACAAATTGTAGAGAAATCAAATTTGTTTAGACGGCAGCATGCAGATCGGATACCCGTGCGCAAAGAATTCAATTTTGGGTTCGCACTGAATCTGAACACATCTGCACAAAACGCTAAGTTGCATGTTATATGATCATGCGTAACGCCACAAGATTTAATATTTGCAACACTTCAGGCTCTCTTAACCAACGAAATTTGACACACAGCCTACAGAGTCTGGAATACCTATGCATAACTTATATATCATTATGACTTTTCTTTTAGAACACGTAAAAGATTTGCACACATGTGCAATAAGAAGGAAAAGAACTGTCCATCTACTATGGTTAATCGATTGTCTCATTGAGTCATTGTAGATGTTATGTACTTTTTCCGTCCAAATTTATAAGACATATTTTTAATAGTTTTATTTATAAATATAAGATGTATTTTATATACTAATATAAAATTAGTATCATGTTCCTTCTATACTTCTAATAAATTCTACTTTTAATTTATATTTTTTATATACATACATTGAATATAGTGCATCAAGAGCAGTTCACTGTCCACGTTCAGTGAATCTGAATGCGCTAGCTCATCAATCAGAATTTTAATCAGGTACGTCAGATATATATAGTTGAGTAAGTTTAGGCTCTATTTTAGGAGTATACGAGTCCTTAAACGTAACTAGGATAAACAGCTAGCTGTATCTTACGCGGTATATTTTGTGTGTGATTTGCTCCTCTTTTAATTTGTCCTAACAAGTGGTATATTAGAGCTATTTTGTCGCAACAAAAAGCAAAATTGCAACACCGTGGACACAAAATGGAATGATGTGCCTTAGTTCAAGCGGGACTTACAAAGGACACATGTATCAAGACAGATTGACATACTGAATGCTGGCTAGCTCAAACACAAAGAAACCAAAAAAGAATCCAAAATGGATGGAGAACTACAGAAACACAAGCTAAAATACAATAAATAGATGCAATAACAATGGCGTGCCGGCTAATGCAGAGACGTTCAAAGCTTCCTCCCGGGCCCATTCCTGTTGATGAAGGCGTGCCCAATGCCTGGACTGTGCCCCGGATACGTCGGACGGACGTCGTCGACGTCGTCCATGGGGGCTTTATTGCCATGAATCTCTGACGAGGGAGGCACAGCGCCCTCGACCGTTCCCATGGGCACAGCGCCATTGCCATGCGATAGCAAGTATCTCCCGTGATCGGGCAACGGCCTGCCCTGGGAAGCCAAGATCTGAGAGAATAGAACTAAAACTAGTAGTAGTGCACAAGTGCAAGTGCTAGCAATGTTCTTGTTAAATGCCATTTCACACTTACACCTACACTACACTAGATAGCAAGCTAGCTAGAGGCTTCTAATTACATTGAACTTAGAGAGATAAGCTACCTTAGATGTGCTGGTTGATGCATTCCATGCCCCTCCTAGAGGCCTATATATATAGCATCTGGAGTGCGTGTGGCCCTATTGTTTTGGACCATGACTAATAATTTTTTGCTGTTGTTGATAGCGCTTATTTCTACTTTTTAAGATGGTGACAGACAATGTATACGGTTTTGAACTTAAGAAGTTGTTTGGAGAAGCGGTTTTGATAATTCGTTTAGAGAAGCCATCCTGTTTGTTTTGGCTTTCAGAGAAACTGAAGCCAAAAACCAAAAAAAAAAGTAAAAAAGAACAGACCATGTAACTGTGGCTACATGTATTGTAGATGTATAGGCCACGTACAAGTTTTTGAACTCTTCAAACAAATGGCATGGTAGCCATCATGGGCGGACCCAATTGAATTCATAGGTATTCAATCGAATACCCAAAATTTTTGGCAAAAAACCACTATATATAAGGTATAATACATATGTATACTAGTAGCTAGGCTAAATTCATTTTATTCACACCCAGTTAGCCCAAATTGATGCCATATCCTTTTGGCCCATTTCCCCCTCCCATCGACACTGGCCTAGACCCATTGTCATCCTGGTCATACCTAGTTATGAGACCGTATCTCACTCAGTCTCTCCTCTCTTCATCTAACATCTAATCGTCTCTCCATCTCTCGGCACTCGGCTAGCGCCTAGCGGTGGTGGGTGTCCATGCCCCTGGTTCTAGTCTTCTAGAGGCGGCGTAGGTGGCAAGGGGACTGGAGGCTGCGCAGGTGGCAGGAGCGTTGGAGGCCGAAGTGGCCACCGGCCAAGCAGGCACTGCCGCACTACGGGCCTGCAACACTGGGATAGGTTTGTCCTCTCCGACCTAGCGACCCCCATGCTGTAGAATCTAGATGTGTAGATGGTAAACCTGTTTGCTTGTGTGCCTCTAGAGATTGTAGCTTTGTACTTGCGAGCTAAGTGGATGATAGATTCGTGGATGACTGAATGAATGTGGATTTGGCATATGTTTCTTCTTTGTTTCACTTTCGGTGCTTAGATCTTGTTTAGATGTGGTGGATTACTGTATTTGGCTCAGTTATCTATAAATTAGTGGTTATGCCTTATGAATTGAAATCCTTGTTCTCCACATCTTTAAATCTGTGTAGCCTATATCTATATGCCAAGTATTTCAGATGTGTTAGATACTGAGCTTCATGTCATATCTTCATCTAAGCACTTTGCTGTGAATCTGTAAAATAAGATCCTTAGCAGCAGACAAATTATTGCTTATGAATTATTGAAATACATGTTCTCCACTTCTTACCTATGATTCTGTGAACAAATACCAAGTATTTCACAAGTGCGAACAAATAGTTTCAAGGCGATTTTCACTATCTTAATGTGAATAGTAAATATAGATAGTTTCAGAAGGGACAATAGAAACTAAGTGGAATTGCATATTAGTGAAACTATTGTAATCTTTCAATCGGTTCCAAGGCACAAAGAATTGTCGAGTTAATTTGTGATTTTTTTAATTTCTTTATATTATTTGAGATGTTGTCTCTAGTGTGAACATTTCTACTTTAATTTTTGTTATTGTAGACTTTTATGTTTTTTATTGAACAATATTTTTGTAACTTCGAATACTCATTCTGAAATTTTTGGGTTCGCCCCTGGTAGCTATTTTTTTTAAAATTTTAGCTATTGGACATTTGTTTTTGTAAATCTAACCCCTCGAACCTACCGAGCTTGGTAGGATGCCCCTTTAATTAGTGTTCGTACATTATTAGTGCTAATCATGTTTAATTAGTATTAATCATATTTAATGAATACTAATCATATTAATTAGCGCTAATAATTTCCGTTTTGTTTGCCATTGCAGATGGGTGGCTCGGCAGCAAAAAGTTACCACTGTAGGAGAGCTCGACAGCCCAAGCAGTTGTTGCTCAGTTGTAGCAGTTCGGCAGGTGCTACAGAGCTTCTGTAGCGTGGTAGCATCTGCCAAGGTTTTGTAACGCGGCAAGTTACATGTGTTGTTTGTCGTGTTTGTCGGGCTTAAGTAGCGGACTATATTTGCAAAAAGAGATGTCCAAAAGCCAAATTTGAAAACATTTCGGTTGTAGTACATGTTTGGGAGTATGTGAAGATTAATTAAGTAGTGCATTACGGCAATATACTGACGATGTGATTAGTTTCTACGTGATATTTGCTGTCAAATTAATCTTATAATGTTCGACTGAAAACATTTCGAGGGGAAAGTTAACTTAGACAAATTACAAGCAATTTCACATAATTGACCTTTTTAGACCTACACTACAAGCAATGCTTTGTAATATGACCAGGGTTTTGGTTACCAACTGGTAACCAGAATTCTCAGTGAGGGCCAGTATTTTTTTTTTTACCGGGCAAAAAACTTTGGATATTTTTTAATTAAAAATTGGCTGAGATTTCTGATATTTTACAAAGATCTTGGTTGGTAACCAAATTAGAATTCAAAATTTGTTTAGAAATTTCGGCCAAGATGTTTTCGACATTCCTCGCTATCGGTGACCTCGGGTTTGTTTTCGTACCCGTAACCAAAACCCAGAATATGACTAGTAGTATTTTGAAAGGCATTAATTCAGCATATATATTTTACAGCTAAAACAACAACAGATCAAGTACAAAACACCAGCTGTGTCAGTCCATGTGCATGCATGTGGTCCTCGATCTTTTGACCAACAGAATTTTACAATGGAGTTTGCTATAATTAATTATGTTTTTGTCGGAAAGATCTTAGGATATTCTAAGTTGATGCTTGAACTAAACCAAAGCCTTTATTTATTAATCAGTTCCAGACCCATGGGGAAGGACACAAGGACGTACGATTGGTTCATAACTTACAGTTAACTATTACTGCTATACAGTACATGCAGTTAACAAGCATGCATCATAGCCACCTTCAGCATCTTGCCTACATGCATGCATGTGAGATGTGACTATGCAAGTGCTTGGCATCCTGTACTCCTGCCTGAGAAATATCAACATATATTGTTGGTAAATATACCCAGCGCAGTTGTGAGAGAGAAAAGGACCACCAGCATGTACTTAAGTTCACAAATTAATGTATGGCAACCACGCTAATTTCGGGGATCTAAACAACCGCTTCAAATGAAGTGACATACATTTGGCATCAGCCTAAACCTCATCTGTTGATTATTTGGCTGAGTTGGCCTCATCATGCACTAGACAACTCTTGCTATCACAGAAATAATGAATGTATAATTAAAAATATACAGTGGTTAAGTACAAACAAACGAATGAATTAGGAGGTAAACAGCGACAATGCAACGGGCTAGCACTCTTGAGGAAAGAATCTTGAGATGCAGACATGCAGTTGGAATCTCCACCTAGGGCGGCCGGAGGCTCAATGTGAATCTTGGACAGACTCTCTCTACTACTTCACTGATGAGAGTTAATTACAGCTAATTGGTACTGCCCATGCCTGAACTTTACACACTAAGTATTCACCTTCACATGACATCGGTACCATATATCAGTGGCGGACCGACCGGTGGGTCAGGTGGGGCTGGCGCCCACCCTACCTCCGGTCGGCCCCTGGGTACCCTCCGTAGCCCCCCTACGCCAGCTCCGGCCAGCAGCCACTGCCGGCGCCATGTTGCTGCCGTGCTGCGGCCTGTGGCCAGCGGCCTCTCTCTAGACATTACAACAAAGGTAAATAGGCCAATGATTTGGGCCAATACAACATTACAAGTTTACAATTTGGGCCAAAAACAACATTGCAAAATCGGCAAAACCCACCAAGAAATACATATCAATGACCCCAGAATGTAGATTCAATTTGGACACCACAGTCCACAGCAACAGCAAAGCGATTTCATCCCCTTTCGGCTTCTCAGTTTTTGCGGTTGGCGGCGCGGACGGGGGCACGGGGCAACGAGCGGCGTTGGAGCAGCCGAGCAGAAGGCCAGGAGCAGCCGGCCGGCCGGCTGGCGGCCGCCTAGCGCCAGATCCGCCGCTCTCCCTGGCTCGCTCCTCCCCCACGGCCCCTACCTCGTCTCCGTCACGCCGAGCAGGAGCAGCTGACCGGCCGGCCGCCTAGCGCCAGATCTGGAGCTGGGAGGGGAGATGGTCGGTCGGAGGGGGAGGGCGGAGGGAGAGGGTGGCGACTGAGGGAGAGGACGCCAGATCCAGACCGGTCGGCCGGAGGGCGGAGAGCGGAGGGAGAGGGCGGCGAGACCGCGTGAGAAAGATGGTGCCAGATCCAGACCGGTCGACCGGAGCCCGGAGGGGCGGAGGGAGAGGGCGGCCGGCGGCGAGCCCGCGAGAGGGATAGGGCGCCAGATCCAGACCGGTTGGCCGGAGCCCGGAGGAGCGAAGGGAGAGGGCGGCCGGCGGCGCCGCGGTGAGACTGCGAGTCGCGAGAGGGAGATGGCGCCGAGCGCGACTGGATCTGGCGAGTGGCGACAGTTGCGAGGCGAGGAGCCAAGGCTGATTTATTTGCGTCGACGGTCGATCGACGATCCGTGGCTGAGTGACTGACAGGTGTGAGTGCAGGTGTGAAATATAAATCCACTTTTTAAATTTGTGTAATTATGATTAATTTCGTGTGCAGATAACTACTTATATATATCTCCTAGCAGCAAACCAAAGAATACAAAATAATATTCTTCCTGGACACACTTGTCATGAATGGCTAACTTAATTTCAACGAAAAATCCATTGGTTCGTAGTTGTATTTCTCTCTCATAACTATTTGCATATATATGAGAATGCACGTTTAACCGCTCGATGATGATGGGAGGCACACGTAGATCCATCAGGGGTTAGCCCCCCCTAAATTTTGATCCTGGGTCCGCCACTGCCATATATATATATATATATATATATATATATATATATATATATATATATATATATATATATTCTCGAGCTTTGTTGCAATGTTTGCCCTTCATGTTACTGAAGTACCAATGTTGGGCTCAAGTAATGACGTCTCTAGTGGCTCTTAGAATGTACTTAGGGCCATCATTTGGAGCAGACAAGGTTGCAAGGCTAATGCAAACGGCACATAGCCGGTGGCCTCATGTTGTCGTTGGAGCTGAATGTATATGCATGCATGCGTCCAACTGCGAAGAGAATATACGCGCGTATAGAGATGGTTGCGCCGGATAGATTGTTAATATTAGTGGCGGCAGTTAGGGTCGAATATACCACTTATTATGAAATCGATAAAACAAAGCACAAAACCAACGAAAAACAATTAAAAATATAAGGCATATATTTAACGTGGAAAACCCTTTAAGTTGAAAAACACATGGATGTACTATTGACGAAATCACTATATAAAAAAAGTTACAAACACACAAAACTTCAGCATATTTTAATGTATCTTGATCGTACGACTACATAGGTACATATATAGGCTAGAGATTAAAGTCCCTAATGAAAAAGAAATAGAGTTCTAGTCAGCAATAAAACAGGACCTATCAGAAAACTGGAACAATAACCTGCTTGGACACAGGAATGGCACCCTGCTCAGAGACTCTTACTGAAGAGTTGTAGTCAGAAGACGCCACAAGTAGCCACGTTTGACTCCAGTCAGTACATGCACCTTAGAGCTCTGGTAATCTATTCGAAGATAGGAACAACATCCCGCTTGGAGAGTCTCTGTGAAGAGTTATAGTCAGAATACATCTCGAGTAGCCATGTGTGACTCCAGTCGGCGCACACATCTTACAGCACCACATCTGATGCAGGTCAGTGCAGAATTCGTTACGGACTCAAAGATGAAACCAATCATAACTTTCGATCAATTCACATTACTTCATGATCGAACTCTTCATGTGGTCGGAAAGACCGATAGTGGTCAGATCAGACTAGATTCGGATCATAAAATACGACAATCTCTACCTTAAATTGAATTCCTCCTGTAGCAAAAAACACTAAAGAACTTCTCAATGAAATTGTAGAATGACTCTAGTGCGTCAAACGTCCGAAAGGACTAATGAATAATATCGACCAAGTCTGAGTAGAGCTCAAACTTAGTGGTAGAAACTGGCTTTATCATCATATCAGCTGGATTCTCATAAGTACAAATCTTACAAACTTTGATATCACCTTGTGTAATAACTCCTCGGAAGAAGTAATATCTAACTTCAATGTGCTTTGTTCTCTCATGAAATATTTGATCTTTTGTAAGACAAATAGCACTCTGACTATCACAGAAAACATTAGTGCAAGATGTACTTTTACAAAGCTCAGTGTAGAAACTTCTTAGCCAAATAGCTTATTTACAGGATTCTGAAATAGCCATATACTTGGCTTCGATGTTTGAAAACACAACAATAGCTTGTAAACTGGCTTTCCAACTCACGGTACAGCATCTGACCATGAAAACATAACTAAAAAGAGATCTTCGCTTCTCCAGATCTCATGTGAAGTCTGAATCAACATATCCGACCAGCCCATCATTGGTCTGTCCAAAATGCAAACAAGCATTAGAAGTGCCTCTTAAATGCCTGAAGATCCACGGAATAGCTCTTCAGTAGTCTTTGCTAGGATTGACAATATATCTACTAACAACACTCAAAGCATAAGACAGGTCGGGGTGAGAGTAGACCATGATGTACATAAGTGATCTGATTGAACTTGCATATGGAACGTTTGACATGTATTTAATTTCTTCAATTGTTTGTGGACTTGATGCTGGAGAGAGTTTAAAATGTGCAGCTAGTGGTGTATTGGTCATTTGGCCTTGTGCATATTGAGGCAACGAATAACTTTTCAATATACCCTTTCTGAATTAAGTATAGTTTCCGAAACCGCCAGTCTCTAATGATTTGCATACCAAGAATCTTCTTTGCTATATTGAGATCTTTTAGCTCAAATTCACTGCTGAATTGTATCTTCAACTTTGAAATTTTAGACTTATCTTTTATCACGATTAGCATATCATCGACATATGGAAGAAAATAGATAGTTAAACTATTGTCGGTGTTCAAATAAACATAGTTACCATACTCAAATATCTTGAACCGTTGAGAGATAATAAAGAAGTCAAATATCTTGTACTATTGTTAGGGTGATTGCTTCAACCCATAAAGAGACTTCTTCAATTTGCATTCAAAATTCTCCGCTCCTGGAACAACAAAACCCCTCGGCTGCTTTATACAGATGTCTTCTTCTAATTCCCCATGCAAGAACTTAGCCTTAACATCTAGTTGCTAAAGCTCAAAATCATGCATAGCCACAATGTTGAGTAGGGTACGAATGGAACTATGCTTTACTACAGGGGAAAATATTTGTGAAATCAATACCTGGGATTTAGCTATATTCTTTTGTAACAAGCCTTGCCTTATACCTTACCTGGTCGGTTGGGGATATACCTTTCTTCTTCTTATAAATTCACTTGTAGCATATGGGTTTCTTTTCAATTGGGAGCTCGATTAGCTCCCAACTGGAGTTCTTCTCGAGAGACTCCATCTCATAGTACATGGCAGCTATCCATCTCTCTAATTCATCAGAACGGATAGCTACTTCTAAATAATTTGAAGGCTCAACAGTCCCTTCAATATCTTCTGCCATGTTTAAAAAATAATCCACAATATTGGCTTCTTCATTTAACCTCCTCGGAGGCTAAATAGTCATCCTTACTCGATTAGCTGTAATGGAGTGTTGGTTCTGACCGATTCCTATTGGATGACTACTGGTCGGAGCTTGAACAGGGATTTCTTATTAATTTTCTTTGTTGGCCTCTGGTGAGAATTTTGAATCAATAACGTTCTCCACCTGCACGCTAGTATTTTGCTGCTTCTTGGGAGTAGCACTAGTCGTATTATCTTTCATAAAAGCAAACTCATCAAATGTAACACTTCTGCTCATGATCACCTTTCTAGTTTCAGGATTCCACAATTTGTAACCTTTCACACCAAATTGGACGATGCACCTAATAACTCTTTGCTCTAATTTCCCATCATTGACATGGGCATAATCAGCCCTTGGATAAGTAGTGACATCAAAATGTACTTCCACTTCATACACAGCCATGGAGGAAGGTTGTACATGCATATATTCATGGGCCAGGTGCTATGTCGGTTGCTCATGTTACCGAAAGAATTCATTAAATCTGTACTCAACCCAAATCTTATATTCCTCAGTTCTGCATCGAAGTCTACAACATCCTATCGATGTTCCTCCATTGGGCAGAATCAGTAACGTGTCTTATTATTCGATCTTTCTTACGCTCCTCTGAGTGCCAACGTAGTAATCTTGTATACTTTCGATTCGCAAATAAATGTTTTAAACGGGGAATTATTGGTAGATACCACAACATCTTAGCAGGAGATTCTTACTTCACCTCGATGCCCTTGCTATCATTGGAGTCATTCTTATACTTCTATCGGGATGCTTTGTACACCGGACAAACATGTAATTTTGCATACTCTTTACGGTAGAGGATACAATCATCGGGCATGCATGTATTCTTTCTACTTTCATTCCTAATAAACAAAAAACCTTCTTGGCCTGGTAGGTGGTTCTCGGTAACACATTTCCCACTAAAAGGATGTTCTCTAGGAGACCTAACAACGCTGTGAAACTCTTGTCGGACCTACCATTGCTTGCCTTTAATTTCAGCAGTTCAAGAACAGATGACAACCTTGTGTATGTGGCTTGCAACCCAGGATCAAAGGTTTCTCCAGGTCCTCCAGCAAGCCCTCGAATTTACCGAACTCTCTCTCATTATAGTTTCCTTCTGCATCGCATAACATCTGATTCAGATTGTCATCATACAACATATCCTCATCGAAAGCACAGTCCACAACTAGCATATTGTTGTCTCCCTCGACACCTTCATGTATAATCTTCTCTTCATCGTAACTAGTCCAACATGTATACCCCTTTCTGAAACCCCTTTGAATCAAGTGAGCTTCGATCTACACTGAGTTGGTAAACATCTTCAGATTATCGCAATTAATGCATGGACAGTACATATATTCTATCACCTTATTCAACATATCCTGCTCGGCCGCTCTTTTGAAAGCAGACACACCATTAATGCACTCTTCACTCACACGGTCCTCAACATACCTCTATCTTCAGTCCATCTACACTACGCATATAACAAATTAGTATCAAATTGGATTATTAATGCTACTATAGCTAGCCAGTTGTGTACTATTCATGAAGCGATATATATCAAGCAAGAATCAATATGTTGAAGTAAAGTAGGAGTAGTGACCGATTCTTAAATTCAACTACCAATTAAGTTATATTTAACCTAGCTATCATCTCTCTTTATTACAAGGAAAATAAATTAGAAGCAAATACTAACATCTAATAACCAAGCTAGAACAAATCGAACTACAAGCAGCTAGATCCACAAGTGGAATACTTTTTACCAAACTCCCCAAAGCCGGTTGCCTCCTTCAATGCAGCGCAATGAAGATAGATCTGTCAGGACTGGTCAAGCTAGGCATTAATTAATAACTCCGTGTATCCCAGACCATCCAACCACAAACCGTATGTAATACGTAATTATCACAGACGGTTCATATTAATAACCGTCTGTGAACTATCACGGATGGTTTGTATTAATAAACATCTGTGATATCTGCAACTATCACAGACGGTTCAAATTAATAACTATCTGTGAACTATCATAGATAGTTTTTAATACTAACTGATTGTGATGTCTGCAACTATCACAGATGGTTCATATTAATAACTATCTGTGAACTATCACAGATGGTTATAAACATGAACCGTCTGTGATAGTAGCATATCATAGATGGTACACAATATTTCAAATTCTCCCAACCAAAACTCCAAGCCATTTTCTATTCAGAGTTTCTTACATGTTTGTTGGTCTATTTTTTTATCATAATCTTCCACTCTTTGAACATCTTGAAGACATCTGACTTGTGCTTGGTGATCAATAATGTAGTCATGAATAATGGTCAACATGTAGTTTGCACCTCCCAGGGATAAAATGTGGGATTCTCTCTAGAAATTAGAGTGAATATAATCCAATATGCCTTTTGAAGAATGAGTAGTAGTATTGAAACTTACCCTCTTCTACTTGTCAAATACATAATATTCACAGAACTTCAACTGGTCGAAACTTTGATCATCAAGTAAACTTCTTTTGCACAACTTTTTTATGCCAGCTTTACTCATGTGTCCTACATGCATGTGCCATAGATTAGTCTGATCAGTATCGGACAATCTGGTCAAAGAAACAATAGTGGTTCTAACCATAGTAGTGCCTTGAAGATGGTATAAATTTGCTACCTTCACATCATCTTTCATCACAAGAACAATAGTGGAGATCTTTGGGACTGCACCTCCACCTAAAAATTTGTACCCTCTAGCATCTTATATACTCAATGAGGTAAGGCCCCTTTTCAAGTTTGGAATATGTTGAACTTTCGACAGGATTCTTATTGTACCATCAACATCTTGATCTAGACATAATGAATACCTACAATCTTAAATGAAGTATTATCTCCCGTCAACATTGACCCACTCGGGGTTGCTTCATAGTTAACTAACCAATCATGGTTTGAACTCGTGTGGAAAGTGCAGGCTGAATCAAGAATGCACTCATCACTGGTTTTGGAATCACCGGCAAAGGAAACAAGGGCATCTCCTTTGAAACCTTCTTTAGTAACAATAGTGGCTTTAGCTCCTACATCGTGTTGATCTTTCTTGTAACTGTTATTCCTTTTCTCCTTGTTCTAGAGTTTCTAGCAATCGGATATTTCATGGCCGCTTTTTTGCAATATCGGCATGACTTCTTCTTTTTTTGACTTAGAATGGCCTTGAAATTTGCTCTTATTCCTAAAATCTCTGGTCAAAGACCTCTCAATTTGTCTTCAGATTATTGCAATCAATACATGGACAGTACATATATTCTATCCCCTTATTCAACATATCCTGCTCGGCCGCTCTTCTGAAAGTAGGCACACCATTAATGTACTCTTCACTCACATGGTCCTCAACATACATCTATCTTCAGTCCATCTACACTAC
The DNA here is from genome assembly GCA_017311315.1 of Dendrocalamus latiflorus. NCBI lineage: Eukaryota > Viridiplantae > Streptophyta > Magnoliopsida > Poales > Poaceae > Dendrocalamus > Dendrocalamus latiflorus. The sequence continues at coordinate 25,801,611 of CM029621.1, forward strand.
GCGTATAACAAATTAGTATCAAATTGGATTATTAATGCTACTATAGCTAGCCAGCTGTGTACTATTCATGAAGTAATATATATTAAGCAAGAATCAATATGTTGAAGTAAACTAGGAGTAGTGACCCATTCTTAAATTGCAGCAAACTACCAATTAAGTTATATCTAAACCTATCTATCATCTCTCTTTATTACAAGGAAAATAAATTAGAAGCAAATACTAACATCTAATAACTATCACAGATGGTTCATGTTAATTACTATCTGCAAACTATCACAGATGGTTATAAACATGAACCGTCTGTGATCTTTCTTGGAACTGTTATTCCTTTTCTCCTTGTTCTAGAGTTTCTAGCAATCGGATATTTCATGGCCGCTTTTTTTGCAATATCGGCATGACTTCTTGTTTGTTTGACTTAGAATGGCCTTGAAATTTGCTCTTGTTCCTAAAATCTCTAGTCAAAGACTTCTCAATTTGTCTTCCACGTATAGACAAACCTTCTATAAGTGAACTAGAGCTTTCACTGAACACCATTGTTTTCAGCTTCTTTTTTGAGAGAAGACAGTAGGAGAGGCTCCTACCGTGTTATATCAAATAAATAAAAGGTATTTACATGGAAGATCAATCAGAACAAATTATTACAAAGTTGATAACCAAGAAGAAACTGAAGCTCGAAGATTGTCTTTCACTCTATGCAAATGTAGAGCGACTTCATCATCAAAGAAAGTTTTCCATTTGGCAATCGACGGAGTAATGTCATCAAAAATTTTCCCATTCCATTGTTTCCAGATATGCCAGGAAGCAATGACAAAAATCTCCATGAAGTACAGTGAACCAAAGTTTTGGCTAGCTTGCTGGAGCATATCCATAATGTTTGGAGATAAAGACCATTGGATCCCTATCTTATTCTAGCAATTGTTACTAAAGGGACATGAGAAGAAAAGGTGATGAGTTCACTACTACAGAAGAGGCTATACTGGACGGCTACATCACAGACGGTTCATACAAAACCGTCTGTGATTAAACTGTCACAGACGGTTTATACTGGCAACCGTCGGTGATATTTTCATAGACGGTTATTAACACGAACGGTCTGTGATAAATGAGACATCACAGACGGTTCGTTTTACTAACCGTCTGTGAAAGTTCACAGACGGTTATTAACACGAACCGTCTGTGATGTCTAAAATTATCACAGACGGTTTCTGTTAATAACCGTCTATGAAAATATCACAGACGGTTATTAACTGGAACCGTCTGTGATAATTTTAGAGATCACAGACGGTTCGTATTACTAACCGTCTGTGAAATTTCACAGACGGTTAGTAATACGAACCGTCTGTGAAATTTCACAGACGGTTAGTAATACGAACCGTCTGTGGTATCGTTTAAACTACAGAATCTATAGAGACGAGAGTCAAATTCAAGGTAATTTTATTACAAAAGTGCAAAAAAAGACATTTCCAGATTTGAATCTTCTGGGCTTCATATGCTTCTTCGTCGACTTCTGGAGTTGGAGGATCAGCCGCTGTGTTCTCGAATGCCGTCAAGATTGTCCTTGCCTTCTCGACTTCCTCCTCAAGCATGGGCAAATGATCATTAGCATGTTCCATAATCTGAAACAGGATGTCAAGATGCGCTTCCGCATTATCAGCCCATTCTGTTTGATCGGCAAGTTTATCCAAGTGTGTCTGCACTGCCGCAAGATCTTCCTCCGCTTTGCGCACATTGTAGAGAAGAACGAGGCTGAGGGCGGTTTCCCTATCCTGAGTGGCAATGAGACACCTCCGTCGACGGTGGATGATGAGGTCCAGCTGACAGATGGAAGCGAGTCGAGGAAGGAGAGCAGGGCGTGAGCGGAGGAGCTGCTCCAGACGTAAATTTTTGGCCGCCTGTGTAAGGTTGCGTCCGAACAACTCATGATGGATAGATGAGAGGAAGGAGATCAAAAGAATTTTAGATGTCATTATTGAGAAATCTGGTGATGAAGAAGATGATCAGGGAGAGCATAGTGTGTAGAAGAATTAGGGCACGCATATATAAGCATTAACGCAGACGCTTCGTATTTCAAACCATCTCTGCTATTATGATCAGGGAGAGCATAGTGTGTAGAGGAGCAGGATTAGGGCGCGCATATTTAAGCATTAACGCAGACGCTTCGTATTTCAAACCATCTCTGCTATTAATATCACAAACCGTTCATATTCTGATATTAATATCACAGACCGTTCGTCTGATATTAATACCACAGACCGTTATTAATACGAACCGTCTGTGATAACTGAAACATCACAGACGGCTCGTATTAAGAACCGTATGTGAACTTTATTATCACACACGGTTCGCGTTAATAACCGTATGTGATAATCACATATCACCAATAATTGGCGTGTGATAACACGTGTCACCAATAATTGGCGTATACCCAGGATTTCGATCTCACCCGTCCATTCTCTCCACATCGAATGGCAGGCAGCAGTTCCTCCCTCTGCTCGGCCCTTATAAATAACGCCCCATCTACCTTTCCACCGGTACTAGTCACGCGTGAGTTCATCCACTGTGAGCATATATGGCTGTAAGTGTGGTAAGTGTGTTCCATGAAGAGTTCACTAGCTTGTTCTCCTGTAATAGATCTAAATGTGTTGTCGTGCTTGCCTCTGTATTTTCATGTTCCTCGATGATGCCGACTACTGCTGAGATGTGATGTCCACTCCGACAATCCTTCTTTTTCCTGTAAAATTCAAGGCAATTTTATTACAAAATTTCAAAAAAAAAGACATTCCCAGATTCTTCGGTGGGCAGCCGACATAGCCGACTTCTTCGGTGAGCGACTATCCATCTGCTTCTTCCCACTTCTTTTCTTCATCTCTGGTCTCTGGATCACGTACGCCAGTAGCGATGATTCAGCTAACTGATTCATCGCTACTAGTGTACGTGATTCAGAGACCAGAGATGAAGAAAAGAAGTGGGAAGAAGCAGATGGATAGTCGCTCACCGAAGAAGTCGGCTATGTCGGCTGCTCACCGAAGAATCTGGGAATGTCTTTTTTTTTGCACTTTTGTAATAAAATTGCCTTGAATTTTGCGGGAAAAAGAAGGATTGTCGGAGTGGAGAATGTTGTGGATGAGGACAATCAATTTGATGATATGAATGTGTTGCTGTGCTTGCATCTGTATTTGGGTGGAAAGATGCACATCCGAGGCCTGCTGCTGTGTCTTGAGGAATGCCAAGAGCTGGTTCAGCTCTTGGCATTCCTCAAGACACAGCAGCAGGCCTTGTATGTGATCTTTCCACCCAAATGTATCACAGACGGTTTGTAGTGTAAACCGTTTGTGAAGAACTATCACAGACAGTTCAATATACAAACTGTCTGTGATATGCATAAATCACAGATGGTTAATATTTCGAACCGTCTGTGATATTATGGACATCACAGACGGTTCGTGTTAAGAACCATCTGTGATAATGTTAGACTATCACAGACAGTTATTTATGCGAACCATCCATGATAGGCAACAATCACAAACGGTTATTAATTTGAACCGTCTGTGATATTGTTTGTATCACAGACGGTTAATATTAATAACCGTCGGTGATAATTCACAGACGGTTATTAATACTAACCGTCTGTGATATATCATTTTCACAGACCGTTTGTGGTTGGAACCGTCTGTGATATTCTGCGTAGTATTAATTACTTGGCGTAAGGATGTCAACACCGATCTGTCTTCATTGCGCTGCATCGGTGGAGCAAGGTGGCCGGCTTTAGGGAGTTGGGGGTGAAAAAATATCACCGTCTTCTCAGTGATCTGATCAGAGGTTAGTATACTCAATTACTTAACATTCTTAGTGACCTGATCAGAGATTAGTACTCAATTACTTAACATTCTTAGTGATCTGATAAGAGGTTAGTAGTAGGGGTAATAATCATTTTTGATACCCATTTGTCACTTGTGTAGCGTAGATGGAGCGAAGCTGGATGTATATTGAGAACCGTGTGAGTGAAGAGTACATTGCTGGCGTGTCTACTTTTAGAAGGGCGGCCGAGCTGGATATGTTGAAGAAGGGGATGAAATATATCTATTGCCCATGTATTGATTGTGATAATCTCAAGATGTTTAGCAACTCAGCGCAGATTGAAGCTCACTTGATTCGAAGGGGTTTCAGAAAAGGGTACAAATGTTGGACCAGTCACGGTGAAGAGAAGAGTACACAAGAAGGTAGTTATGACATAGTTGAGGTAGACAACGATATGCCAGTTGTGGACTGTTCTTTCGATCATGAGGATAGGTCGTAGGATGACAATCTGGATCAGATGTTACGTGATGCAGAGGGGAACTATAGTGAGAGAGAGTTTGGTAAATTTGAGGGCTTGATGGAGGACTCGGAGAAACCTTTGTTCCCGGGCTGCAAGCCGCAATACACGATGTTATCATCAGTTCTAGAACTGCTAAAATTGAAGGCAAGCAATGGTTGGTCCGACAAGAGTTTCACGGCATTATTAGGTCTCCTAGTGGACATGCTTCCAACGGGAAATGTGTTGCCGAGAACCACCTACCAAGCCAAGAAGATTCTTTGTCCCTTAGGAATGGAAGTAGAAAGAATACATGCATGTCGGAATGATTGTATCCTATACCGTAAAGAGTATGCTAGCTTACATGTTTATCCGGTGTGCAAAGCATCCCGATACAAGCGTAAAAATGACTCTGATGATGGGAAGGGCATCGAGGTGAAGCAAGGACCTCCTGCTAAGGTGATGTGGTATCTTCCTGTAATCCCCCGTTTGAAGCGTTTATTTGCAAACCGCAAGGATGCAAGATTGATGCGTTGGCACTGCGAGCGACGTAAGAAAGACGGAATGATAAGACATGTTGCTGATTCTACCCAGTGGAGGAACATCGATAGGATGTTTGTAGATTTTGGTGTGGAACCGAGAAATATAAGGTTTGGGTTGAGTACAGATGGAATGAATCCTTTTGGTAACATGAGCAGCCGACATAGCACCTGGCCCGTGACTCTGTGCATGTATGAGAGACCATGTGGTGGTCATCCCGTGTGAGTGATGAGTAATTGACATCGGTTTAGGAGAGTCGAGATTGGTTTGAGTGGTCGGACCATGTCATTGAGTGGTGCAACGAGCTCGGTCGGACTTTGGTCAAACTTAGTCGTGTGGGATTAGGATGCACATTCTGATAATTTCAACAGATTTGGACTTCGGCATGGTAAGTGATGTTGTTTATGCTTTCATGTGTCGAGCGGTGCTATTTGACGTGTTTTCTTGTCTGTGTGACTGCAGGACGTCGAGTTGGAGTTGTGGCGAGACACGGTGGACCGGACTAGGCGCAGGTGGCGCTAAGGTCAGAACGGTCGGGATGTGTCAAAGATGACGTGGACTCGAGGTGGTTGCGAGGCGTGCGAGGCAAGGAGCGCGGAAGCTTCCCGGAAGGTGCAGGAGGGGCGAATCGGGAAATTCGCAAGGCTGCACAAGCGGGAGCGGGCTCCGTTGGACGTAGCGGGTGTTCTTCTTTAGCTCTCCTACGGTTTTTGAGCATTTCTTGTTTCCCTTTGTAAGATGGGCTGAGATTTGGCATGGAGAGTCCTATGGTTATTGCTAACATATCTGCAAAATCTCTTAGCCATAGGATCAAAGGTTTGGAAGCAATTTGATTTTTGGCTCGGGTTGTGCAAAAATTCAGATTTTTACCCATAATCTGAAATTCTTGCTTCTTGGTTTGATTCTCTTGTTTCCCAAGGTCCCCTTACTATTTAGTATGTTGTAGTAAGGTCTTGGATCGAAAAGTTTGAGAGCAAACCATCTTTTTAGCCAAAAATCCGAAGTCTCAAAGGTCCAGCCTGAAAATCCTGTTTGCTGATTTTCTCGAGAGGTACTACCGCTCCTCGAGAGGTACTACCGCTCCTCGAGAGGTACTACCGCTCAGAGGTACTACCGCTCGTCCTAGCGGTACTACCAGTTTTGTTCGGACCAGTCTGATCGGCAGCGAAGAAACGTTCGGACAAGTCCGATCTTCGTGCGGTACTACCGCTCCTCGAGAGGTACTACCGCTCAGAGGTACTACCGCTCCTCGAGAGGTACTACCGCTCAAAGGTACTACCGCTCGTCTCAGCGGTACTACCGCTTGCAGTCAGACTTGCTCTGAATTTATTTTTCTTGGGTGCTTCTTTCTGGATCTGGTTTTTCCTTGTTGCCTTGACTTCCAGTAGTGCATATCTTCTACCTTCATAGCTCCCATAGCTATTGGAGAAGAAGATATTTGTTGGCGGCGATTTTTAGAGATCGACATTCACCCCCCCTCTGTCGCCATTTCGGTCCTACAATTGGTATCAGAGCCGGTTAGCTCTAATCCATAGATCTTAACCGGTCTCAAGAGCCATGGCGACGGACAAGTACTCCACCAAGCCGCCCGTTTTCGATGGCATCGATTACCCCTTCTGGAAGAGCCGAATGGAGACATACATCCAGGCTCAGGGGTACGCCATCTGGCGGAAGGTGAAGGTGCGATATGTTGTTCCTGCCGATGAGAACATCAACGTGGCAAACATGCCCGATGTTGAGGCAAATGCGAAGGCAAGGAACATCATTATCCAGGGCTTAAGCAGAAGCAAATTCGATCGCATCTCTCACCTGTCGTCCGCCTACGATATCTGGGTGACCCTCGACGCATACCATGAGGGCACCACCCAGATTAAGACGGTTCGACAGGACCAGTTCAAGCGCGAATACAACAAATTCGAGATGCTTGCTGGTGAGTCCCTGGACGAGTGCTTTTCGCGATTTCACAAAATCTTGAGCAACCTCCGAGCGGTCGGTCTCACATACCCCGACTCGGACAACGCTCGTCAGATGCTCGCGGCACTCGATCTGCGTGTGTGGGAGATGAAAGTGACCACCATCAAAGACACGACAGACCTCTCGACCTTGACTCTTGACGCGCTGTACTCGCGCCTCAAGACTCACGAGATTGACGTTGTCTCTCGTAGGTCGAAGTCACAGTCGATGGCTTTGGTCACCGATCCCAGTTCAGCTTCTGGTCTCTCTTCTGAGTCTTCTTGCGGTTTCTCCCTTGCTGCTCTCTGTGACATAACTGATGATCAGTTAGAGCAGCTTGCGGATGATCAGCTGGCCCTCCTAGCCCGAAGGTTTTCCCATGCCTACAAGGGTAGGAGAGACAGAAAGAGAGGAGGACCAGTCATCTGCTTCGAGTGTGGTGGCCCCAACCACATCCGAGCAAACTGCCCCAAGCTTGGGAAGGGCAAAGGTGACTACGGCGGTTCGGGCAAGAACGACTACACCGACAAGAACCGCAACACGAAGCCCTCAGCACCTGCTCAAGGCAAGAAGAAGTTCCGCAACTTCGGGAAGGCCAAGAAGCTCTTCCACCGCGTCCTCACCGCCTTCGACGACCTCGACGTCAGCGAGGTGGAGGGATGGAGCGACGACGACGGGACGGGTGACCAAGAGCCGAAGGATGGCGGCGACGACTTCTCCGGCATGTGCTTCATGGCCCTCGAGGGCGAACTCAGCGACAGCGAGCTGTACTCCGACTCGGACGAGGTATGTCCCACCTACGACCAGCTCAATCATGCTTTTCTTAAGCTAGGAGGTTTTCATGCTAGAGCTAAGGCTAGGTGTGCTGAGTTAGAGAAGGAAATAGATAGACTGTCACTAGAGATTATTGCTCTTACATCTGCTCCCTCTAGTGATGATTGTGATACATGCTCTGCTTTGCTGGTTGATATGGAGAAATTAAGGACCTCGCATGATAGTTTGTCCTCTGAACTCGATATTGTTAAGGTGGAGAATGTTAGTCTGCTTGCTAAGCTTGAGATGAGTAGAGTAGCGCCTATTTCATCTACCGTTGTTGAGACTACTTCTTGCACCTCATGTGAGGATAAGGACAATGCTTTTAGAGGTCATTATACCATGCTTCTTGATCTGCCTGAATCATGTGAAAATTGCAATAATTTGAAGTTGAATCTAAAGAAGGCAGATCATAAAATTTCTGAGTTGTATGCTTGGTTGTGTGAGCCAGTTGCTTCATGTTCAAACTGTCCTAAATTAACTGCTGAACTTGAATCTGTCTCAAAATAGTTTCAAAAACTAGTTGATGACAACAATAGATTGGCTCAATTTGCTTCTAAGGACCCTGTTAGCTCACCATGCTTTAATTGTAACAAACTAAAATCTGACTTGATTACATTAGAAGAAAAATGTGTGAAGCTAACTAAGGATTTACTAGAGAAGCCATCAACTCATTGTGATGTGATTGTTGAGGAGGGGGAGAAGCCCCAGGGTAAGGTTGAGACGCTTAGCGACGTGAACCAACCTGCTAGCAGTAGGACTGTCCATTCTGAGTCGGCTGTGCGTGCACAAGCCATTCGTTCCTCTGCTATTGGTTCTTCATCTACTTCCTTACCTCCTGCTGTTCTCTCTTCCCCCTGCTCTTCTTGCACCTCTCTCTTTCGGGAGTGTCGGTATCTTATGAACACTCTCGAGAGATTTGTAGGAGGCAAGAAGAAGCTTAATCTTATTCTAGACCAATCCAAGATTTGTAAGTTCAATCAAGGTCTAGGATATGACTTCTATGAGGATATGAGGAAGCATCCTCCTGCTATTCTCAGACCCATAGTGGGAGGTGTGATCGAGGTCGAGCCCAGATCTGATGAGGTCAAATTCAAATCAGCGGGCTTTGTCCAAGGGATCTCTGACAGTAAGGTGATTCCACCTGTTGCTTCGGCCTCTCAGAAGGCGAAGCCTCTTCGTGCTACTTCCACCTCTCAGATGGTGAAGTACCACTGTACCTTCTGTCAGAAGGATGGGCACTCGATCGAGAGATGCTTCAGGCGCGCCAGGATTGCGCGTAGAGATCGTGCAGAGGCACTTAGGCGTATTCAGAGTCAGCCCCAGATCCTGAGTGCACCTAAGACTAGCACAAGGTCCAGGTTTGCTTTTGACAGGTTTGGGCAGCATCGAGGACTTAGTTTTTCTGAGTCTTCTGGTTTTCGTCCTCGTGCTGCTCTGGGTCGTGACTTCCGCCATCCTGAGGGTACATCTCGCTTCCCCCGTCGAGACAGTTACCCACGGCGTGATCTGCATGTTGCCGGTGTTCCGACTCGCTCTCCCGTAGCAGTCGGACCCCGCAACAGCTTCAGGTCTGCTCACAGACCTTCTGCTTCTTTGAGTCACGGAGAGTGTAGGGTAGATAGAGGTCAGTCGTGCTTGACTACTTCATCTGCTCCACGTGTTACTCAGTATTGGGTGCCAAAATCACTATTGATTTACCCCAGTACTGAGACTTTACTCTCTGTTTGACTCAGGTTCGCCGGGTAGGGAAGGAGAAGGTTTGGCTTGTAGACTCCGGTTGTTCTCGTCATATGACCGGAGACTCCCGTTGGTTCTCCTCCCTAGCCCGCGCTCCAGGTGATGAGACGATCACCTTCGGAGACGCTTCGTCTGGGCGCGTCATCGCCAAAGGTACTGTGTGTATTAATGCCTCCTTTATTCTTAAGGATGTTGCCTTGGTTAGTAAGCTGCAGTACAATTTGCCTTGGTTAGTGAGCTTCAAGAAAAACAATTGCAAAATTCTTGATTCTTCGGGTAGTCTGGTTTGCGGGATTTCTCGTTTTGGGAGGATCTTTCGTGCTAATTTTTCTGAGTCTCCTGGTGATCCTCTCAGGTGTTTGGTTGCTTCTGAGTCCCGCGACCTCTCTTTCTGGCATAGGAGACTTGGTCATATCGGATTTGACCATTTGACCCGAGTTAGCGGCCACGACCTCATTCGTGGTCTGCCGAAGCTCAAGATGGTCAAAGATCTAGTCTGTGCTCCATGCCAGCACGGCAAGATGGTTGCCGCTTCTCACCCTCCGGTCACAGTTACTATGACCGATGCACCGGGACAGCTGCTCCATATGGACACTGTTGGACCAGCTCGAGTGCAGTCAGCAGGAGGGAAGTGGTATGTTCTTGTCGTGGTCGATGACTTCTCGAGGTATTCTTGGGTGTTTTTCTTAGCCTCGAAGGATGAGACATTTTCACATTTCCGAGGTCTTTTCGGTAGGCTTTCTGTTGAGCTCCCGGGTGCCTTACGAGCGATCTGCAGTGACAATGGCACGGAGTTAAAGAATTCCTACTTCGAGAGTTTCTGTGGTGAGACAAGTGTAGAGCACCAGTTCTCTTCTCCGCACGTCCCACAACAAAATGGCGTTGTGGAGAGGAAGAACCGTACCTTGGTCGAGATGGCCAGGACGATGCTTGATGAGTACTCTACACCGCAGAAGTTTTGGGCTGAGGCTATAGCCACCGCGTGCCATGTCTCAAATCGAGTATTTCTTAGGGCACACTTGCACCGCACTTCTTATGAGTTGAGATACGGGCGAAAGCCCAGTGTTTCTCATTTTCACGTATTTGGTTGCAAGTGTTTTATTTTGAAGTCCGGGAACCTAGACAAGTTCGAGTCACGCTCTTGTGATGGGATCTTTCTAGGTTACTCGCCTTCTTCGCGGGCTTATCGGGTTTGGAACTGCGAGTCTAGTAAGATGGTAGAGACCTGTGAGGTTACTTTCGATGAGGCCAGTCCAGGGACTAGGCCCGATATCTCAGGTTCTTTAGAGCAGTCTGAGCCCATCTTCGTGGATGATGAGGATGATGGAGATGCGGGTTGTCTACCCGATCCAGTCCTTCATCCACCCCTTGAGGTGCCGTCTTCCACCGCACCTCGAGGTGATCAGCCTCTGCCTTCCGCTTCTTCTGGAGCTAGTGGCTCTGTTCCTACCTCTTCTGCTCATGAGGTAGAGGCCACTTATTCATCTCATCCAGGACCTCCTAGACACATTCAGAAAGCTCATCCCTCCTAGCAAATTATTGGAGACCTTTTTGAGCGTGTGACCCGCTCAAAATCTGGCTTATCTCAATTCTGTCTCCATTCTGCATTCATTGCCTCCTTTGAGCCCAAAGATGTTTCTCATGCTTTATCTGATGAGTCTTGGGTCAATGCCATGCATGAGGAGCTAGAAAACTTCGAGAGGAACAAGGTCTGGTCGCTTGTCGAGCCCCCGCGAGGTCACAATATTATTGGGACTAAGTGGGTGTTCAAGAACAAGCAGAGCGAGGATGGAGTGGTTATTCGAAACAAGGCTAGACTGGTAGCTCAGGGGTTCTCCCAGATTGAGGGTCTAGATTTCGAGGAGACCTTTGCCCCTGTAGCTAGACTTGAAGCCATTAGAATCCTGCTTGCCTTTGCAGCTTCTAAAGGTTTCAAGCTTTACCAGATGGACGTCAAGAGTGCCTTTCTCAATGGCTTTATTGCGGAAGAGGTCTACGTCCGACAGCCTCCTGGTTTCGAAAACCCCAAATACCCAAACCATGTCTTCAAGCTTTCCAAAGCTTTGTATGGACTTAAACAAGCCCCTAGAGCTTGGTATGAGAGGCTTAAGTCCTACTTGTTAAGTCATGGTTTTGAGATGGGTAAAGTTGACAAGACCTTGTTCATCCGCCGGCATGGCACTGACTTTCTGCTCGTCCAAATCTATGTCGATGACATTATCTTTGGCGGCTCTTCCCATACTCTGGTTTCACAGTTCTCGGATGTCACGAGCACCGAGTTTGAGATGAGTATGATGGGGGAGTTGACCTTCTTCCTTGGCTTCCAAATCAAGAAGTCTCGGGAGGGTACATTTCTTCATCAAGGAAAGTACACTCGTGACCTCCTGAGACGCTTCGACATGAGCGATGGTAAGCCTGTGTCGACTCCCATGGCTTCTACAGCCTATCTTGACCCAAATGAGGATGGCGAGCCAGTTGATCAGCAAGAGTTCAGAAGTATGATCGGCTCCCTTCTTTACCTCACTGCCTCGAGACCAGACATACACTTCTCCGTGTGTCTGTGTGCTCGTTTTCAGGCTTCTCCTCGCGTATCTCACCGCCAGGCGGTGAAGCGCATCTTTCGGTACCTTCGAGCTACCATTGACTATGGTATCTGGTACTCTTCCTCATCCTGTCTTTCCTTGAGAGCCTTTTCGGATGCAGACTTTGCTGGCTGTAGGATAGATAGGAAGAGCACTTCCGGCACCTGCCAGTTCATTGGCACTTCTCTCGTTTCCTGGTCTTCGAGGAAGCAGTCCGGTGTTGCACAGTCCACTGCAGAGGCCGAGTATGTTGCTGCTGCCAGTTGCTGCAGCCAGGTACTTTGGATGGTTTCGACCCTGCGGGACTTTGGGTTAGCCTTAGACAGTGTTCCACTCTTTTGTGATAACACGTCTGCTATCAACATTGCTAAGAACCCAGTGCAACACTCTCGGACCAAGCATATTGATATTCGCTTCCACTTCCTTAGAGACCATGTAGAGAAGGGTGACATAGTGCTCCAGTTTGTGGAGAGTGACCACCAGTTGGCTGATATCTTCACCAAGCCTTTAGACAGTTCGAGGTTTTCAGCTCTGCGGGGAGAGCTTGGGGTGGTTTGTCCTTACGGACTGTAGTGAGGGGGAGCTTGGGCTTTACTGCTTTATTATATTAATTATGCTTTTGTCTCATTTCTGTTGCATTGCATTTGCGGGTGCATTGGGTTAAGTCCTTCTAGCATAGGTTAGAGTGTTTCTTGTGTTGAGTTCTTTAGACTTCTTACTCTTATCTTGTGCTTCCAGGAGTAGCTATTTCTTATCTCACTAGGTTGAGCTCACTCACTTCTTGTAGGTTCTAGCGAGGGTTGGGCCACCCTCGGGTAGACAGGGTACGTGTTTGCTCTCTAGTGTGTGTTCGACGATCAGCTGTTAGTCCTGGAGTCATTTGGGGTAGATGAGAGTCAGTTTAAGCCATAGTTGCTTCTATATCTTTTCTATGCTTTAAGAACTGCCTGTTTGGTTTTCTTTGCCAGCTTCTCGATTTTATTGCTTTGGTTCAGGGGGAGTTCATTTGGGAGCTTCTGAAGCTTAATTTTGACATAACTCAACTTGAACTAAAAGTTGCATCTAATGTTGAGGGGGAGCTGGACTTTCTTGCATTTTCAGCATTCTAGCATTATAATCAATCTGCATTGAGCCTTGATTATTATCCTGTTATGACATGCTTCAATGCTTTACACCTTGCCATGACTTGTGCTTAGCTTGCTAGATTTATCATGACTTCATATGTGTAGACTAGCTTTCTGCCATGATAAGTTAATTAAAATTGCTCAACTTAAATTAAAACTTGTCATGTTAGCACTCGAGATTAGTCTTGCTTGAGCTATCCCTTTATGATTCATGCCATGTCAAATAGGCTGAGTTGAGTCTTGAATCTTGGTTGAATCTTAGATTGAGCTATTTTAGCATCTTGATACATCATGAGTTAGCACAATCTGTTAAAAAGCAAAAGGATCTCTTTTTATGTGCGAAAAAACTGATTTCACCAATTCTTTCTCATGAGACGGCTTGCCATTGCACTAGGCATGAACTCAGGGGGAGTTTTGGATGACCTGGACTATCTTCTTAAGCTTCTCGCTTGGAGTAGTCGCATAAGGCTTGAGATCTAGCACATGATAAAATTTTTGGTTGGAAACAGCTATAAGCTTTAAAAGAAAATATGTCAAATGTGCAAGATTTGCTTAATCACCTAAAGATGAAAAGTGCTTAACCGAATGATAAACTCTTGAGCTTGTAGCACTCTAATTGACTCAACACTAGTTTCTTGTTTCCGCTTAGCTTATTGACATGGCCTGAGTCATCCTTAGATATCTCTAGTTAGACTTTGCTCATTGATGACTTGACTTGCTCACTAAATGCATTACATTTCAGATTGTCATCTTTGTGTTCTAGCTGGTTTATATATATGTTGTCATGATCTAGATAGCGTTTTTTTAGTTATGGCTTGGTGTATTACATCATGGTCAATATGGATAATTCTCATGGCTCTAAATGCTTAAATAAACAAACTTCAGCCTTATTCATCCATTGACATGTCATATTCTCTCTATTGCATCTTGATGTGTTTATTGCCAAAAGGGGGAGAATAGAGAAGAAAAAGTCTGTTGGGAATAGTTTAGAGCTTTGGAGATCAATTTGCTCTTTCAGTTGTTGCTCTAGTGTTCCTTCTGTCGACATGGTCATTAGCTTCATTCTCTTCTTTGGACCATGTTGGATTCTTCAAACTCAAACTCTTCTTATAGCATTTTCTTGGTTTGTCAATATACTCATCAAGGGGGAGATTGAGAGACCATGTGGTGGTCATCCCGTGTGAGTGATGAGTAATTGACATCGGCTTAGGAGAGTCGAGTTTGGTTTGAGTGGTCGGACCATGTCGTTGAGTGGTGCAACGGGCTCGGTCGGACTTTGGTCAAACTTAGTCGTGTGGGATTAGGATGCATATTCTGATAATTTCAACAGGTTTGGACTTCGGCATGGTAAGTGATGTTGTTTATGCTTTCATGTGTTGAGCGGTGCTATTTGACGTGTTTTCTTGTCTGTGTGACTGCAGGACGTCGAGTTGGAGTCGTGGCGAGACACGGTGGACCGGACTAGGCGCAGGTGGCGCTAAGGTCAGAACGGTCGGGATGTGTCAAAGACGACGTGGACTCGAGGTGGTTGCGAGGCGTGCGAGGCAAGGAGCGCGGAAGCTTCCCGGAAGGTGCAGGAGGGGCGAATCGGGAAATTCGCAAGGCTGCACAAGCGGGAGCGGGCTCCGTTGGACGTAGCGGGTGTAACGGGGTGGAGACCCGTTAGCCAAGCGCTATAAAAGGAGAGGAGGGGCTGCATGCCCACTTGAGCACTTGAATGGATTTTAGGGTTTCCTTTAGTCAAAATAGGCTTTAGAGGTTGTTTTGGCTTTAGGCTTTAGTTGGTGAGAGTGGGTGGAGAGGCAGAGTGTGCTCCCTCTGTACTCCATCGATGGTTTCTATGTGAGTTCATCCTTCCCAAGCATGTGTGGGTGTGTTCTTGGTTTAGGGAGAGGGAGAGGATGAGTTGAGAGTCTTGTAATCATTCCTCTTGTATCATTCGGGGTATGGGGACGTAGCTCAGTTGTAATCCCTGAATAGTTGAATGAAATCTGAAGTTTGCTTCCCGTGCTCTGTCTGTTCTTCGTTCTTCATTTGGATGATGTCTTGATTTTCGTTTTTTGAGTTCTTGCTTGCTAGGAAGGCCCAAAATGGGTTGCTCTTTGATGGGATAGTGCCTCAAGATCATTTGATCAAGTTTCCCAAGAGCAAACCTCTTTTAATCTCAGATTTGGCATTTTGGGTTGCTCTGTTCTTCTTTAGCTCTTCTAGGGTTTTTGAGCATTTCTTGTTTCCCTTTGCAAGATGGGCTGAGATTTGGCATGGAGAGTCCTATGGCTATTGCTAACATATCTGCAAAGTCTCTTAGCCATAGGATCAAAGGTTTGGAAGCAATTTGATTTTTGGCTCGGGTTGTGCAAAAATTCAGATTTTTACCCATAATCTGAAATTCTTGCTTCTTGGTTTGATTCTCTTGTTTCCCAAGGTCCCCTTACTATTTAGTATGTTGTAGTAAGGTCTTGGATCGAAAAGTTTGAGAGCAAACCATCTTTTTAGCCAAAAATCCGAAGTCTCAAAGTTCCAGCCTGAAAATCCTGTTTGCTGATTTTCTCGAGAGGTACTACCGCTCCTCGAGAGGTACTACCGCTCAGAGGTACTACCGCTCGTCCTAGCGGTACTACCAGTTTTGTTCGGACCAGTCTGATCGGCAGCGAAGAAACGTTCGGACAAGTCCGATCTTCGTGCGGTACTACCGCTCCTCGAGAGGTACTACCGCTCAGAGGTACTACCGCTCCTCGAGAGGTACTACCGCTCAAAGGTACTACCGCTCGTCTCAGCGGTACTACCGCTTGCAGTCAGACTTGCTCTGAATTTATTTTTCTTGGGTGCTTCTTTCTGGATCTAGTTTTTCCTTGTTGCCTTGACTTCCAGTAGTGCATATCTTCTACCTTCATAGCTCCCATAGCTATTGGAGAAGAAGATATTTGTTGGCGGCGATTTTTAGAGATCGACATTCACCCCCCCTCTGTCGCCATTTCGGTCCTACAATTGGTATCAGAGCCGGTTAGCTCTAATCCATAGATCTTAACCGGTCTCAAGAGCCATGGCGACGGACAAGTACTCCACCAAGCCGCCCGTTTTCGATGGCATCGATTACCCCTTCTGGAAGAGCCGAATGGAGACATACATCCAGGCTCAGGGGTACACCATCTGGCGGAAGGTGAAGGTGCGATATGTTGTTCCTGCCGATGAGAACATCAACGTGGCAAACATGCCCGATGTTGAGGCAAATGCGAAGGCAAGGAACATCATTATCCAGGGCTTAAGCAGAAGCAAATTCGATCGCATCTCTCACCTGTCGTCCGCCTACGATATCTGGGTGACCCTCGACGCATACCATGAGGGCACCACCCAGATTAAGACGGTTCGACAGGACCAGTTCAAGCGCGAATACAACAAATTCGAGATGCTTGCTGGTGAGTCCCTGGACGAGTGCTTTTCGCGATTTCACAAAATCTTGAGCAACCTCCGAGCGGTCGGTCTCACATACCCCGACTCGGACAACGCTCGTCAGATGCTCGCGACACTCGATCTGCGTGTGTGGGAGATGAAAGTGACCACCATCAAAGACACGACAGACCTCTCGACCTTGACTCTTGACGCGTTGTACTCGCGCCTCAAGACTCACGAGATTGACGTTGTCTCTCGTAGGTCGAAGTCACAGTCGATGGCTTTGGTCACCGATCCCAGTTCAGCTTCTGGTCTCTCTTCTGAGTCTTCTTGCGGTTTCTCCCTTGCTGCTCTCTGTGACATAACTGATGATCAGTTAGAGCAGCTTGCGGATGATCAGCTGGCCCTCCTAGCCCGACACATGACTAGGCATCACTGGATTTTCATTGTGATTGTACCAAAGTGGAGCAAGGTAATATACCTTGATTCCCTCCTTAGGAGCAACCACGACTTCAGTCGTGTGCAAGAAGTACTTAACAGGTAAACTCATTTCCTCCATACATAACTCTATTGTAATATTTCTTTTGTTTGCCACGGCCAAGGCTAAGTTTTTTGAATCACGTAGGGCGTTTGTCAATTATGTTGCCCAAGGAGGAAGACACGACAAATCCAGTGACACGCTACGACACAACATGCGATTTCCGGTACCCGTTACAACACAACAATCCTATATCATACTTTGTTATAATGCCTCTAGAATTGACAATACCAATGTATGTAATTCTATTTTTGCAGTGCCACCAGCAGCGACAGGGCAACGTATGTGGATTCTCTGTTTGCCGCCATATGAAGGAAATCATGGATACTAAGATCAATGATCCAGAGGTTTGTCAGGTCCTTCCAATAATTATTATTTTCTGATTATATATATGTATTTATATTACACACACATGCTAATTAATGACTTAACATTGCTCCTAGCGACAGCGGGTGGACTTCGACGAAAGTGCATATGATCTTGACAATCTCGTCGACATTCGTGCAATCATCTCCGGATTCTTGCTAGCAGAGGTCATAAATAAGAGGGGAGAGTTCCACGCCGGCAATGGTGATAATTAGATGTTGAAACATTGGATTCAATTGTACAAATCAAACAATTCCTTCAATTGAATTCATTTGTCGGATTTTGTGTAACGATTTTCATTCTATATATGTATGTGATCTGCTGGCCGTTTGTTACATTCATCTGTGTACGAATTTTGTTGTAATTTACTATGAGTTGCAATTAACTTATATCTGTCATTTATCTGTAATCTGCTTGCTTGCTTGCTTTCAGAGGGCATGGCTAGCATATCCTGAGGCTAGCCAAAAAACAGCAAATAAAATGGATGATGCACTTGGTATCACAGACGGTTTGTTGTTAAAAACCGTCTGTGATACAATATCACAGACGGTTTCAAAGAGTGCCGTCTGTGGTGTGAATAATATCACAGACGGCCTTTACTACTAACCGTCTGTGATATACACCATATCACAGATGGTTAGTAATAAAAACCGTCTGTGATATGGTGTATATCACAGACGGTCTTTATTACTAACCGTCTGTGATAGGCGAGTATCACAGATGGTTGTTTATAAAAAACCGTCTGTGATAGTCTCGTATCACAGACGGTTTGTTACAAAAACCGTCTGTGATACGAGACTATCACAGACGGTTTTTTATAAACAACCGCCTGTGATACTCGTCTATCACAGACGGTTAGTAATAAAGACCATCTGTAATGTGAGTTATCACAGACGGCTCGGGAACCGTCTGTGATAACCACCAACTATCACTCCTAAACACTGACGGTTCAGGAACCGTCTGTGATGACGGTTTCGAACCGTCTGTGATAGGGTTGTCTGTAGCAGTGGTTGTTTCTTCGTTCATAGTGTGGCAGAGCACACAATGAGTATCATTTCCGATGTACCAATATCTTCTAGCATATGTTTTGTATTCAATCTATCTTGTAAAAGTAGCCAAGCAAAGACTTTGATGTTCATGATGCATTTGCTTTTTCAAATCCATTGGAAAGGGGTTGGAGCTAAAAGATTGAATTGATAGAAATAATATTTTTTAGTGCTATAGGTTTCTCCTCCCCAAATATACTTCCAAACATTGTTATTAGTGGGAGTCAGCTGTATGGTGGCTAAAAGGCTATGGCAAGAAGAAGTGACTAGTCCAGTTGTATAACTCCATAATTCAGCAACATAAATTTCTTTATTTTTTTACAAATGAATATAACCTTAGCAATTGGTAACGAAGGACATGATCATTCTGAAGATCTTTCTTAAAAAGCAATGTGATACCTGTTCCAACCACTGTAGTAGATACCACACAAAAATCTATAACGAAGCTCATTGGGTCTTTCCACCAAAAAGAAGCACAATTACTATTCGAGTGAGGTACTTGTGAGCGATAGTGGGTATTCCAAATCAAATGAACCCACGATATACATTTTTGATTATAGAGATTATGTCAGTGGTTAAGGAGGAGTGCTTTATTTTGAGTAGCAAGGTTGAGGACTCCCATCCCTCTATTGTTTTTGAGATGACAAACCAATTCCCATGCATCCAAGGACTTACAGCTATCCTGAAGATCACGAGAACCTCTCTACTGATAGTGTTTTATAGCTTGATTAATATGTCAGATCACTGTAATAGGGAGCCTGAGTGAGGACATGAACTACATTGACAGTAAAGAGAGTAGTCCCCAAGGGCAAATCATGGTTTTTAGCTTCTCCTTTGCCAACCGAGCATCAAAAATCCCCATGAGGGTGAGAGTGTCCTGGCTTATAAAGAATTATCTTTGAACATTGAGAATGAACCAGCCAATGTGTAGAGTAGAATAAAACATAATTCTTCATCTTCATATTTGACCTCCATTGATTGAAGATTGGCGATGATATCCTTAAAAACGATTCAAGTGAGAAAAGCTTCTACTTCACAAGTATCTTGCTGGTAAAATCCTGGGTAATGCAGATTTATTCTAGCTTTAGCCATAACGTAACAACGACAGTCTCCTTTGTGAACTCTTAGAGGATATTGTTAGATAGATGAAGATGAATATGAATATGAGAGAGAGCCTTACAATCACTTCTTTACTTCTGCTCGGCAGACCATGCAACGAACGTCTTGTTGATTCCCAATAACGTATCATCCAAATCGAGCTGAACTAGAATAGCTCGCATCTTGATTGGCCATAGGGAAAATCTTGTGTCTTGGTCAAGTAGCGGAAGATCATACTTCATTGTCATCATGTTGAGAGTGCACTAGATTGATCTGGGTAAAGAACATGGCTCTGATACCACTTGTTAGGATCGGACAAACCACTTGTTACAAAATCGACAAGACAAAGCACGAAATTAATGAAGAACAATTTATAGGACCATATGGCGGTATCAGAGGGGGGGCGAATTATCACCTCCACTTCATCCGCTTCACTTGATCTCTTCATGGTCGACAACGAAAACAACCACTCGAACGATTACTCGTCACACGGATGTGCTAGTCGTTCGACCGAATGTGCTCGTCGTTCGATCACACGATCGATCGATTCGCTACAACTGCCTTTGTATGTGGTCTAACTCGCTTGCAGATTTTAGCAGCGTACATGATCAAACTCGCTCACAGACTTCAGCCGCTCAGAAACCTTCCACCGCTCAAATGCCTGCATGATCGTATCACACTCGAACAAGGTCTATTAGCACACCGCCGATGACGCAAGAGGAATGATGATTAGAAAAGCATCCTACCGATCAACTTATTTTGGAATAGTCGTATTGCCGTGGTTGAAGTTGCGTGGTCATACAGTCGTGGTCATAAAGCCATGTATGGTCGTAAATGACAGCCATGGTCATAAAGCCGTGCGTGGTCGTAAACGACAACCACGGTTGTAAAGCCGTGCGTGGTCATAAACGACAGTTGTGGTCATAAATGACTCATGTATGAAGTTTGCCGTGGTCGTAAAGCCAGCTGAAACACTTGAAGAAGGCAAAAACCACTTAGAAAAACAAAAACCACTCGTAAATAGCCAGAACCACTTGAACTCAAAATCTTGGACTACGATCACCCGACACTTTCACAAATGCAAATTCCAAAGCAATCCAAACATCAATTTTTCATCATTATTTTTAATCATGACTATCCACATGGTCTAACAATCTCCCCCTTGATGAATACATTGACAACACCTCGAAACACTCAAAAGACTTTGCGAGAAAAAATTTGCGATATGAAATAATGAGTATCCGAGACAACCGACCACCCAACCAAATGAGAACAACTTCCAGAGCAAATCTCCTCCTTTCTTCTACTTTTCTCCCCCTTTGGCAATGAAATTATCAAGCGCTAAAAAGTGAGAATAATTCTAAAAGGAGCCAAGCGAATAAAGATCAGGAAGCTTTGTAAACTATACATGTCACTTTGCATTGATTAAAAATTTTGACCAAGCCAACTGTATGAGCAGAGCTACCTAGACCATATAAAATCTTATATTATATAGCAGGATCAAAACTGATCTTTTAGCACAATTAAACAATTTAGATCAATGATAGACATTTCATGAATGACTAAACCAATTATAAAGAGTACAATGAGATACCACAACGAAAATTCAATGCCTAAAATTGAAGCAAACATTAAATCTAGATGGGCTAGCAGTTTCATATAACAACCTATTGCTTCACACACGATTCTTAGGCATGTGGCATGCTTGTAGCATACTTCTTTTTCATGATACATGCTTAATGCACCCTTCTTTTAAATGGTGGCATGCTTGAAGCATACTTCTTTACATTTATACACTTCTGTGTGTTTTTTTCTTTTGACCATGGTATGCTTAAAGCATACATCTTTTCAATCTTCTCCTTTTCAATTCTCATTTGATACCACCTGTATGATATCACTTGGAGAATCTCAATTTTTTATAACATGCCAACCTGAGTGAATATAAAAGATCGCAATATGAACCATATGAGCCTCATAGCCAAGATTTAAAATAAGATTCACAATTAAGCTAATACTTTTAGATGAGCATCGCAAAGTACTATCAATAATTAGTCTAGTCAAAGTCTTTTGCCATGTCATGCATTTAGTTCAAATGTAGCAATTTTAATTATAACCAGCTATGACCAAAGCTACACAATATTTGAGTAAATATGATAAAGAGAGTTCTACAACTCATTTGATTGGAATGACTTAAACTTGTTGAATTATATGACAGGTATTATAAACAAAGCTCCTGACACCACTTCAACCAATAAGCCCCCCTCAGAATAATCCCCAAAAAGATGTAACAGAACAAACTCACTCCTCAACCGAGCATAGAGAAAAGAATCAAGTAGTTAAGAGTGAAAACGAGCAATCTGAGAAGGAACTCGATGACCACTTGAAAAAACCCACTCGTGGGATAACATTACCTTCTCCACATGGCCTAACTTGAAGATGAAATCTCTTGGATGCCCTCAAAGAACGTGGAAAACCATCAAGTGTTCCGATCAAGTAATGATGTAAAAGATTGGAACCTCATCAAGCGCATGTTCTCCACCCTGCGTTTGCTAGTCTTAAATCACAGAAGCTGTCGGTCTCACAATACTGGGGTTAGTCAAATATGCTTTAGGAATCTAGTATTGTAACACTCGATGAACAGGAGCAGTAGCAAGCAATGATAAAGATTTAAGTGAAGATTTTGCCTCTGTTAGATTTCGATCCAACAAATAATGAGACACAGGCTCGACCACTCGGCGATATGACCACCTCAGCAAAGCTGATATGACTGCCGACTGGTCTAAGCATGCAGTAAAGTCTGGTCAAAACTCAGGTTCGACAATGGAACGTCTGACCATAGGACGTCTGTACACGGGGTGGTCTGACTACTGCACGATCACTTGTGATCCCCGAGGCCGATCTGACCACATTGAAAAAACTGGTCAAAAACCCTTTCTCATCTGACAACACATACTCGAAAGCACTAGTTTTCAGTGTTGAAGATTTCGAGTAGAATGCACTGGTCGAAAGCGATGGTCCGGTCAGGGAATGTCTGACAACAGAACAGTTTGAATGCATTGGCAAGACTAGTTTAACCACCAACTGAGTATTACGACCAGGTCCAGTTACAAAAACTCCTGAGCCTACAGAGAACTGATTAGAGGGAGCAGAGCCACGATTTGGAGCTTGCATGGATTCCACCTGAGAAAGCTTTTCTTAACTTGTCTTTTTTCTCCTTCTTGTTTTTTCAAAAGCAAAATTGAACCAGATGACCATCTCTACCACAGTGAGTACACTTGAACTTGACTTACTGAGAAGTCGTATCATTGATTTTACAACACTCTCTTTGGTAGAGAAATTCTTTGCAATACTAGCAGATTTAAAAATAATCTGTTTTGATTCAGATTCTACTATAGATTTTCCAGGTTCCAAAAGCTTAACAACCTTAGGAAGATTATTCTTGACATACTCAACAAAATTAAATCCTAAACCATGTTTATTCACGCTTGCTTTTTATTGATCTAGAATCATATTCAAATTCTTTTTGCCAAAAGAATATCTCTCTATGGTGCCTTTAAGATACTCATTCTCTTTAGCCAATATGGGACAGGTTGTGCATTTAACATATTCATCACTAAGACTCTTAGAAGCACTAGACTGAGCCAATTTTTTCCTTTTTAGCAAACTCCTTAAGTTGTCTAGTCAAAGCTTTTATTTCTGTAATAAGCTTGAGACAGGTAGAGCAAGAGAGAGTCTTATGATAAAGCATCTATTGAATAGACTCCTGAGAAGAGTTAAGTCTAGCTTGAAGCAAATCACATTTAGAGCATGCTTTAGATGAGTTAGACTTAAGCTTTTCAATTTCATCATATGCCTATTTTATCTTTTCATCACAAGAGCCGTGTGCCAGTTTTAATTCATCAAATTTAGCAGTTACATCACTAAATTGACCCAAGGTTGATGTACTAATTTTTCTTGTAGACTCCAACTCAGAATGTAATACTTGACAGGACTCACATGATTCATCATTGGGAATTGAACCTCTAAGTATATCGATTTCAGAATATAAATTCTCAACAACAAGATCATGATTTTTTATTTTCTTTTTATATTTCTTAAGCTAAGCTAAGCACAAGACAAATTTGTGTAAGAAGGTTTTACCTCATCTGGATCACTGTAGAGATCATCATCATCAAGATCCACACTCTTTGCCATAAAGTACATTCATGTGAAATCTACCTCCTTGACCTTCTTGCCACTACCCTCATCACTTGTAGATTCATCATCACTCAAATTGATTTTCTCAAGTGCTAAAATTATTTTGTTGGCTGCCCTGCGATAATTTGTTTCTTGTTTAGGTCAATTTTGACTTGAGATTGATGGGTTGATGCTTTGTCATGCTTGACCTCCTTCCTCAGTTTAGGGCAATTTATCTTGATGTGATTTTGCTCACCACATTCATAGCATCTAATTGGACCAACTCTCCATCTTAATCTAATATTATTAATTGCCTTGGTCACCCGCTTGGAGAGAAGTACAAGCTGCTCTTCAGGGATCCCCTCCAATTGTTCATCTAAAACAGAGCATAATGCAAACAAGGAACCAATAGAGGAACTAAAGGAGTCATTAGCTTGGTTAGTCACTAAACCCAAAGAATTTGACTTGTCTATCTTGGCCAAATTATCAATCTCATGTGTTTTAATCTTTGAATAAAGATCATTCAGAGTGAGTGTTTCCATGCTAACAGAATGATTGATAGTGGTGACTAACACATTCCAAATAGACATATCCAAAGAATTTAGAATTTGATGAGCATTGTCAAAATCAAAAATATATGACGTGAACAGATTGCAAATCACTAACAATCTTTTAAAAGCAGTTGAAAAGAGCATCTACTGATTCTCCTGGTTTCATCTCAAATTTAGTACACTCCTTTTTGAATTGATTCTAATGCACACCCTTAATAGACTTTGATCCTTCATGGTAATCGACTAGAATAGTCCAAATTTTATTTGCAGATTTAAGATGAATAATTCTGACATGCTCGTTTCTATTTAAACCTTGCAACAAAATATTTCTAGCCTTATTGTTTGCCTCTACATCAACAGTGTTTTCGGTGATAATGAAAGAAGGTACTTCAAACATATATTCCACTTTTTACCAAATCGCATTACCTTGAGCTTGTAGAAAGACTTCCATGAGAGTTTTTGAGTAGAGATAATATGTACCATCAAAGAATGGTGGCTTAACAGAGGACTATTTCCGATCTGACGCCATTGCAACCTGCTTTGATACCATTTGTAGGACCATATGGTGCTATCAGAGGGGCGTGAATTATCGCCTCCACTTCTTCCACTTTGCTAGATCTCTTCGTGATCGACAATGAAAACAACCGCACGAACGATTACTCATCACACAGATGTGCTAGTCATTCGACCGAATGTGCTAGTTGTTTGATCAAACGCTCGATCGCTTCGCTACAACTGCCTTTGTACGTGGTCAAACTCGCTTGCAGATTTCAGCCATGTACGTTGTCAAACTCGCTCGCAAACTTCAGCCGCTCAGAAACCTTTGATCGCTCAAACAAGCACTAGCCGAAGACACATGCATGCTTGTATTGCACTTGAACGAGGTCTGTTAACACATCGCTGACAACGCAAGAAGGACAATGCATAGAAAAGTATCATGTCGATCAAATTCTTATGGAATAGATCTGATCTATTATTTCTTCAACAAGTTTTTAGCTTCAAAGTGCCCTCACAGCACCCCTAAAAGCTTCCTCGATAAAATCCCTAAAGACCAGTATGTTAGCCTAAGTCTCACCCTGCTTTTATAGACTAACGTCCCAATCATATCTTATTCAAACATGAACACAACACCTAATCTTTTTCTCAAATTAAGGGATCCAAAACCCTTTCCTAACACGGGTTTTATTCAAACTCTTCCTCTTCCAGCCCATGTACTCTATCTGTAACACTCACAACTCAACACGCGACGAAGCCTCCAAGATATTCCCTCTCGTAGCTTCGTCTAGCTTCACTGTCATTGATCTCCACGTGCTCTGGCGTTAGCCTGTCCACCTCACATGACATCCTCAACTGTCTGGACCTCAGATCTCCCTATCCTAGTCCCGGTCATCCTCATCACCGACCGTGATTGTCTCCACGCTTTCCTACACATGCAAAGACCAAAGAAACGTTTTTCCCAACACAAATTCTTCCCAGCTTGACCGTCATCAGCACATCAACTCACAACACCCTTGTCCATCTAGAGACAAAAACAAAACATTCCACAACCATCAACCCAGTTGTACATGACCAATCATCTCATCACTATCTAGAAAACAATCTCAGACTACCGAGTACGACTACCAAAAACTATCACTTTCTGAAACTCACTCTTACAACCACTCAACACAACCACTGAGCACAAAATACCGAGTAGCGATCACAGAAAACTCTAACAACCAACCACAACACTCCCGACTATCGCTCACCGACCATCGAGTACCAAATCACTCCGACTACCGAGTACCGACACTGATCCATCAAGCACCAGCCAAACACTCCGCTGGCCTAACACGAGTACTCAAAGTACTCGACGATCATAAAGAGCGAAGCACTCATTTTGAGAACGAAGTCTACGAGTACCAACCGAGAAGCCTACGACGACCGATCGTAAAGCTTGACTACCGAAGACAATGACAGCAGACTATAAGGTCTATGACTATCAACAAGACTACAAAATATACGACTATAAGAGCAGTCCACACAATCTATAACCATCGACTGCAAAGACACTGACTATTAAACCAGAAAAGCCTACGACTATCGACCGCAAAGTCTAACACTACCGCGCACTGTTAGTAAAGTCCACAACTATCAAAAGTACTGAAGCTATGACCATGTAAAAGTATTGTAGCTACGATTACCTTAAGAGGTCAATCTGTCATGGTCGTAGTCGAGTTGTCGTGGTCAAAGTCGTACGTGATCGAAGTCGAGTTGCCATGGTCGAAATCGAATTGCCATGGTCGAAATCGAATTGTCATAGTCAAAGTCGTGATCGAAGTCGCGTAGTTGTATAGCCGTAGGTGTAAAGAAGGTTTTGGTTGTAAATGACAACCATGGTCGTAAAGCCGTGGTCGTAAATGACTCGTGGACGAAGTTTGCCATGGTCGTAAAGCCAGCTAAAACACTTGAAGAAGGCAAAAACCACTCAAAAAAAATCAAAACCACTCGTAAACAACTAAAACCACTTGAACCCAAAATCTTCGACTACGATCACCTGACACTTTCACAAACGTAAATTTCAAAGCAATCCAAATATCAATTATTCATCATCATTTTTAATCACGGCCATCCACATAGTCCAACATAATCAAGAACATGGAATAGAGATTTAACGTGAAAAACTCTTTTGGGTGAAAAACCACGGACGCACAATCGGTGAAATCAATATATAGGAAGAAGTTACAAGCACAAAAAACATTGACATGTTTCAGCATATCTTAACCATGTGACTACATGGGTACATATATAGGCTAGGGATCAGAGTCCGTAACGAAGATATGTTTCGGCTTTGTTGAAATTTATGTTTTATTGCAAGATGAAGATATGGCGCCAAAGTTTATTGCACGATGATCTTATTCTCATAAATAGGTCTACTTTGGTTCATCTGTATTCTCCGATTGCGCTATTTAATAGTGCAATTAGAGAATTTTGATGAACTGAAAGAGAACTATTTATGAGAACGCAATCACAGATGATTCTTAACTAGAACCATTTGTGATAAAGATTATCACAGACGGTTCATAGTAAGAACCATTTGTGATACGGTTCAACAACCGTTTATAATGCTCTTAGGGTATTACTGACACACAAGCACAGACAGTTTAGGAAATCGTCTGCGGTGACGTTTCTGAACCGTTTGTGATGAGTTTTTCTGTAGTAGCGATTACCAGCTATAATCATGCATGTTAATGAACTTTTGCTTTGTAGTATAGTACTACCAAAGTTTATTATTCTATCCCTCAAAAAAAGTTTACTTTTCTACCTAGAATTGTACTTTGACCGGTTTGAAAATTAGTTGGATCTGTGGCAGAGATCAGTGCATGCATGTTGCTACTAGCTTAACCTATAGCCCTTTGGGTTTATTCTCGATCTCGCATGAAAATAATCTGGATGCTGGAAATTAATTATAGGGATTCTATGAATGTGTGAGGAAAGCTCATTTTCTAACTGTAAAGGGAGGCAATTGCACGTAACGTCACTACGTGGATGCATATATTTTGCTGGATCAATGTTATGGTCGGCTAGCTGTACCCTGTTGGTTATTCCTTGAAGCAGCTCATCTTGTTATTCTATTTTGTTTCTTCAAGCTGATTAAGATCATCTTTAGTTTCGACGAAATTTTGTGGCCCTGCAAAACTTAGAATAGCATTAAGCTTCTTTGCTAACATTTTTAAAGAAAGAAACACAAACAATGACACTATATATATAGTTGCCTGTGATCTAAAGCAGCATATGTTTGTATCCATGAGGATATGCCATGTATGATCCATCAAATAAGTGTGTAGATATTTTTCTTTTTCTCTGATTAATATGGGAGTTTCTACTCCTCAGAGCGTACCTAAGGGTCCTTTTATCATCATTTTAATAATAGTATAGATTATAAAATTACCAGTTGAATATACAACATAAATAATGTATGGATTTGGATGCAAATTGTTTGATAAACGTAATATACCAGCGCAAAGGAGTGGAAGAAAATAAATTTTAGTTGGCACGCGCATCAGTAGATGCACCATATACAGAAAAGACTACCTGCGTACGAAATGATCAGTCTGCTTCATCACCAATAAGCTATGGCAAATTAAAGTCAAAGTGAGCTCACTTTCAAGAGCAAAGTGTAACGTATACGCATATAAATTTTCCGAGATCACTAGGAGCATATATTTTGATTTGGAGGGAAATTTTATGGTTCAAAGGTAGGGTGAGAGAAATCATGGCATTTGGCTTTTTAGTCCATTACGTATGTGTACAAAACACAAATCGTAGAGAAATCAAGTTTGTTTAGACGGCAGCATGCAGATCGGATGCCCTCACTACTACAGAAAATTGTATTACAGACGGTTCAGAAACATCATCATAGACAGTTTTCTGAACCGTCTGAATTTATGGGTCAGTGATAATCGAAGGTTATCACAGACGGTTTTTGAACCGTCTGTGGTGTAAATATCACAGATGGTTTGTAACTAAAAACCGTCTGTGATAGGTGATAATCACAGACGGTTTTTAACTAAAAACCGTCTGTGATTATCAGGTATCACTAACTAAAAACCGTCTGTGACATTGATATATCACATACGGTTTTGAATTAAAAACCGTCTGTGATTATCACCTATCACAGACGGTTTGTAAGTAAAAACCATCTGTGATTATCAGCCGTCACACACGGGTTTTAGTTACAAACTGTCTGTAATATTCTTTTCTACCCCTAAATCTATTTCTGTTTATTGGCTAGCCTCAAGAAATGCTAGCCATGCCCTCTGAAACAAGCAGATCAACATGTACATGTATACATACAATTCACATCTCAATTCATTTCACAAACATAAAACATCCAATTCACATCTCAATTCATTTCACAAACATAAAACATCCAATTCACATCTCAATTCATTTCACAAACATAAAACATCCAATTCACATCGCACTTTATTTGACAAACAAAAAATATCCATTTTGCAAATCAATTAATTGAAATGAAATAAAATATCCATTAACAAATACACAATTACAAAAGATCTACATTTCATTTGCACTTAGACGGTAACATTGCATTTTTTATTGCTCTTATCACTCCGGAATCGAGTTCTTATGAAAGGAACAGATCCATAATCAACGAATTTGTCAGGCTACACAAGCTATACTTGGATGGTGAATGATTGACATCCAAGTATTGCTTGTGCAGCTGACAAGTTCGTTGATTATGGATATGTTCCTTTCGCGAGACCTCGATTCCGGAGTGATAAGAGCAATAAAAAAATCATTGTTTGTTGTGGAACTCTCCATCTGAGTTTATGACTTTAGCCACCAAAAAGTAGGTGCACTCTCCTCGAATTTGTGAAAGGTCGGGCTGTTTCAATGCAGTTGACGGGATGGATGCAGGCTGTCAATAGGAATATCAATATGCGTATATATATAACCTGATAAGTATGAAGTAATTATAGGAAGATTGACAAACTTTAGAATTGGTGATCCTCGAGGAATCCAGGAGTAGGTCCATATGGTAGCAAACGTAGAATCCACACGTGTTGCCCGGCGACTGCTGGTGGCACTGCAAAAAATGGAATATGTTAATTCAAGAGGTATTACTACCAACTGTTGCATAGAATTAATTAATGTGTAATCACGAATACCTTAAAATTTCGAACATGTGTCAGGACTTTGGCCCCTTGTATCGAGACACCTGTCTTTGCAACGTACATCGCGAACGCCCTACGTGATTCGAAAAAGTTAACCTTAGTCATTCGGAAGGAAAGAAAGAGTACAATATAGATATGTATGGAGAAAATGTACTTACCTATCGATTACTTGGCTGACAACTGTGTAGTCATTTTTATTCTTACTTAGGGAATCAAGGTATATTGCAGATGCAATGTACCTCTTGACGAAGAGTCTATCCTCGCTGATGGTATGCATGACGACCATGTGTGGGTCCAAGAAACTAACCGATGATTTGGTTGTTTTAGCTTTAGTCAGCATGTGTCTATATATATACACACGAAAACAACAAATTATATATGACATTTATCGATATGACATGAACGAAGCATCCACCTCCCTCCCCACATACAACACACTCTCCTCGCCATCCCAGAGCATCCGCTTGTGCGTACAATGCGACACTATTTATGCCCGTGTGATGCCCCACTGGACCGCATGCCAGCTCACCAGGTTCTCGATCCCCCATGTCGTCGTCGCCTCCTGCCAGGACAGAGGCAGTCGCCGCCTCTACAACCGTAACAACTGAAAAGAGTCAATCTGAGGAGAAGACTGAGAGCATTTGGTAGGTGCTTGCATTCGGCAGCGTGCATTAATGCACGCCGGATGGAGTAGAGCACGAATCTTAGGGCACTTTCAACATTGAGAAAATCGCCTGAAGTATTGAGAATTTCAGTGTGAGTATTCTCCCCATGGATTGATCAGGAACAGTAAATATCCTGAATTGTCAAAAAAAATAAATATCCTGAATTGTCAAAAAAAAATCATCGAGTTGTACATTCAGATTAGAACTCTCCTCACGTTTGATCATCTCACAATAAGTATGCTCCATTAGCAAAAGAGTCGAAGCTTCATCATTAACAAGATTTGCAAAAACAACAACGATTAGAACAACTAGCAGGAAGTATGTTCAAAAATGCAAATCATGAAACCAGAGAAGCCAGGAAAGAAATCATAGCGTTATACATACAAGGGAGTATTCACCCCATGGACAGGAAGTATTTTCAATGATGCAAATCATCGGAACATTGAAACTAGAAAAGAAAACAAAGAGTTATACATGCAGGGGAGTATTATCCTGATGGATATATCAGGAATAGTATTGTGAAGAACTTACCTCTGGCATTCAGAGAAGTAATCTCCTCGCAGCTGAAGACCTAATCGGCATGAAAACACGCCGCCAAGCTAACAGCGTCCAAGCCGTCGGCGATCTAGAAAATCATTCGGGAGATATGTGAGATGTGGGTGTACTGGAAGGTAATGACGAATCGCCTAGTATCCAGGATATTGCTCGAGGATAGACCTAACTAGCAGAAGATCTCGATAGATATAGAAACTCACGGAATATACTCGATATCTCGAGTATTTTATACAATGGAATTGGATCGGATCGGGAAATAACCCGTGGCTTACAGCTCCAATAGTAACAAACAGAAGCACGAATCGCAAACAATAATCAACGGTGGATGACTAGGGTGTAATTACACCAGGGTGTAAAAGATATATATATGTGTGTGTGTGTGTGTGTGTGTGTGTGTGGACGCTGCAATGGGACACCATGGTGCCCAGGCCTATACATCTACAATACATGTAGCCACAGTTACATGGTCTGTTCTTTTTTACTTTTTTTTTTGGTTTTTGGCTTCGGTTTCTCTGAAAGCCAAAACAAACAGGGTGGATTCTCCAAACGAATTCTCAAAACCGCTTCTCCAAACAACTTCCTAAGTTCAAAACCGTATACATTGTCTGTCACCATCTTAAAAAGTAGAAATAAAAGCTATAACCACAGCAGAAAATTATTAGTCATGGTCCAAAACAACAGGGCCACACGCACTCAGATGCTATATATATAGGCCTCTAGGAGGGGCATGGAATGCATCAACCAACACATCTAAGGTTGCTTATCTCTCTAAGTTCACTATAATTAGAAGCCTCTAGCTAGCTTGCTATCTAGTGTAGTGTAGGTGTAAGTGTGAAACGACATTTAACAAGAACATTGCTAACACTTGCACTTGTGCACTACTACTAGTTTTAGTTCTATTCTCTCAGATCTTGGCTTCCCAGGGCAGGCCGTTGCCCGATCACGGGAGATACTTGTTATCGCATGGCAATGGAGCTGTGCCCAAGGGAACGGTCGAGGGCGCTGTGTCTCCCTCGTCGGAGATTCATGGCGATAAAGCCCCCATGGACGACGTCAACGACGTCCGTCCGACGAAACCAGGGCACAGTCCAGGCATTGGGCACGCCTTCATCAACAGGAATGGGCCCGGGAGGAAGCTTTGAACGTCTCTGCATTAGTCGGCACGCCATTGTTATTGTATTTTAGCTTGTGTTTCTTTAGTTCTCTATCTATTTTGGATTCTTTTTAGTTTCTTTGTTTGAGCTAGCTAGCATTCAGCATGCCAATCTGTATTGATATATGCGTCCTTTGTATTTCTTTAGTTTCTTTAGTTTCAATCATAGACAACACCGTGGACACAAAATGGAATGACGTGCCTTAATTCAAGCGGGACTCACAAAGGACGCATATATCAATACAGATTGGCATGCTGAATGCTAGCTAGCTCAAACAAAGAAACTAAAAAGAATCCAAAATAGATAGAGAACTAAAGAAACACAAGCTAAAATACAATAACAATGGTGTGCCGACTAATGCAGAGACGTTCAAAGCTTCCTCCCGGGCCCATTCCTGTTGATGAAGGCGTGCCCAATGCCTGGACTGTGCCCTGGTTTCGTCGGACGGACGTCGTCGACGTCGTCCATGGGGGCTTTATCGCCATGAATCTCCGACGAGGGAGACACAGCGCCCTCGACCGTTCCCTTGGGCACAGCTCCATTGCCATGCGATAACAAGTATCTCCCGTGATCGGGCAACGGCCTGCCCTGGGAAGCCAAGATCTGAGAGAATAGAACTAAAACTAGTAGTAGTGCACAAGTGCAAGTGTTAGCAATGTTCTTGTTAAATGTCGTTTCACACTTACACCTACACTACACTAGATAGCAAGCTAGCTAGAGGCTTCTAATTATAGTGAACTTAGAGAGATAAGCAACCTTAGATGTGTTGGTTGATGCATTCCATGCCCCTCCTAGAGGCCTATATATATAGCATCTGAGTGCGTGTGGCCCTGTTGTTTTGGACCATGACTAATAATTTTCTGCTGTGGTTATAGCTTTTATTTCTACTTTTTAAGATGGTGACAGACAATGTATACGGTTTTGAACTTAGGAAGTTGTTTGGAGAAGCGGTTTTGAGAATTCGTTTGGAGAATCCACCCTGTTTGTTTTGCCTTTCAGAGAAACCGAAGCCAAAAACCAAAAAAAAAAGTAAAAAAGAACAGACCATGTAACTGTGGCTACATGTATTGTAGATGTATAGGCCACGTACAAGTTTTTGAACTCTTCAAACAAATGGCACGGTAGCCAATTAGCCATTTTTTAAAATTTTAGCTATTGGACATCTGTTTTTATAAATCTAACCCCTCGGACCTACCGAGCTTGGTAGGATACCCCTTTAATTAGTGTTCATACTTAATTAGTGCTAATCATGTTTAATTAGTATTAATTGTATTAATGAATACTAATCATATTAATTAGCGCTAATCATTTCCGTTTTGTTTGCCACTGCAGATGGGTGGCTCGGTAGCAAAAAGCTACCACTGTAGGGGAGCTCGACAGCCCGAGCAGTTGTTGCTCGGTTGCAGCAGTTCGGCAGGTGCTACAGAGCTTCTGTAGCGTGGTAGCATCTGCCAAGGTTTTGCAGCGTGGCAAGTTACATGTGTTGTTTGTCGTGTTTGTCGGGCTTAAGGAGAGGACTATATTTGCAAAAAGAGACGTCCGAAAGCCAAATTTGAAAAAATGGCTACAATACCGGTTGTAGTACATGTTTGGGAGTATGTGAAGATTAATTAAGTAGTGCATTACGGCAATATACTGACGATGTGATTAGTTTCTACGTGATATTTGTTGTCAAATTAATCTTATAATGTTCGACCGAAAACATTTCGCGTGATATCTTCCTAAGAGGGGAAAATTAACTTACACAAATTACATGCAATTTCACATAATTGACCTTTTTAGACCTACACTACAAGCAATGCTTTGTAATATGACCAAGGTTTTGGTTACCAACTGGCAACCAGAATTCTCAGTGAGGGCCAGTAAATTTTTAACCGGGCAAAAAAATTTGGATATTTTTAATTAAAAATTGGCTGAGATTTCTGAGATTTTACAAAGATCTTGGTTGGTAACCAAATTAGAATTCCAATTTTTTTTTTTAGAAATTTCGGCCAAGATTTTTTCGCCATTTCTGGCTATCGGTGACCTCGGGTATGTTTTCCTACCCGTAACCAAAACCCCGAATATGACTAGTAGTATTTTGAAAGGCATTAATTCCGCACATACATTTTGCAGCTAAAACAACAGATCAAGTACAAAACACCAGCTGTGTCAGACCATGTGCATGCATGTGGTCCTCGATCTTTTGACCAACAGAATTTTACAATGGAGTTTGCTATAATTAATTATGTTTTGACTAAACCGAAGCCTTTATTCCAGACCAATGGGGAAGGACACAAGGACGTACGATTGGTTCATTAACTAATAGTTAACTATTACTGATATACAGTACATGCAGTTAACAAGCATGCATCATATCTACCTTCAGCATCTTGCGTACACGCATGCATGTGAGATGTGGACTATGCAAATGCTCGGCATTCTGTACTCCTGCCTGAGAAATATCAACATATATTGTTGGTAAATATACCCAGCAGAGCAGTTGTGTGAGAGAAAGGACCACCAGCATGGACTTAAGTTCACAAATTAATGTATGGCACAAAACCACGCTAATTTCGGGGATCTAGGCATCCGCTTCAAATGAAATGACATATATTTGGCATCAGCCTAAACCTCATCTGTTGATTATTTGGCTGAGTTGGCCTAGATCATGCACTAGACACACTACTATAGAAAATCGTATTATAGACGGTTCAGAAATATCATCACAGACAGTTTTGTGAGCCGTCTGAATTTATGGGTCAGTAATAATACGAGGTCATCACAGACGGCTTTCGAACCATCTGTGGTGCAAATATCACAAATGATTTTTAACTAAAAACCATCTGTGCTAATTGATAATCACAGATGGTTTTTAACTAAAAACCGTCTGTATTTATCAACTAACACAGACGGTTTTTGTCTGTGATTATCAACTAGCACATACAGTTTTTAGTTAAAAATCGTCTGTGCTATTCTCTTCTACCCCTAAATCTATTTATGTTTATTGGCTAGCCTCAGGAAATACTAGCCATGCCCTCTGAAACAAGCAGATCAACATTTATATGTATACATCCAGTTCACATCTCAATTCATACCCTTTTAAAGCTCAAGAGTATAGTAATGTAATGTTCCTCTTGTACAACTACTATTCTGACTCATAGTATTTCATGCCCTTTTATACTTGAACCAGCTGCCCACCCATAGAAGTAAGGAAAGGAGAGTCAGAGGAGGGGGCACGTATTTCTCAACAACTACAAGACGAACATTAACTGATGTAGATCTTTTATTGTTGCTGTATAATGTCTTCTTGTTCTGCCAATTCATACCAGCCCTTATTTTCATCTAATCTTTACTTCAAGATTTATGCTCACATTATATGGCATCAAAACAATACCATGTTTTCTTCTCCTTTGCTTGTAACCATGGATTTCTACAAGGATTGCTAGTACGACATAAAAGATGATGAAGCAAAAAGTTGAAGCAAATCCATACTATCGGCTGGAGCTAGAGGCAATAGGGAGCAGAGGCGGAGTTGGGAGGAGAGGTGGTTGAATCGGCTAGGGGCAACGGATAAGGGAACGACATCAGATCTGGTTGGGGCCGACGATGGATCCGGCTGGGGGTGACAGCAGATCCAGCTGGGGCGACAGTGAATCCAGCTGAGGCAATGACTGATTCGGTTGGGGAGACGGCGAGGTTGTCGATCTTGTTGGGGGTGACGACGGGAAGTTGGGTTCGGCTAGGCGTCGCGAGGAGAGGAGGCCAAAGGATGTGGCTAAGTAAGTGAATGAGGGCGCAAACTCTAGCGGGGCACTACTTATACGAGGAACTAGCACAGACGGTTCTTTAAAAGAACCATATGTGATATACACATCACAGACAGTTCCATAATAAAACCATCTATGATATAAACCACATCATAGACAGTTCCATAATAAAACCATCTATGATATTAACCACATCACAGATGGTTCTATTATAGAACCGTCTGTGATACTTATATCACAGACAGTTCTTTAAAAGAACCGTTTGTGATAGTACAACAGCTACTATTTTTGGCAAGCCTCAGGAAGTGCTAGCCATGCCCTATGAAAAAAAAGCAAGCATATACAATCACAAATGTAATTATTTCTTAATTACTAAATTAATTACAATGGAATAATTCCTTAATTACAAGCCGAGTTTCTTATAATTACATTGGAATAATTTTCAAATAGGTGTTTGCCATGTGGGATCATTACACTTTGCTATTTCCTTTTAAATAAAGTCCTTCACGATGGTCACACACACATATAGCTTACTTCATCATTTGGTTCTTCCTCGAGCCTGATGTTGTCTCCGAATGCTTGCAACTCATCAAATTGATTGTACTCTTCCTCATCCACAACATTCTCAACTCCAACAATCTTTCTTTTTCCATGAAGAACTATGTGACGCTTCTTATTTGCCGGGTCAGTTGCATAAAAAACTTGAAAAACTTGTCTCGCAAGTACGAATGGTTCATCTTGTATCCTATGCATTCGAGGGCCACAGTAGTGACGCCATACTTATCAACCTTTACACCCTGTAGGAATTGGATCCAACAACACCAAATTAGAGGGATCTTAAAAATTACATAGTCAAGCTCCCAATTTCCTCTACAAGCCCGTAGTAGGAGTTTGGGCCAGCGGTACTGAACTGCTCATCACGAAATGCATATATGTAGACATTTGAGTTCTGCACTGTGCTCTTTCCGTCCTGATCTGTTGTATAAAATGTGTACCCATTAATGTCGTATCTTTACCATGTCACAATTATAAATTTTAGCCCTTTTGCAAACCATTGTAGTATTTCACTTAATGACCTCCTAGTGAATCGCACACTAAACCATTCGTTGAACCAATGGTTGTGCTGTCTCATGATCCAAACCTCTGACTAGCCTAGATTCTCTTTGCGTATCATGTCCTTGTGCTCTTCAATATACGGGAATACTTTAGTCATGTGTTGTAAAACCATGAAATGGGCTTGAGTGTACGTATGCAGATCGGGAGTTATTATTTTCCTTCCAATGGTCCTGATACCCTCTAGCCTCCTCTCGTGATGAGATGCATACACACCTATCAGTACGACCTAAGCCATGTAATCGATGCAGAACTCAATAACCTCTTTGGTTGTATAACCTTCGATGATGCTGCCCTCTGGCCGAAATCGATTGCATACATAGGACTTTGAGAATTCCCATTTACCTCTCGAACGGATACATATGATGTGGAAATATGGTGCCACATATCTTTATCTCTTTCATAGAGTGGACAATGAGATGAACCACGATATCAAAAAATGAAGGAGGGAAATACATCTTAAGATGATATAGAGTCATCACCACCTTGATCTGCAGAGCATCTAGTCCATCAGGATTGATGACCTTCTCAGCAATTACATTTATAGCGACCAAATGTTCATAGACAAAGTGTAGCAAGCTAGGGGAAGGTACGTCTGGCCTTTATCGGTCTCTATCAATGCTAACTCGGTCCTGATGTTTATAGCAACCAAATCACGCCGTGTGTTGACATCATCCTTTGTTTTACAACAAACGTTCATTAAGAGACCAATCAAGCTATCACATACATTCTTTTCTACGTGTATGACATCGATGCAATTGCGAACTTAGAAGGTATGGGTGATATGGAAGGAACCTACTGTGACGCATATACACAGTTTTATGCGAGTAGTTCAACCACACACTCTCTGTATAATCTAAGCAATGCGGACAGGCTT
This sequence comes from Dendrocalamus latiflorus, assembly GCA_017311315.1. Lineage (NCBI taxonomy): Eukaryota > Viridiplantae > Streptophyta > Magnoliopsida > Poales > Poaceae > Dendrocalamus > Dendrocalamus latiflorus. The sequence continues at coordinate 25,839,613 of CM029621.1, forward strand.
TGGCTCCATTCGTACTCAACCCCAACATGTTAACAAGGGCAAAAAAATCATTGATGGTGCAGAACAACATGGCACACAGTGTCACAAGATCTTCCACAAATGGTACTAGGTACACATCAATATCGTTCTCAGGTTACTTTGGCCCTTGGATAAGTAGTGACATCAAAATGTACTTTCACTTCATACACAGCCAAGGAGGAAGATTATACATGCATATATTCACGGGCCAAGTATTATGTCGGCTGCTCATATTACCGAAAGGATTCAATCCATCTGTACTCAACCCAAATCTTATATTTCTCAGTTTCACACCGAAATCTACAAACATCCTATCAATATTTCTCCACTAGGCAGAATCAGCAATGTGTTTTATCATTCCATCTGTCTTACACTCCTCCGAGTGCCAACACAGCAATCTTGCATCCTTTCGGTTCGCAAATAAATGCTTCAAATGGGAAATTATAGGCAGATACCACAACATCTTAACAGCAGGTCCTTGCTTCACCTCGATGCCCTTGCTGTCATTGGAGTCATTCTTACACTTGTATCAGGATGCTCCAGATAAACATGTAATTTTGTATACTCTTTACGGTAGAGGATACAATCATTCAGACATGCATGTATTCTTTATACTTCTATTTGTAATGGACAAAGAACTTTTTTCGCTTGGTAGGTGGTTCTCGGCAATACATTTCCATCTAGAAGGATGTTCGCTTGGAGACCTAATGCCATGAAACTCTTGTCGGATCAACCATTGCTTGCCTTCAATTTTAGCAGTTCAAGAATAGATGACAACCTTATGTATTGCGGCTTGCAGCCTGGGAACAAAGGTTTCTCCAGGTACTCCATCAAGCCCTTGAATTTACCAAACTCTCTCTTACTATAGTTTCTTTCTGCATCGCATAGTATCTGATCCAGATTATCATCATATGACCTATCCTCATCAAAAGCACAGTCCACAACCGGCATATCATTGTCTCCCTCGACGATGTTACCTTCTTGTATAATCTTGTCTTCACTGTGACTGGTCCAACATGTATTCCCCTTTTTGAAACCCCTTCAAATCAAATGAGCTTCGATCTGCTAAGTTATCGCAATCAATGCATGGACAAAACATATATTCCATCTCCTTCTTCAACATATCTTGCTCGATCGCTCTTCTAAAAGCAAACACACCACTAATGTACTCTTCACTCACATGGTTCTTAACGTACATCCAGCTTCGATCCATTCATGCTACACATGTAACAAATTAGTGTCAAATTAGATTATTAATGCTACTATAGCTAGCTATAGCCTAATACATACTTACACACAATTGTTATTCACCTTATAATAAATTGTCCATATGTAAATTAAGTACCTAGCAACGTACTATTCATGAAGTAATATATATATATATATATATATATATATATATATATATATATATATATATATATATATATATATATATATATATATATATATATATATATATATATATATATATATATATATATCAACCAAGAATATATTGAAGAAAACTAGAAGTAGTGACACATTCTTAAATTAGAGCAGACTACCAAATATATAAGCTAGATCTAAACCTAGCTATCATCTCTCTTTATTATAAGGTATATAACTAGAAGCAAATACTAACCTCTAATCAGCAAGAACAAATCAATCTACAAGCAACTAGATCTACAAGTGGAATACTTTCACCAAACTGCCCAAAGCCACCCGCCTCCTTCAATGCAGTCCAATGAAGACAGATCTGTTTGGACCAGTCAGCTAGGTATTAATTAATAATGTGGCATATCCCAGACACGTCCAACCACGAACCATCTGTAATACGTAATTATTATAGACGGTTCATATTAATAACCATCTACGAACTATCATAGATGGTTCATATTAATAATCATCTGTGATGTAATAACTGTCTGTGAACTATCACAGATAGTTCGTGTCCATAACCATCTATGAACTATCACCGACGGTTATTAATAAAAACCATCTATAATAGTTGTGTATCACAGATGGTACACAGTCACGCTTGTAAAACCATCTGTGAAAATTACAGCACAGACAGATCTCCGTGCACTATCTGTGATGAGGCGTCCAGTATAGCCTGTAGCATCCTAGGGGTAAAACGAGCATGAGGAGGTGAGCATGAGGTAGGCGGAGAAAAGACAAACTTGAGAAGCATGACTGTGTTGGCGGAGATTCACCAGAGTGGAGCAATTTGGCGATGGAAGCTGGCAGCCAGAGTTGAAGACTGAGGCTTGATTGGCTTCAACTAGAGGCGAGGAGAGGGGGAGAGTTTGGGGAAAAGGAAGAGCATGGTGAAGTGCGTTCAGTGACATGGTTGGCCATGGCTTTTATAGAGAGAAGGAGGGAGAACAAGCTCGGATGCCATAAGTGGTCTTGGGCATCGAGTTAGAGAGTGCATGAGAGAGGAAGAGATAGGACAGCTAGTGATAGAACTATCTCGCAGTGACTACACAATGTCACGGTGCACTTGGCTCGATGCACAGAGCTTTCATTGCTTGCTTGCACGCGGAAACAAGCAAGGAGATGAGATCAAGCACGCACGCGAGGAAGAAAGAGGCGAAGAAGAACAATGTGCTGATGGTTGGGACTAGGCCAACTTGTTAGTGGTGCATGAGAGTGAAGCGGCGAGTTGGGTTGGCGTGCGTAGTGAGCACGTGGGCCACGTGATGCGGAGTGGGCCGACTTGCTGGGCCATGACACGGAAAGGAAAGAGGGAGTGGGTTGGACCAACAGGCGAGATTCGGCCCAATGGCCTTGGAGGGAATTTAAATAGGATTTAAACTTTAGTTTTGGTTTGAAATTGAGTTTTAATTTCCAATTTGAATTCCCAAAAATGCACAAAAAATTTATAAAAATTCCTTAGTAGCTAATTAACTTTTAGAAATTTCGATTTCACATTTTCGTGCTAAGAGATTTATTTTAAAAATCTCAAACTTTAACAAGCCTGGGAAAATTTTAAAATTTATGGAAATTCATGCATGTTTATTTGGAAGTCAAAATTGGGTTGTTGCAGAAGTTGACGGTGATAGTTTCCTAAAGGACATGGTGATAGTTCCTTAACGGACTTGAACTCTCTTTTTTGGGGAATGCTGGGAGAAGTTCGGGTGTGTTGGACTATGTTGTTGCGGTTCTTTAATCTTGTCCTGGGAAAAAAATGTTGTTGTTTTTAGAGAAGTGTGTATTGTCCCTTGCTAGCTGGAGGAACTCTGCAACTATGGTTCCAATTTCTAAGTTCAGTCAGCTATTCAACACAAGTTCTTGCTCTGTCATGGCGTGCAATATTGGTTTGGTTGTAGTTATTTTGTTGTCAGATACTATCAGAATTCAGTACAAGATATATGCTTGAAAGTCCATGCTATCGATCTGTTTGGAAGGGCAATGGAATGTTTTCAAACTCTTCCATGCAATTCCTTGATGTGTTTTCTTTAGTCATTACAACATATAATCTTGTTTCTGAGTTGTTGTGGACATTTTTTATTTTTTCTAATTTTTTGTTTTTCTGATATTTTTGAATTTTTTATATGGCTGGGATTTTTATCTCTGTCCTTTCCAAACAACAACATTGAATTTTTCTAGATGAGAATATTTACCCTAGGGTTTTAGGGGAATTCCATATGCCCTCAAAATCCTCATATGGGATTTCCCTCGGGTTTCCACCCCATTGGCTTCTAAGAGCAACAATGATGTGATGTCAACTATCTATAAGTCTTGCCACATAAGCTACAAGATGCTATGGAGGAGAGAGAGGAAGTATAGAGAATTGTGATGTCTTTTATGCAATAGTCGACTATAACACAAGTGACGAGGATATGACCAATCCTCGAATTATTATTTATCTATAAATAATATGGTGATATCATTATACTCCTCAAGTATACCCTGTATTTGTAAAAGAGATTTTGCAAGGTAGTCATAAGCTCTTCTACGACTACCCCTTAGTCATAAGCTCTTCTACGACTACCCGCTAGTCGTAAGCTCTTCTACGACTACCCCTTAGTCGTAAGCTCTTCTACGATGACCCGGTAATCATAAGCTCTTCTACAATAACTTTATTGTAAGTTCTCCTATAACCATGGCATAGTCGTAAATTATCCTACGACCAAGCTCCGACTGGCTTGTTTATGACAACCTATTGCTTTGTGGGCCTATCTGGCAAGGCGATTAGCGAGAGTATTTATTCTTTGCAATAAGTGCAATTAACTTCACCCTGGTAGAAATCGCTGTACAATGAGTGATAAATCAAGTCTCTAGTAACTCCCATCGGGTAGTTATCACTCAAAACATTAAGGCATTTATTGGTGAAAAGAAACTGCTGCCGCTGAGCAAGCTATATAATGTGGACGTTAGGGAGAAGAGGGGGGATCTAGGCCAGACCCAAGGTAGAGTAGCAGTAGAGCAAGCTTTTTTGCATTAATTTATCCATTGTAATCCTGCATTACTTTCCTCCATTGTACTCACTTCTTTGAGCAATAGTCAATAGGAAGTAGGGCTATTATTCTCACTGTAGAACGCCTGAACCTATATAAAAATTCCTATGTCTTGCCTTTGTGTGTTGATAGCTAGGTCCTCAAAAAATTTCTTGGACCCAAACAAATTATTATGTAAGATCGATATTAAAACATTGACAATTGGCGCTGTCCATGGGGAACTTCTTCACCAATTCTTCGGTAATTCCTTGTCAGCGAGTTTTTTCTTTTTATGTCCTCATGGCAAGAGAATGGAACGAAGAGAACTGGTTCGACCTGGTAGAATATGCAGACCTCGACATGGATGCCTGCTACGACTTTGAGCAGATGATGCTTTCATCTGACGGTGTGGCTATTTTCGGAGATCCATCACAAGATCTCGAAGATCACACCATGGGTAGGGGTGAGGAGGGATCCTTATCCCCCCACAGCATTACGCTCAATGGAGGAACCAGTTTTCCCAAAGGGCAAAGGTCAATCCAACCACGAATAAGACTCGCAACATGACAAAGGGCCTCCCCCTAAGTGTTCGAGTCCCACCGCAACTGTCAGATCAGGCTCAGTGAGTCCTGGAATCCAGCATTCTAGGACTCTACCAACATCTGGTGGTCGTAACTCTCTGCTTGTCCCAGCAAAGAGCATGGGTGGGCTCCCTGCAAGTTCACCCATACTCACACAGGGTTCAGCTCCAATAGAAGATAGTTATAACCCAGAATTCCCCTTCCTGGAGGGGTTTATTCTAGGTCGTGTACGCTCGTGTTGGATCACTCTTCAAGCGAGGAGGCCTCTGACGAAAGTGGAGATTATCAACAGGAGGTCTTCGCTCTCCCATCATATACTAATCACTCTCTCGGAAGAACGCCTGATAGCGCTTTCTGTCGATCACACACTATGACCCCTCATGGTGATAGTGAGGAGACCTCCAGTGATGAGTCAGGTGGGTACTTTTATGAGCATGGAAGAAATTCTTGGAATAATCACTCTCCATTGATGTGGTTTCAACTAGCTTCAGATCTAGAGGACCCTGAGACCATTCGAAGAAGGAGATTGGCTACCCAAAGGTCTTTGCCTGGGTGCGTCCAGTATCGATCTGAGGAGGCTTTAGAGCTTCAACGCATAAATGATCTACATGAAAATCCTACCACAAAACTTTCTCGAGCACTGGGTTATGCCCACTTCACTGAAGGAATCGTGCAAAGACTCCGAACCATGATGGCCGAGTTTGAGCAACCTCGCTGACACAACTCCGTGAGTTGGACAGGTATGACTGCTTCTAGTCGTTCTCATAACCATAACTCCAGTCGAAGAAGGGTTCCTTGAACAACCCTAGATCGGTGAGCTTTTGGAGGAGATGATCATTCACCACTTCGAGCAAAGAATCTACAACAGTAGATGGAATTCTAGGAGTATTACCCTCGAATGGACGAGACCTATTACAGGTCAGGTCAACCAACTGTCGGGCATCATCGAGGATGGTTGCCTTGGGACACCAATCATACTTTCCTGTGAAGGAGGCATCATGATCTTATTACCGGATGTTAGGCATCCATGCCTGAACTCCGAGCAGTACGCTAGCCACCACAATTTTGACCTGTAAATATGGAGAAGTTCAATAGGTCTCAAAATCCCATTGAGTTCCTTCAAATTTACACGATTGTGATTCGAGCAGCAGCAGGAGGAGAGCATGTCATGGTGAATTACCTTCCGACTGTGCTCGAGGGATCTGCTCGATTGTGGCTACTGAATCAACCACCAGAGTCAATCCATTCATGGCAACATCTCTGTGATCTTCAACTAGCTAACTTCCAAGGCACATACAATCGCCCTGGGAAGAAACACAACCTACACCGGATGAGATAGAGCAACAATGAGACCCTAAGACAATTCATCAGGCATTTTCATCAGGTTCGTAATTCCATTCTAGAAGTTTTTGATGCTTCAATTATTAGAGATTTTAAGTAGGGAGTTCACAACAGAAGGTTCATAGAAGATATCACTTGAACCCTCCAACTACTATCCTGAGCTCTTTGAGATGGCTGATCGCTATGCGACTGCCGCTAAAGCAGTCGAGTGGAGCAAGACCATCGAGCATACCAATCGAGGTACCAAAGAGGTAGGTGAAGCTAGTAAAGGAAAGGAGAAAGTCAAGAAATCCAAGAACAAGGCAAATGTAATAAGACTCAAGCCGGAGGTTCTAAGGAGGTCTTGGCCATGGGCGATAAATAGCCACAAAATCCAAAGCAATACTCTGATCGGGGCAAGGGCAAAATCCCCAATCGAAAGGATAACAACAAGCCTAGGTGGTGTCCCTTTCATAAAAGAGAAGGACACGACCTTCGCAACTACCGAGTTTTCCAACGAAAACTCGAGGACTACTACTCTGGCAAAGGACCACTCCCTACACTCCAAGAGTTAGGACAAATTAGTGGTCGGAAGCACTCAGACAATGATGAGGAGATGTCATTTCAAGATCCACAGCATACCATTGAGCACATCTATGGAGGATTTCAGCATACGAGTCAAAATGACGGTATAAAGCTATCGAGTGAGGTAAACTCCATTGACCCTCCCCTAGTAAATTATCTTCCAAAGTGGTTAGAAGTCACTATCTCTTTTGAGAAGAGTGACTGCCCGATCTCTTCAACTTGACCAAGTCAATTTTCGATCATGGTCGAGCCCACCATCAACAACTATCGAGTGAACCGAGTGTTGATCAATGGTGGTAGTTCTTTAAATATCTTGTTTGCAGGTGCTCTAGACGAGTTGCAAATCATGGGATCATACCAAGGTCTTCAGCCAAGCCAATCGACCAAGTTTGCCTGTCACTTTGGTTCTCTAAGCAATTTCAAGACGGAGAGAATCTCCTTTAACGTGGTCGATTTCAACACGATGTATAACACCATACTTGGATGAACCTAATAAGCTAGCTCTACGGCCTAACAAGAAACCCGTAAAGCAAAAATTACAGAGGTTTGCACCTGATCAAAGGTAGGCTATTAAGTTTGAATTGGACAAGCCAATAAAAGTAGGCTTTACAAGAGAGGTTAATCACTTATAGTGGTTAGCTAACGCTGTAATGGTTAAAAAGTCTAACGGTAAGTGGTGTATGTGTATAGACTATACTGATCTTAATAAAGCTTGTCCAAAAGATAATTTTTTGCTTCCTCATATCGATCAATTGGTTGACTCTGCTGCTGATTGTGAAATATTAAGTTTTATAGATGTATACTATGGTTATCATTAGATTAGTATGTCTCTAGAAGATGAAGAGACGACCACATTTATTACACCATTTAGAATATTTTGCTATGTCAAAATGCTATTTGGTTTGAAAAATGTTGGTCTGACTTTTCAGTGGTTGATGCAATCAACTTTTTTTTCCTTCAATTAGGCCAAAATTTGGAAGCATATGTTAATGATCTAGTCATAAAAAACATCAATCAACTTAATCACATTTCAGACCTGCAAGAAATGTTCGACAACCTCAGAAAACATCATTTGAAACTCAATCTTGAGAAGTGTGTGTTTAGAGTTTTTTTTTGGAAAGTTGCTTAGATTCCTTCTTTTGTCAAGAGGTATCGAAGCAAATTCATAAAAGATAAAGGCCATTAAGCAAATGCATCCTCCAACCACTAAGAAAGAAGTATAGAAGCTCACAGGGTGCATGGCGGCTTTAAGTCATTTCAACACATGACTAGGAGAAAAAGGATTTCCTTTCTTTAAGCTTCTAAGGAAATATGAGGGTTTCGAGTGATTGAAAGAGGCTAATGATGCCTTCGAAAATGTCAAGAAATATCTTATGAGTGCTCCTATTCTGGTTTCTCTGAAACCAGTGATTGAAAGAGATGATACAGGCAGTAAGCACAGTACTGGTTGTAGAACGCGAGTGCGTCCAACGGCCATTTTACAACGTAAGTGAGGTTTTACATGGGCCTAATGAGTGCTACCCTCAGGCCCAAAAACTTCTATATACCCTCCTCATGTCTTCGAGGGAATTGTAGCATTATTTCTAGGTGCATAAAATTGTTGTACCATCTGAGTTTTCCTTAGGAGAGGTCCTCTAGAATAGGGAAGTAGCGAGATGCATGGCCAAATTGTCGGTGGACCTTGGGGAGTTTGACCTCTGTTTTGTGTCTCAAACGGTCATTAAATCCCAGATCTTCGCGGACTTTGTCACCGAATGGACAAATCCTAAACCTCTTCGGGATCCGCAATACATTTCCCATGACCAGTGGATGATGTACTTTGACAGGTCACTTACGCTTAGTGGCTTGGGTGCTGGGGTGGTCCTACAATCTCCCGAGGGAGAGACCTTAAAGTATACCGTTCAATTAAGCTTTCTAGCCACTAATAACATGGTTGAATACGAAGGTTTGTTGGCTGGCACACAAGCCATGAAAGTGCTCGGGATTCGTTGATTACACGTGAGAGGAGACTCTCAACTAGACATGAATCAGGTCAGAAAAGAATACCAATGCTCTAGTACGATCATGTCTCAATACTTGTCAGAAGTAAGAAAGCTTGAGAGACATTTTTCAGTTTTGAGATAAAATATATCCCTCGAAAGGATAATTTTCTCACTGACCAATTGGTTTGAATAACTTCTTCCCGATCTCAAGTACCAATGGGAGTCTTCTTGAAGCAACTCCGGATGTCATCTCTGATCGAAACACCAGAAACAACTCCTAATGAGATAGCCGCTCTTGAGTATGAGGATACCTGGATGAGACCCATCTACGAGTATCTTCAGAAGAGTTTCGTACCCGACGATGGTCTCGAAGTAGATCATTTATCCTGCAAAGCCAAAATGTATACTTTGATCAATGGGGTACTCTATAAAAGGAGTACTCAAGGGATTCTCATGCGATCATTCTGTAGAGAGAAGGATTACAACTCCTTCAAGACAATCATGGGGGCATCTATGGAGCTCATGCTTCTCACAGAACACTAGTCAGAAAAGCCCTACGGCAAGGTTTTTACTGACCAACTGCCCTCAAGGACGCCAAAGAGCTGGTTAAGAAATGTGTACAATGCCAATTTCATAACAGGCAAATACACCAACCAGCTCAGGCTCTACGAACTATTCCTTTATCTTGGTCTTTTATGACCTAGGATTTAGACATCCTAGGACCATTCCCAAATGCACCAGGGGGCTTTCAATTTCTTTTTGTAGCTATTGATGCGTTCACAAAATGGATTAAGGCCGAACCTGTGACTGGGATAACAATGAAATCCGCTAAAATGTTCTTGATGAAGACTATGATTACTCGATTTGGGGGTACCAAGTTGAATAATTACAGATAATGTAAGCAATTTTTTAGTGCAAAATTCCAAGAATTTTGCGATGAATTGGGTACCAAGTTATGTTTCACCTCTGTCGCTCATCCTTAAAGCAATGGGGCAATTGAAAGAGTGAATGGCCAAATAATGTAGGGAATTAAGACTCGAGTCTTCGACCAGCTTGTAAAGCACTCAGGGGCTTGGGTGCAAGAGTTACCCTAAGTATTATGGGCAATTCGCACGACTTATTATCGAGCGACAGGAGAAACTCTTTTCTTCCTAGGTTTTGGGGCTGAAACCATGCTTCCTCCAAAACTAAAGATTAGGTCAATGCAAGTTGAGAGCTTCGACAACTCCAATCAAGAGTAACCTTGAGCGGATGACATTAACCTGCTCGAAGAGAAGAGGGATCAAGCCTTAATCTGATCCGTAGTCTACCAACAAGCCATGCATAGATACTACAACTGTAAGGTCTAACCTCATAGCCTTGTTGTAGGTGACTTAGTATTGAAAAGAATTATGTCCCAGTCTAATCAAAATTTCAAAGGGGATTGACGCAGAAGGGGAAGTAAGAAAAGTTACCTCCGTGTGATTTTTTATAACCATACGGGTTGGTTATTACCTCTTCAGAAACTGTTCCAAGTGGACAGATAGGTGGGAATCGGTTTGTTTTCCTCTATTTGAAGCCAGTGTGTTTTTGCAACTCAAGCGAAACTAACCTTTTGACCACGTTCGTTTATGGTCAAATCAAATCAAAAAGTCTCCACTTTCGATCTCCGTTCATCTACGATCTCTCGTTCTCAAATAAGTTATTTTCACTTGAAGTTGGGAGCTAGATGACGAGGATATGACCAATCCTCAATTATTATTTATCTATAAATAATATGGTGACATCATTATGCTCCTCAAGTATACCCCCTATTTGTAAGGGAGAGATTTCGCAAGTTAGTCATGAGCTCTTCTACAACTACCCACTAGTCGTAAGCTCTTCTATAACAACCCGCTAGTCGTAAGCTCTTCTACGACTACTTCTTAATTGTAAGCTCTTCTACGACAACCGGCTAGTCGTAAACTCTTCTATGACTACCCATTAGTTCTAAGCTCTTCTACGACAATCCGCTAGTCGTAAGCTCTTCTATGACTATCCCTTAGTTGTAAGCTCTTCTACAACAACCCGCTAGTCATAAGCTCTTCTACGACTACCCCATAGTCATAAGCTCTTCTACAATAGTTTTATAGTCGTATGTTCTCTTATGATCTTGGCATAGTCGTAAGTTATCCTACGACCACCTCATGGTCGTAGATCCCCTACAACTAAGCCAAGTTCAAGATGTGACTTTGATCGCTACTTTTATAACTTTATACTAAGATATACTAATAAAATTATAGTATTATAAAAGTATTGTTAACGATAAATCTAATAATATAATTTTTGTATAGCCAGTCTAGATAGTTTTAAATTTGTTAATGGTTAAACTTTAGAAATTTTGATGGCATGAATTCTAAAAAGTTACGTAAAAAAAAGACAAAGAATGTACGTTACATATACTCATGATGATAACATAATTTGTTGTCCAGTGCTCGGTATATTAATAAGCATATGATGTTGCATTTTTTTATTTACTTATATTTGCAAGAAAAGTTTAGACCTTGCTCACGTGGCTTCTATTGTTGGCTTCTAGCTTTTTTTTTACTGTAGTGGCTACAAATGTACTGTAACAATTGTTAGCTTTTTCTGAGTAATTAATTTTTTTAAAAAAGTAAAAAAGTTATATCACTACGCAATAATGGGAAAAAGGAAATCTAAAAGCCAAAAGGATAAAAAAATAAACAAACAAAATTACGAAGTTAGAAGCTGAAACCATTTGGAGCAGATCTAGCATATTTTTCACGATAATTAAATATGGTTCCCTAAATGTGCCGACCATACCGACATGTAAATGGGCTATGGCAGCGCTTTTTTATTAAAATTGTAAAACAATTGTATCGACCATGAACAGTGCTCAGTTTTTTATTAGTAGAGTTTCAAATCACACGTACGTAGCATAGAGCATGCGTGCGTGCACGTTAGCTTTTGCATGCTCACTCCAAACGGCTTCACTCCTGTTTTTTATTTTCGGCTTATTTAAACTAGGAGCCATTTAAAATATATTTACTTCTAATTTCAGCTTACTTTAGTTTTTTTCTTTTTTCTCTCTTTATCTCTTTGTATTGTCGGTGACAATATAATGGATTTTTATTTTTTTTCTATTTTTTTAAAAAAGCTAACAGCTGCTGCAGTATAATTTTAGCTATAAATCAAAGCCACTGTCATAAGCTAAGCCATGAGGGCATCTGTAGTGTATGAAAAGAGGAGGTCTTAAGCCACCTTAAGGTCAACCTTATACATTACAGGGGTGACCTTAAGCAGACCCTAAGCAAAAAAAGCTTAAGGCTGGTCCTCAAGCTAAAGACCTGGCCATAAGCATTAAAATACAATTTTTCTTTATCTGCCATGTGGGACCGTCTTAAGGCCCCTTGGGTTATATACACTATGGAGTTGATCTTAAGGTTTAGATGGGATCCACCTTAAGACCCTTTGGGTTATATACACTACAGATGCCCTGAGCTAGTTAAAGCACCACGCCGATTAGAGCTTCTCCCTTCGTCTTGGAACTCATTAGAAAAAAGATTGGCAGGGGACCAAACATGTGCTAGCTGGCTCCGACCTTTGTGGGCTAGCTGGCTACTTCATGTGCTAGCTAGATCTCTTTTTAGGTAAAAATGTACCAGCCATGCATGCATGTTACGCCCAATCTCCCTATACATATTACTATCAGTTTAGGTTTGTTATTTTAGTACTAGCTACATATAGTACTTGTGCATTGAAATTTAGTCTAGTCACTCAAGACCACATGCACATTGTCTTGCATGCACATGCATGCTTAGCACCGGTCGAAAGTGCGCGTGCAACGGTGTAAGAAGCTAGCTAGTTGCAGAGTAGGGTGTAGTGTGACCCTAACACTCTCGGGGAGCCATGAGCCACCAAATTAAACTATATCACAAATACCAGTGTCACATGCAATGCAAATTAACTTAATATATTTACAAAGCGGAGTGCTAGTTAGCTGCAGCTAGCAAGGCGACGTACGTGTGCGCCCGCCAACTCTCGAGAGACGAGCATGGCTCTCTTTGTAATGACCGATGGACAGTGGCGGATTCAGACTCAGAGCTGTCTGGTTTCAGCTCTGAGCTCAAGATCAAAAGTCTATTATAATATTTAGAAAAGTATCTCATATATAATAAATATCATCTATAATACACTGTCTAATCTGAGACGTTGCTTCAACCTAACACCGCCTCTGCCGATACATGTTGGTGCTGCGAAGAATACCTAGTGTTAGAAATAATATTGATTTAGAGTCCATGTCGTAGTAGAATTCGTTTCCGAGTATAACTCAAATTGAAGTTGAGACCAACTTGAAGTCCGAATTGGAATAGGAGTAGGAGAGTTTTATCCCTATATATTGGGGGGACTTGTACCCAGTTTTGTATCTAAGTAAGAAAAACAAGAAAGAGGGGGAGCAAATAAGAGAATAAAGAAATTCAGAAATTTCTTCCGTGTTCTCTCATATTATTTGCGATGTGCGCGTTTTCTCCTGGGATCAAAGTTGTAACAAGTGGTATCAGAGCCTAGGGGAGAACCGAGTCGTTGGAAAAATCGTCTTGGCGATTCCGATTTCAGCGCATCTCACATGGCGCTTCTGAGGCGCACGTCGCTCATCTTCGCGCAGCTCTCCCAGGAAAAAGACGCTCGTGGCACGTCCTTCCGTTCCCTCGGTCCAAGAGCAACTTCAAAGTAGCCCGAGATCTTGATCCGTACTCAAGATCATGTCACGTTCTCCGGGAAGTGGTGTCACCGGTGACGAGGCATCATCCAGTATGATGGCGCAGGAGAGTTTCGATGTCTCGCTGCATTATCCGATGCTTACAACGAGCAATTATGCAGCCTGGGGCAATCAAGATGAAGGTGTACATGAAGGCTCAAGGAGTGTTGGACGTTGAGAAGATGTATTCGCCGTCCAAACTCAAGTAAGCAGAGTTGAAATCGAAGCGTCGAGGAGATGTGTCACCGTTCGGTGTCAAAGCATGAGTTTAGTAAGTCGTAGTTGAGTCCAACTACCTCAATATTTTAGAATCTTTACATCTGGATGGACCCGTACCAATTGAGTTGAGTTCCTATATATAGCTTGCATGTAGAACGCTTCATGTGGAGGTGTGGCTGGTAGTTCATAATGTATTGAGACTAAAACTAGAATGTGTCAAGTCAAGATTAAGGGGGAGATTGTTAGAAATAATCTTGACTTAGAGTCCATATCGTAGTAGAGTTCATTTCCAAGTATAACTCAAGTTGAAGTTGAGACCAACTTGAAGTCCAAATCGGAATAGGAGTAGGAGAGTTTTATCCCTATATATTGGGGGGACTTGTACCCAGTTTTATATCCAAGGAAGAAAAACAAGAAAGAGGGGGAGCAAATAAGAGAATAAAAAAATTCAGAAATTTCTTCTGCGTTCTCTCATATTATTTGTGATGTGCGCGTGCTCCCGCCTGCCCCCTGTTGAGTCCGCCCTTGATGTCTTCGATCCCACACTCGACTCCATAAATTAATATCTGGTATAGTACTAGACATACTCTCGATCTCACACCCATTTCCATAAGTTAATCTCTGATAGTACTAGCTAGCTAGCCGCACACTCATTTCCATAATTTGATCTCTGATAGGACTGGCTGGCCGCTCAATATTGCCGGCTATTTTATACCACAGACCATCAATCTTGACAGCTATTCCTTTTGCAACATCATATGTATAGCACTACCAGTAGTTAATTACTCCTATAATTAACTACAAACCTTAGACTGATCAAAGGACACAGCAAGCAGCTCGTTACAACTAGCTACTTTGGCTAGCAAGCATGGAGCGAGGAACTCAGGACACCAGCTTTTGGTCAGGTCGCTAAGCTAGCTAGGTTGAGTGGCACAAGCCAGATGTCATGTATAAATGGATTTCACACTACTACACAAAACCGTATTACAGACGGTTTAGAAACATCATCACAAACGGTTTTGTGAACCATCTGAATTTATGGGTCAGTAATGATACGAGTTCATTACAGACGGCTTTCGAACCGTCTGTGGTGTAAATATCACATACGGTTTTTAACTAGAACCGTCTGTGATATCTATATATCACAGACGGTTCTAGTTAAAAACCGTGTGTGATATCTAAATATCACAGACGGTTTTTAACTAAAAACCGTCTGTGCTATTCTCTTCTACCCCTAAATCTATATCTGTTTATTTGCTAGCCTCAGGAAATACTAGCCATGTCCTCCGAAACAAGCAGATCAACATGTACATGTATACATGGAATTCACATCTCAATTCATTTCACAAAACATAAAACATCTATTTCGCAAATCAATTAATTGAAATGAAAACAAGTAAATATAGTATGAAACACAGTACACATTTTATTTTTATTAAGATTAGAGCCTACCATTACAAGAACAGACAGACAAACAACAAACAATAAGGAATAGGAGAACAACAAACAGGTTGCCCATCTAGCTAACACAGCAAGAACAGAGAAAAGCAAAGATCCTCTATGCCTAGGCCTTCTCGCCACTGATGCAGCGCACGAGCTGGATGTCTTTGATGCCCACCATCGTTGGCATTGATTGAATGTTGCCTTGTGCATCGTCTGCTTCGTGGGGCTATTATGGTATGGGTCAAGGAGGAGGGGGACGAGAACAGCAAGGAGGAGGAGAACAGCAAAGAGGAAGAGAACAGCAAGGAGGAGAACAGAAAGGAGGCTGGGTTCTGGTGATTATTTATAGGGGATGGAGTGCAAAATTTTTTGGCGCGGGGACGGAGAGGCGGAGCTACGATCCGTGGGGTGAGGATTGGTGAATTTCTATTGGCTAGGACTGGGTTGAGGAGGATCGACGGGACCAGCGGTCAGATTATCACAAATAGTTGGTAACTAGAACCGTCTGTGATGAATGAATATCACAGACGGTTCTATATGCCAACCTTCTGTGAATTAGAGCACAAAATTTTATATACCGATGCAATATAAACAACTAGTCTGAAAAGATAAAATAGTAAAGTTTTATATGGTTTATATATACTCATTTAAAAGGTTTCGATGAGATCTACAACTTTTAGTTGAAGCAAAATCCAAATTCCGAAAGGAAGACCAAGAAAAAGGGCAAAAACAGAAATCAAAAACTTGCGACGCAGGTTTAGGTCTAAAGATGGCCGATTTTCGGGGTCTTGAAGGGTGACTAGCGCAATAGGGTCATTTTTTTGTATCGGGATCGTCGTTATCTTTCCAACGAGTACAAGAACGTCGAAAAGGGACACCGTATGCAAAAGTTATGCCCGTTTTACTGAAGGTGTCTGAAAACTAAATCCTACTCGGACTCAGGCAGAAAATTATGAAATTTTGGAGAATTACAAGGCGGGAAACATATCACAGACGGTTTTTAATACGAACCGTCTGTGATAACTTCATTATCACAGACTGTTTTTTATTAAAAACCATCTGTGATAATTCCAGATTATCACAGACGGTTTTAAATAAAAACCATCTGTGATACTGGAATATCATAGATGGTTCATCGGTAAGAACCGTCTGTGATACTCGTTTTCTTCGACGCCATCAACACAGACGGTGTCCAAATTAAAACCGTCTGTGTTAGTGTCGGTCACAGACGGTTTTGTCAAACCGTCTGTGATTTGGCGTCTAGTATTAGGCTTTCTGTAGTAGTGTCAGATTGGTCTACTTATGAAGAACATTATAGAATATGATTCCGGTAAAAGAGAAAAATGGATCTATGACAACAAGGTTGCATAGACTGCATGGACACGTCTACGTATCCATGCATGCCGGAAATACAACACGATCATTATCGCATGAACGCAGAGTTCGGGTCGATCGGGTAAACGTGTGACTCCTGTAGGTGTCGTCTATGCAAGTTATATGTAGAATACAGTTGATCAAGGTGTCGTGGTTTGCAGCCCTATTTTCAGCAATACAGTTGATCATGGTGTTGTGGTTTGCAGCCATATTTTCATGGTACCAGAGCCATGAGTTTCCTTAAACGCATCTACTATATCCTACCCAACTTCCTCTCCATTGATGGCCATACCTTTTTTTTCTTCCTCTGCCCCTCCCAGCCCATCGACATGCGTGGGTGATAACATTCATTATCCAGCCTCATCTACCATCATTTGATAAAGTTTTGCATATATAATTATAACTACATCTTGTTACAAACGATTTACTGAGTACTCTATGTACTCATGGCTATATCTTTTATTACTTAGTTACTGAAGATGAATCATGTCAAACAAAGGTATATAAGGAGAAGTTCTTCGTCGACTTCGTGGATTAAGATTTTGTTTCCCAGTCGATTGCCTATTGGCATATCGAATGGCCATCTTGTTTCTCTTGTCTTCCGCTGCTAGTTCTTGTTATGCATTTCTGGCTATAATCTATAAGCTTAACCATAATAGGTTGTAACTCTGATATTTAATAATATTTGAGTCTTTCTCAGTTAATCATAATCATGGTCGATATTTTATATATGTTTCCACACTAAGACTGCTATGTTGGCAACTCGCACGCCTTCCCAACCTTTAATTTATCCAAGTTTGGTCGTTTCTCCTGCTCAAGGAAAATGACACGGGATTGCATCCAAGAGCACTGCTAGCTAGCACATCCCCTCGTATCCTCTTCATCGAACAACAACTCATGGGTGGTTGTGGTGGCCAAAGTTGTTAGAATCGTGATCCTAAATCGGATTGAACGTTCTTTGATAGGATCGCAAATCATAGAATTGATGTAGAGAATCTAAGATCTTACGTGATTCTACCAAAGAAACATCTTAAAAAATCTACAGTGTATTATAAAACTACTGCATTTTTAAAATTATATCTTTCAAACTTTTCTTTACAAATTGTATAGTAAAGGAAAGATCATGTGTTATTTTATGATAATTATAGTGAATATAAAGAGATAAAAGTTAGAATTTTCAATTAAAAGGAATTATACAAGTAATTATTTATAATAAAAATAATACAATCGACAGAATCGAGTAGAATTGTATGAAAATTTTGATCTTGATCCTACAAAAAATTAGGTAGAATCATAAGAACATTAAGATTCTACTATCAAATCGGATCGGTTTAGTCAATCTTGGATCGCAAAATCTTAGAATCGTATGACAGAATTGAGATTAACCTTGGTAGTGACCATGTTGATCCAGGCGAGCATCATGACCACTTCATGCTGACAATCTCTCAACCTTACACCTCTCCATCCGTTTCTGCTTTTCGTTCTGCCATCATGGTAGATCCGCGCGCATTGCCAATCACTTGCATTACCAGCACTCATTCTTTTTGTTCCAGTACCAAACCCCTATATTTGCGCAATGTTCTTGTTGTCCCTAAACTTATTTAAAACCTTGGTTTTGTTTGCTAGTTTACTTCCAACAACAATTGTTTCATGGAGTTTGATATTTTAATTTTGGGTTCTCTCTGAAGGATTTTCCAATCCAGGCACATCGAGATTAGCATCCACTTCAATTTGTACACGAGAAGGCTTCACTCAGTGATGTCCACGTCCTGTGTGTGCTGTCTAGCTCCCAATATGCCAATATTTCCTACATTCCAAACAGGACTTCATTCTACAGCCTTACATAGCCCTTAAGTAAAACTATTCATTGTTCTTGTATTTCTTTTTTTCTACAAAGATATCCTAGCCATACCATGTTGTATCTCTTTGCGCTTGGGGAATCTAGATTTGAGAGGGAAGGGAGAGAGGGAGAGGGTACCGACCGTCTGATTGCGTGGAGGAGGAGCTAGCCATCACGGGTTCGGCGGTGAAGTCTGCGCACGGGCAGCGACGGTCGGAGAAGAGGACGGTGGCGGCGGCGGCGTAGATTCGGTGACGGGGACGGCGATGGAGCTTCCCGCCGCTGACTGCGCCCCCTCTAGATCGGTTAGGGTTTTGTCGGGTGGGGATTGCGGCTCAGGCGAACCTCGTAAGTCGAGCCGCCGGCCCCCACCCTCTATTTATTGCGTAGCGCGACGGGGGCCCACCAGCCAAGAGATGGGCTGGGCGCCCCCGATCAGGGCGCAGATCAAGGCCCGATTAGCCGTTGGGCTAATCGGCTGAGATCAATCTAACATTCTCCTCCTTGATCTCAATCTATGCTTTAACTTTAATTACTTTTGACTTTACTCATTCCATCGCAGATCAGTGCATAGAACATGTCTCATCGTCACGGTCAATCGCCGATAGATTTAACAGCTACAATACACCTCTCTGTTCTGAAATAGTTATTTTAATCTTTTGGGCCATCTTTTAGTCCAGGAATCATAGGCTTTCCCTTAAACCCATGTCGGCTACATGTTCTCTGAACACGTTGGGTGGTAAGCCTTTTGTAAGCGGATCCACTAACATCTTTGCGGTACTTATATGCTCAAGACTTATAATTTGATCCCGAACTTTATCTTTCACAACATAGTACTTTATGCCAATGTGTTTGGCAGCACCACTTGACTTATTGTTGTGGGCATACATTACTGCGGGTTCATTATCGCAGTACAACTTAAGTGGTCTATTGATGTCGTCAACCACTTTTAAACCGGGTATGAACTTCTTTAGCCAGTTCACCTGCCCCGTAGCCTCATAACATGCTACAAACTCGGCATACATTGTGGACGATGTAGTGACAGTTTGCTTTGAGCTTTTCCACGATATAGCTCCTCCAGCGAGAGTGAACACATATCCGGATGTCGACTTTCTATCATCTCCCGCATAATCAGAGTCTGTATACCCCACTATATGGAGTGAATCTGATCTTCTGTATGTCATCATGAGGCCTTTTGTTCCTTGCAAATAACGCAAGACTTTCTTTATCAATTTCCAATGTTCTATTCCAGGATTGCTCTGGAATCTGCCAAGTAACCCGGTAACAAACGCTAAGTCAGGGCGCGTACACACTTGAGCATACTGCAAGCTTCCGACAGTTGAAGCATATGGAACCGATTTCATTTGATCGAGCTCGTACTGGTTCCTGGAGCATTGAAAATCCCCATATCTGTCGCCCTTGACTATAGGTGCAGGTGAAGGACTACTTTTATGCATACTAAATTTCTTTAAGACTTTCTCTATGTATGCCTTTTGTGATAGTCCCAATATCCCTTTGTTTCTATCCCGGTGAATTTCCATCCCTAGAACGAACGAAGCTTCACCAAGATCTTTCATATCAAAGTTTGAGGACAAAAACTTCTTTGTCTCCAGTAGCAGACTGACATCACTACTAGCCAGTAGGATATCATCCACATACAGGATTAGGAAGATAAACTTCCCATCTTTAAACTTTGCATAAGCACAGTTGTCCTCTACATTCTCTTTAAACCCAAATTTTCTTATTGTACTGTCAAACTTCAAGTACCACTGTCTTGAAGCTTGCTTTAACCCATAAATCGATTTCTTTAGGCGGCATCCCATTCTTTCATTTTCTTCCACGACAAAACCTTTCGGTTGTGCCATGTAAACATTTTCCTCCAAATCCCCATTAAGAAATGTCGTCTTTACATCCATCTGATGTAACTCTAAATCATAATGTGCTACTAATGCCATTATGATTCTGAAGGAATCTTTACATGAGACTGGAGAAAAGGTCTCATTGTAATCAATCCCTTCTCTTTGCGTAAAGCCTTTTGCCACAAGTCGCGCTTTGTATCTTTCTATATTCCCTTGGGAGTCAAGCTTTGTCTTGTAGACCCATTTACAGCCTACTGTTTTGGCTCCTTTAGGAATAATTTCTAAGTCCCAGACTTTATTAGTCTTCATGGACCTCATCTCCTCTTCCATGGCCTCAAGCCATTTTGAGGAATTTTCGCTTCTCATGGCTTCTTCAAATGAGGTGGGATCATCTTCCATTTGAAATTCCTCTGTATGATAAATATGATAATCATCAGAAATAGCTGATCTTCTTACTCTTTGAGACCTCCTCGGGGCCTCCTCATTTGGTACATCTTCTGTTTGAGGCTGCTGTTGCTCCCCCTCATCTGTGGCAATAGGTTCTATAGGATCCTGAAAAACAGGTTCCTCATTATCATTCATTGTTGCCACAGGAGGAACAATAACAGGTGCTGGCACCACAGTGTCTTGCACTGTCGGTGCAGCAACAGCAGGTAGTGTGAAGAATGGCTCTTGAATCATCGGAGTGGGCGCATACACCCGCTTCTCTTCAAGATCAATCTCACGAGCTACCATACTTCCTCTCATCATTTCATCCTCTAAGAAGACAGCGTGTCTCGTTTCTACAAACTTTGTATATCTATCTGGACAGTAGAAACGAAAACCTTTTGACTTTTCAGGGTAGCCAATGAAATGGCAACTCACTGTTTTGGGATCAAGCTTCCCAAGGTTTGGGTTAAATACTTTAGCCTCAGCAGGACTCCCCCACACACGTAAGTGGTTTAGTGAGGGAACTCTCCCTGTCCACAACTCGTACGGTGTTTTGGGCACTGACTTACTAGGCACTCTGTTGAGAATATGAATGGCGGTTTTCAACGCCTCCATCCATAAACTCAATGGGAGTGTGGAATAGCTCATCATGCTTCGCACCATATCCATCAGGGTACGGTTGCATCTTTCAGCTACTCCATTTTGCTGAGGTTCGCCCGGTGTAGAATACTGGGCCACTATGCTATTTTCCTGTAAAAACCTTGCAAAAGGTCCAGGAACTTGTCCATATGGGGTATGTCAACCGTAGTACTCCCCCCCCACGATCAGATCGGACTATCTTAATCTTTAAATCGTGTTGGTTTTCAACTTCAGCCTTAAATATCTTGAATTTATCCAAGGCTTCATTTCTTTCTTTGATTGGATAAATATATCCATAACGGGAGTAATCATCCGTGAATGTTATGAACGAGTCATATCCATCCACACTTTTCACAGGAAAAGGACCACAAATATCCGTGTGAATAATTTGTAGAACTCCTGTGCTTCTTTTGGCGTCTTTCTTAATTTTCTTTACATATTTTCCTTTAATGCATTCTCTGCATTGTTCTAAGTCTGAGAACTCTAATAGAGGAAGAATTTCATTCTTAACTAGTCTTTCTATTCTCCACCTCGAAATATGGCCTAAACGACAGTGCCATAATTTCGACGATTCATTATGAGTTCTCCTTCGTTTTCTGTTCGTATTCACAGGCGAGGATATACGCTCATTCACATCACATACGAAATTCACATTTTCACGAAGTGACAATAAATAAAGCTCGTCTTGTTTGATGGCAAGACCAATGCATTTATTATTAAACATTATTTCACATTTGCCATTTCCAAAATGACAATCATAACCATCATTGTCCAAATTTGAAACACTAATCAAATTCCTCTGTAAAGAGGGTACATAAAGAACATCTCTAAGTAAAAGAGTGAAACCATCAGCTAGCTCTAATGAAAGATCGCCAACGGCTTCAACTTCAGCTTGGACTCCATTTGCGACTTTAACGCATCTTTCTTTTCTTTGCGTAGTCCTCGTCGAACGGAATCCCTGTAAAGAATTAGCAACATGAACAGTTGCTCCTGAGTCAATCCACCAAGTGGATTTTGAATATTGCACATACAGGGATTCATTTATATAGGTAATAATGTTCTCACCTTTCTTTGCCATTATCATCTTTAAGTAATCAGGACAGTTCTTTTGTAGTGTCCTGTCTTCTTGCAGTGAAGACACTGATCTTTGTCTACAGCAAACTTATTCTGTTGAGGTTGATGGACAGAGGCTTTTCCCTTGTTCTTTGAGAAGGTGTTACTGTTGAAGTTCTTTTTCTTGTTATCCTTCACATAGTTGATAGAACCACCATGTGAGGACTTAATTCTTTCCTCCTCTTGCACACACATAGCTATGCACTTTTCTAAGTCCCATTTCTCGGGCTGCATGTTGTAGTTGACAACAAAAGTGTCAAACTCTTTCGGCAATGAAGCAAAAACCAAATGAATAAGGAACTCATCCTTGAGAGCCAAATCCATTGGTTTAAGCTTGGATGCCAAGTTGCTCATCCTCAGTATGTGCTCTCTTATGCCACTGCCATTACCAGGGTACCTTTCTGTCACAAGCTGTTTAATCAGCTGTGTAGCATAAGTCTTTGAAGAGCCAGTAAACTGACTCTTTATTCTCTCAAGGTACTCTGTGACAGTGTCACACTCTGCGATTGAGCCCACAATAGCAGGCTCAATCGTATTCTTTATCACAGCCATACATTTCTTGTTGGCTGTGGTCCATTTCTTATGCTCAAGGTCATAAGACATCTGTAAGGGAGCATGATCCCTCTGTCTTTTCTGCCAAGCAGTATCATCCTCATTTTGATCCCTCACCGGTGCCATAGGCTCAGTGGGACGTGCTGTAGTGAGGACCCAGTCCACCTCAGCCAAGATAAACGCTAAGTCTATCTTTTTCTTCCACTCTCCATAATTATCTCCTTTGAGAGTGGGGATCTCTCTGATACAACTCATCAAGTTGTATCCGCCTGAAAATAGTTCAAATAAAGTGAGAATTTAACAGCAAAATTATATGTCTTATTTCCAACGTTGGTCAAAAATACGACATATAATTAAATCAATTTTATCTATACATTAAATCTACATCATCGTTGGGCAGAAATAGAAATAATGAATAAAATCATCAATTAAAAAATTATAATACTGTTATTATCAACGTTGGTCAGAAAATAACAATATCATAAATCTCTGGAAATTATATCTATTTTTCCAAAATTAAATTTTCCCGTTGGTTCGAATTTAATAATGAAAATTAATCAACATTAACTTTTGCAGCGGAAACATGAAAACATTAACTCTTTCTCAGAAGCATTAATACTGTACTCATCTAATCTCTGGAAAAGTAACACGTAGGTGCAAAATTTTACAGAGATTTGATTCAAATTTCATTCAAATTCACTCAAAATTGCTTATGTAAATCAATAACATTCATTTTTGGGATTTACTGTGCAAATTGCCAATTTGGCCCGTTCCTGCGCAGCCGCGGCCCAGAGGATGAGCGCGGCCCGCATAGCCCGCGCACGCGAGCGGCCCAAGCACTCACGCACATGCGCGCGCGGCCCAGCATACGGCTGCATTGCTTACGCGCCGTCGGATCTTGATCCGATGGCCTTAAAACTCAGACAGCCCACAAAAAATTTCGGCCCACAGAACGGTGACCGTCCGATTCAATCGGACGGCTAATAGCGCGCGCGGCCGGGATAAGACCCCCGAAAAAACCCTAACCCTAGCCATTTCATCCGGGTGCTCCCGGAAAAAACGGAGCTCACGGGAGGGGCGGCGGCGCACGCGTGCGTGCCCAAGGCGGCAGCGGCGGCCCCCGAAGCGGCGATCTGCACCAGCGGCGCGTGCTTGCAAGGTGGCGGCTCAGCAGCGGCGGCGCACCTGCGGGGAAACGGCGCGGAGCGGCACCAGCCCTAAGCGGCAGCGCTCGGCCCCGAGACGGCGTGGCAGTGGCGGCGCGGCGCACGGCGACGGCGGCCCGGCGGCGCAAACGGAGCGGCGCGAGGTCGGCGGTGGCCGGGCGGCGCAACCGGTAAGGCTCTGATACCATTGTTGTATCTCTTTGCGCTTGGGGAATCTAGATCTGAGAGGGAAGGGAGAGAGGGAGAGGGTACCGACCGTCTGATTGTGTGGAGGAGCTAGCCATCACGGGTTCGGCGGTGAAGTCTGCGCACGGGCAGCGACGGTCGGAGAAGAGGACGGTGGCGTCGGCGGCGGCGTAGATCCGGTGACGGGGACGGCGATGGAGCTTCCCGCCGCTGACTGCGCCCCCTCTAGATCGGTTAGGGTTTTGTCGAGTGGGGATTGCGGCTCAGGCGAACCTCGTAAGTCGAGCCGCCGGCCCCCACCCTCTATTTATTGCGCAGCGCGACAAGGGCCCACCAGCCAAGAGATGGGCTGGGCGCCCCCGATCAGGGCGCGGATCAAGGCCCGATTAGCCGTTGGGCTAATCGGCTGAGATCAATCTAACATACCACTCTCAGCAAGTTGTTGAAGGTTCATTCATGCAACAACCTTGTGCATTCTTCTCTTGGCGCCAATAAATACATAATGAGAAATACATTCATTGTACACTCTGCTCCATTTGCAAGGGACTACAAATGCCACTAGCGAATTATCCTTTCTTTTGAGAAAGTCAATAGTGTGTTTTTCTCTGATTAATATGTCGATCAAGGTTTCTATATGCATGAGGCATACTCACAATGGTCCGGGTTGTATGGCATGAGAGGGAGGCTAGGAGAGTGAGCGAGAGGAGGAGGAGAAAAGGGGTACAGGAGGAAGATGGAGGTGAGGGTATTTTTGCAAAAAACAATTACCGACAGAGGGTTTTTTGAAAAATGGCATAAGTGGATTAAGGTATCCCATCCACCTCGACCTGGACCATCCAAGCCAATGGACAATCTAGCCTTTAGCACCCTACCATCAAATGGAGCTTTAGCACTATATATATGGCTTTTAAGCTATGGCTTTTGGCTTTTAAATTCTGGTTGTTCGTGAGAGAGAGTACGAAAAGAGAAACAACTGCATGCAATTTTAGCTGATATAGCTAAAGTCGATATAGTGTATACTACAATCAACTTATAGATCCCCTTGAAAATATGTACTGTTTAAAAACTAGTTACTGTAGCATAGGATAAAAGTCAAAAGCGGCAAACCAACTCGAACCAGCCCTGCTAAGCAGGACAAGTCCAACTGTGGTCATGCTTTGGTCAGTCATCCAAGCATTAGGTTGGCATAGTACATTTATATGGGTTATTTGTGGGTATTATTAGGCCATCTACAATGTTGTGTTTAAGCCGGTTCAAAGCAGAAAAGAGATATTAAATCGATACAATACATTAGAAATTGTGAGATCATGTAATGGTCGTATATCTTATTAATGATGAATAATTGACATTTGATTTTATTGGAATTTACATTTGTGAAAGTTCTAGTCGATGCGCTTCTGTGCTTGAGTTTTGACTACAGTATTTTGACCACGTTCGACTTCGACCATGTCTGGCTTCGACCACTACAAATTGACCACAGTATTTCGACTACAGCATTTCGACCACGTCTGACTTTGACCATGAAAAATCGACTACGGCAGAACAACCATACCTAATCGAAGATGGTAAGTTACAGTACTTTTCAATGGTCGTAGCTACAGTGCCTTATCTATGGTTGTAGCTACAGTAACCAGCTAATAGTCATAGACTTTACTGGTCGATATTCGATACTCGTAGACTTTACTGGTCGATATTCGTAGACTTTACTGGTCGGAACTCGATAGTCGTAGACTTTATTGGTTGATACTCGATAGTCGTAGACTTTACTGGTCGATACTCGTTAGTCATAGACTTTACTAGTCGATGCTCAATACTCATAGACTTTGCGGTCTACTGTCATTGTCTTAGGCTTTTTGGTTGATTGTTGTAGACCTTGCGATCGGTAGTCTTAGGCTTTTACAATCGGTTGCCGTAGACTTCGCTGTCAGTACTCGTAGACTTCATGGTCGGTACGAGTGCTTTAACTCTTGTGATCTTCAAGTACCTTGAGTACTCGTGATTGGCCAGATTGGCCAGTGGTATCACTGGCTGGTGCATGGTGGTCGGTTGTCGGTGAACAGTACTCAAAGGATTTGGTACTTTGAAAATGGAAGAACTCGGTAGTCAAAAGGACACGGTACTTAGAAATCGGTATGTGATTGGTACTCATGGATGGTAATCTGTGCGGTACTCGATGATCAATGGTGCAACGAATGGTTGGAGATCGGTAATCATAAACTTAGTGATCTAGTGCTTTAGTCGTAGCATTGTTACTCGATAGTTGGTACACAATGGTTATGTGGTCAATAGCGATGCTTGTTATTCCTGAGTGTTCTGAGCGATGGTATTTCCTGAGTACTTGTGTGTGATTACTCGATGAGCTAGCGACCGGTCTTGCATAGTGGTTGTATTCAGTCCTAATGAGTGATCTGAAGTTGGTGATTTTTGGAGAGCGTAGAAATTGTGGTCGTGGACGACCTGGTTGGTATTCGTGGATGGTTTGGTTCATGTCCATGGGTAGATAATGGTGTGGTTTGAGTGTGCATGCTGATGACGGTCAAGTTGTGGAGAACTTGTGCTGAGAAAACTTTCTTTAGTCTTTGATGTACAGGTTGGCGTGGAGGCTATCATGGTCGGTGACGAGGACCGAGACTAGGATGGGAAAATCTGAGATCCAAGAGGTCAAGGATGTCACGCGAGGTGGTCGGGCTCATGCTGGAGCATGTGGAGATCAAAGGTGGTGATTCGTGAAGAAGCTACGGGTGGTGCAGTCCAAGAGGCTTCGGCACGAGCGGTGATGATGCGTATAGAAGGTACAGGAGGTGCGGTCCTGGAAGCTTCAACACGGGAGTTGATGATGCATGATGAAGATAGAGGAGGTGATGTCCTGGAGACTTCATCATGTGTTGAGTTAGGAGTTGTGGATTGAGTCCATAACTTGGAAGAGGTAGAGTTTGGTTAAAATCCATGTTCGAAAAGGTTTCAGGTCCCTTGATTTTTGGAAGAGATAAGGTTATATGTCCAGATTGATAAGGACATGGTTTAGGGCTCTAAGAGTTTAGTCATGGCTTTGCAAGGCTTTTTGTGCTAGGATTTTTAGGGGTAACATGAGGGCGCTTTGTAGCCACAAATATGATATAGGAGTAAAATATCAGATCTGTTCTCAAAGAAAGAAATCGGCGTCAACATTGTCTCATTGTCTCAATCAAAGCACGGCGAGTTTTTCTGAGCATCGCTTTCTTGTGTCCTCAACGGTGTGCTATCGCATCACAATCTTGCGATCTACGAGCATGATGTCTTCGGCTTGTTCTCATTCAAGCGATCAAGAGGACAAAGTGTTCGAGCGGTCGAAGAGATCAAGTAGACTAAGCGTTTGAAGTGGTCGAAGCTTTCGAGTGGAGGAAGATTTCGACTACGTGCAAAGGAGATTAAGCGAGCAGTTGAGTGAGCGGTTGAACGACTTGCAGTCGAAATCTACATCCAGTAATTTAGATTGCTTTTCTTTTTGTTTGAGATTTGTTTTTCAGATATTAAAAAATGAAGACAATCATTTAACCATTTCTGATTGTGCCATACGATCCTACAGAAACATGGATACTAAGAAAAAAATCTATGGAACCAAACCCACAATATGAATCGATGCCAAGTGAATATAAAAATCACGCGAGCCCACTTGTCAGAAGTTGCATGTTACCCGCGCCGTTGCTGGACACGCTCTTCGTCGGATTGAGGTCGTCGTCACCGTGACCCCTCGAGGACGAGGACACCGTGCTGCTTCTAAATCAAGGGCAGATGGATACCGCCGTTGCCGCCACCAAGAAGGAGGAGGTGACGGTGATTCGGCTGCCGTTGGCAGTGAACCGGCCGGCAATGACGGTGGTAGAGGGGATTGGCGATCAGGAGAAAGAACGAGAGAGAAAGGGGACGCGAGAGGAATCGATGAGGGAGCCATCGGGACGCATAGATGGGAGAGTGGTAGCGACTTTTTAAAAAATAATGCGAGTCCCAGAGGGAGGAATCGGTTAGAGAAAAAAAAGTGGTAGCATACCTCTGAACCGATGTTTTCTACACAGAGCAACTCTTTCTCCTATATATCAGAAAAGAAAAGGACAAATACAACATATATAAGGTCGTTCGGTCATTCTTCTTGTGTGACAAGTACATATAGCTGTGTAATATATATACCAACACTACAGTTTTTTTTTTTTATCCTTGGCAGGAGAGCTACCGTATATTAATTCATAAGGAGAAGAAAATACAAAAGTAAGTTTGGCGAGAGACAGGGGTTGGGTAAGGCAGGGGGCTGGGGAAAGGGCCAAAAACAAGATGTTCAATTAAGATTAAGATGTTACAGGGTGATTAACAGCTCCGTCAGCCTTGACAGCTCCGTTAGCCTGTCGACTCCTGTTAGGACGTAGCCATGTTACAACTGATAAACTTTCAAGCCCACCCTGCATATGCAAAAGGAGAATCTACTGTTTGATTTTGTCGATTAGTTAAGTTGATCTATCTTTTTAAGTAGTGCATTGCCATTTTCTGCCTAGCACTTTTGGCCCTCCATGATCTGTACATATGCACATCTTAAAAGATTCCTCTGTACTGGTTTTATATTCCAACTCCGATAAATATATCCTCGAGTTATTTCGTGCTATGCTATAAATAGCAAAGGAAGAGTGGGTGATGAGCTCAAAACCACCACCACCAGTCCACCATCAGTACAACTCACAACCTCATCACTGGTTTCCTACTTCTTTGAGCCTAGCTTACACAATGTTCTTCACTAAACTGAGCAAAGTAGTCCTCCTTGTGCTCATGATCCTTTCCTCTAACCAAATCATGTGCTCTCATGGCCGACCTGATCTTATGATGATGCATAGGAGACACTTGTTGCCACATTCCGATGAAGCCGCGATGAAGGGGACGATGACCGGAGGCACGCTCTCGCCCAACGTCGGGGAAGGAAAAGGCAGCGGCGTCCTTGGGAACGTCAAGGACACCCGCCCGACGACACCCGGGCACAGCCCCGGCGCCGGCCATGCCGCCCCCAACAATGGGGTTGGCCGGAGGAAGTTGCTTGGTGTAAAAACTAGTTTAATGGTGAAATTTCAGTTTAATTACCTAGCTAGAATCAGTCTATCTAACATTCCAATGCCTTTTGTCGAAAAATGAAGGGAAAAAAGAGATCACAATGCGTGTTTTCGGTTTTCAGGTTGAAGTCTTTCTACTGCTGATTGTCACATTTTGAATGCTAGCTCGATGTGAGAGATAATTTTGTTTGCGTTCTTTCTGTCGGTTCTAAATTAAACAAGATATGAGAGTAGGATAAAGACATGCTTATATCAAATTTTGACAGAAATGCTAGGTGACCTTGTAGAGCGCGAACGGTACGTACTCCATGCTAAGAAGATTTTGAACTCTCATTTTGTGTGTGCGCGACGAGGAAGATTTCTTACTCTCTTTGATATAGGAACCAAACGTGTGTTGTTTCGCATGAGAATAACTGTATTATGATTTCTTAGTTAATTACTTTACCGGCTGCATCAAGGTTCTATCATAACTTGACATTATTTAGAAAATATTTAGCTCGATCATCATTCTGTTCAACAACTAATCCATGACTAGTGTACGTAGTATTATATCCATGAGAATATTGAAAAGGATTTTTCCCACTAAAGATGATGTTTGCACGTCTCTTTTAAAGATTGTTAGGCAAAAGCCCCTAGGGTCTACTGAATTAACATTGACCGTCCAACAGGAGAAGACAAGAGGGGAACAAAACATGAACCTTCCTTCTTGCTATGCGCTACCTCCTACTTTTCCAGCTGATTTCTTGCAATTTGTGGCTACCACCTGGATTATGGAAAATAATTGTGTAAGCAATTTTTTATTATACTGTTTCAGGAGAGTTCCAACCTATTCCAATCCATCTAAAATAAAGAACAACTAAAATCCATTATAATTGCTCCCTCAAGCCACTTAGTTTTATTGTCATACATTTGAAAAAATTATAAACATGTAATATTATGAAAATGTTTTTTATGGCAAATTTACTTATGCCATTTTTATAAATCCAAACTATAAATTATAAACATATTTGGTCAAAACTAACACGGTTCGACTACACGCATTCTAGAGTTTTTTTTTTTTTTTGGACTGCAGTGGGTACAGAGATAACGTTTAACGAGTCACTTAAAACAGAGTATCGCATGATATTTGACATGCGATGATCTTTCAAGATTACTCGAGTGTTCCCCGTCGCAGTCCTCCAGCTATGAAATCCCAAAAATGTTGTGCATTCCTCCAGAAAATGTCTGAATCAGAAAGAGATCGTGTAATCGTCAGAAACTTCCGTGCTAGTTTTCGCCCGTTTTCAGAACCTGCTGGTGACATCTATGCAAGATGCAGGCTCAGATCTCTGTCTAAATGGTAGGTGCTGATAGGCGATTTGGATGGCGCATTATGCCTTAAACATATATACTATCATGGTGGTTATGCAAACAGGTCTGTGCATGCATGTACATGCCAGCTTGATCTTAATCATATATCATCACAACCGCTTCACTTCACAAAATGCTGATGCCAAAACTACTCAAAGATACCAGGCCGATTTTTGCATTCCTTTGCGCAGCCTAATATCACAGTTACCGTTCCGAATCGGCAAGTGCAGAATAATATTCCATTAACATCGCATCCATACAGCAGCATTACCGTGATCTGGAAGGCACGTTGAGATAAACCAAGTCATCACGAGTTTAGTCATCTGCTTGTTTCAGGCTCCAAATTAATGATGTTGTGCTGAGCCTGGGCTTATACCTTGCTAGTATATTGGCCTGTGAAATAAAAGATACAGCTTAACTCAGAGACTGCAAATTTGCAAGCAAGGGTTGAAAGATAATTTGTAGATCACTAACTCATCTCTTGTGTGAAAATGGGCCTTATGTGTTCCATTTAATTGCTTAAGGTATCTGTCATGATTGTTGGCTAGATGCGATACCAACTGACGGAGGAGATCGTGTTCGAGAAAAAAAAACTGACGGAGGAGATTCCTTCTGAAGAGAGATACTGCGGACACTCCTCTTCGGTTGAAGTAATCAACTACTGCATGATTTGCCACAAGACCCTGGAGACATATATTGTCAGAAAAATGCTTGTTCTGATTAACGTTTCAGTTATTTGCATGACCTATTAATTAATCTGTCTACCCAAAAAACAGCGTTTAGACGAATATGTCGAAGCCTTGAAGGAAAAGTACAAATACTCTGTGTAGACTGTAGAAAGATGCTGCCTGTGCGCCCTATTTAAAACTATCACATAACAGCACGCACAGCGTACTTTGTTTTAACATGGAGGAACTAGACGACTTCAGTTCCAAGAACGCTGACATCTTCAAAAGGATAATAGAGAGTATCAAATTTTCTATCAATTAACCTTCACAATCCATAGCAATTTTCATGCTTTCTTAATCATTTTGAAGATATCATTGTGAAATTCATATCAATTAAACCTTAAAAATCCCTTGTTTTCTTTTTAAAAAACTTCAGTCATGTGTGACCTCATCCAGGGGTGGAATCAAAGCGGATATGGGGGTGCACAAGACACCGGGTCCAATTTCACTTTTCATTGATATAGCCTATGTGTATATATGTGTGTGACACCCCCTGCCTAACTCGAGTAACACTGGGCCTCGACATCTGTTAGGCCGCATAACAGGACAAGGCACCAAGGCTCGCTCGGCCAGGCTAGCAGCACATGAGTGCAGCCCACAGCAATGCATTGCACGGTCGAGGCCAGCCCAAGACGCGAAGGCTCATGGGGAGAAGAGGCTATGAGGCCTGCCCGGCGTGAGCACGTCCACTGTCCTTCCACCATTCCACGAAATTGTGGTCGCCTTGGCCCTTCTCTGTGTGCTTGCTTCGCATCATGCTCACCTTGGCTCTACAACGCACGCAGCAGGTTGAGTCGTGAAAACCATGCGCTTGCCAGTCTTCTGTCCGCATTTGCCAGAGACCTCACCCGTCACTTTGTCATGCTCACTCGCCCCATCCGCAAGCTACAGCTTCTCCTGGTTGCATCAATAGCAATGGAACATCAAAGCCTAGCAAGGATCTAGTCGAGTCACGAATTGGCAAAGGGTATTACTTCTTTGTTCTAATTTTCTCTAAATTCTTCCAATTTCTTTCAATATATGGCAATAAATTGTCAGGTAGGTTTCACTTTGCTGATTGTTTCTTTACCCCATCAAATTGTAGGGTTGTGACTGAGGGTTTCAAATTTGGATTTTTGGAATACTAGCTACGTTGCAAATTGAAGGCAAAAAAATTGTAAGTGATCTTGATCAAGTTATCCACGAGTATTTGACTAGTTGAGAACAATGTCAAGTACGCTTCTGGATGATGTTTCTATTCTATTGTTCATTTGTTCTTCAATATGACAATATCTAACCGAATAATTGAGTTTTCAAATAATATGTGCAATCACATCAGCATTTAATTCTTGAGTGATAGCCTTATTCGCTATGTGGAGAACCACAAAATAAAGTTACTAATGGTGTTGTGATTCATCACTTCCAGATTTTGAGAGAGCATAGAAATGAAATCTAGAAGGTAATGTATTTACTTATTCGATCACTCTATTATTTTTTACTTAAAAATTTAAGTCATTCTAGCCATTGAGGTTGGATGATGTATTTTACCAATGTAGACCATATTTTGTTTGTGATTTGGTCCCTATCTCCTTCACTTTGCTAGAATTAACCAATACCTTTAGTGAATTTCTTGCTTTCGGTAAGCCCTTTCATCACTACTCTTTTATTATTGTATATTGTCATCGGTTATGTTGAATTATTGATTATAAAAATAGACAAACATATTATTATATATTACAATATTTCTTGAAAATTATATATATGATGAAGTGGTGAACTCTAGTCATTTTCATTATAATTCCGCCCTTGACCTCATCTGGAGTTTCGTGCACAAAAAAGGACTAATATTTGAATGAAATTAACGCACACTACTACAGAAAAGCTCATCGTAGATGGTTCAAAAACGTTACCACAGACAGTTTCCTGAACTGTCTGTGCTTATGGGTCAGTAATACTCAAAGGGCATTACAGACGATTTTTAAACCGTTTGTGATAACCCTTACCATAGACGATTCTTAACTAGAACTATCTGTGAAACTGTTATCATAGACGGTTCTTACTATGAACCATCTATGAAAGTCTATTGTCACAAATGGATCTAGTTAAGAACCGTCTATGATTGCGTTCTCACGATAATATAAATAGGCCTCCTTTAGTTTATCAATATTCTCTAATTGCCCTATAAAACAGCGCAATTAGATAATACAAATGAACCAAAGCAGGCCTATTTATTATTGGCACTGTGTTTTTGGTGGCTCGTTGTTTAGATTGTAGGTGTTGTTGATGTGATGTAGTCGAAGCGTCGTGGTTCAAGCGTCATGGTTGAAGTGTCGTAGTCGAAGCTTCATGGTCGAAGCCATGGTCAAAGTACTGTGGTCGAAGCTCGTAGTCAAAGCCATGGTGAAAGTACCATCGTCGAAGTGTTGTGATCGAAGCTTCATGGCCAAAGCCATGGTCAAAGTATGGTGGTTGAAGCTTCATGATCTAAGTGCCATGGTCGACGCGTTGTAGTCGAAGCTGTGGTCAAAGTGTCGTGGTCGAAGTCGTGGTCAAAGCGTCATGGTCGAAGCCATGGTTGAAGTTCTGTGAGGGAATTTCTCTGTCACAAGGGGCTTCTTTCCTACCAGCACTAGAAAGGTAGCCTCAATCAAAACTCTGAATTAGATTTGTAATTCTTGGAATAGGAAAATTAAAGAAAGATAACTACTTGAGATGGATGGATTCGTACCAAAGAGGAGACGATGAGGCCGCATTCGTTGGGTACTATGCGGCCATGGTGGAGGATCAGGTGGTGAATCAAAACTCGTTGTATTGGTTATTGGAGTGAATGGGGGAAAGGGTAGGGATTAATAAGGGGCGAGAGGTGGGAGGAGACCCGGTGCTTACCATTCGATGTGGAGAGAATGAACGGGTAGGATTGGGATCCTGGGGGAGATGTCGTGGATCAATGACGTGGCAGGGCATTATCACAGACGATTTGGATTAAAAACTATCTGTGATATGCAGGCATCATAGATGGTTCTTGTTAATAACCGTCTGTGAATTATCACAGACAATTCTTATTAATAATCATTTGTGATAATCGCAGATATCACAGACGGTTTTTAATCCGAAACGTCTGTGATATTATATTTTCACGTATGGTTTTTAGCACTGGCAGCAACATAGACGATTGCTTGTTGCACATGGGTGAAGTCGTGGTTGCTCCTATGTCGGGAATTAAGGTATATTATCTTCCTCTACTTTGATATAATCTCAATCAAAATCCAATTAGACGTAGTCATGTATGTCACCATAGTGATTAATCCTAAGTTCATGTTGCGTATACAGTACAAATGAAACTTGTATGGCAACTAGTGAAGCACTTACCCCTGATTAAAGGGTACCATGATATAGTCCTTGTCACTGTGAGCAAGCAATCCCCTTGTTATGCAATCTTAGATGAAGGACGCTCCTCTGAGTGCCAACACAGCAATCTTGTAGGTAGATATCACAACATCTTAGCATGAGGTTTTTGCTTCATCTCGATGCCCTCGTCGCAATCAGAGTCAATCTTATACTTGTATCAGGATACTTTGCACACTAAACAAACATGTAATTTAGCATACTTTTTATGGTAAAGAATACATTCATTCGGATATGCATGTATTCTTTCTACTTCCATTCCTAATGGATAAAGAACCTTCTTGACTTGGTAGGTGATTTTTGACAACATATTTCCCTCTAAAAGGATGTTCGTTATAAAACCTAACAATGCCGTGAATTTCTTGTTAGACCAATCATTGCTTACTTTCAATTTCAGCAGTTCAAGAATAGATGATAACCTTGTATATAGCGACTTGTAGCCTGATAATAAAGGCTTCTCCAGGCCCTTCATCAAGCCCTCAAATTTACCAAACTCTCCCTCACTATAGTTTCCTTCAGCATCACGTAGCATCTAATCCAGATTGTTATCATACAATCTATCCTCATCGAAAGCACAGTCCACAACCAGCATATCGTTGTCTCCCTCGACAATGTTATAATTACCTTCCTGTATGATCTTGTCTTCACCGTGACTGATCCAACATTTATACCCATTTTCAAAACTCCTTCGAATCAAGTGAGCTTTCATATGCACTGAGTTGGTAAACATTTTCATATTATCGCAATCAATGCATAGATAATACATATATTCCATCCCCTTCTTCAACATATCCTGCTCAGCCACTCTTCTAAAAGCAGACATGCCATCAATGTATTCTTCACTCACATGATTTTCAACGTACGTCCAGCTTTGGTCCATATACTCTACGCATGTAACAAATTAGTGTCAAATTGGATTATTAATGCTACTATAGCTAGCTATAGACTAATACGTGCTTACACATAATTTTCATTCACCTTATAATAAATTGTCTATATGTAAATTAAGCAGCTACATACTATTTATGAAGTAATATTATATATATATATATATATATATATATATATATATATATATATATATATATATATATATATATATATATATATATATATATATATATATATATCAACCTAGAATATATTAAAGTAAACTAGGAGTAGTTACCCGTTCTTAAATTAGAGTAAACTACTAAATATATAAGTTAGATCTAAATCTACATATCATCTCTCTTTATTAGAAAGCATATAATTAGAAGCAAATAGTAACATCTAATCACAAATAAAATATCGATCTACAAGCAGAATGCTTTCACCAAACTCCCCAAAGTTGGCCGCCTCCTTCAATGTAGCGCAATGAAGATAGATCTGTCTAGACTGGTCTGGCTAAGTGATGAGGACATCCTTTCCATGCATACAACCATGCCGACTCCATATCAAACTGAAACTATGATACAAGGACCAATGACTAGAGCGCGAGCACGTCAACTTAACCATCAGGTGAATGCGTTCCTAAGTTTGCATACAAATGTTTCAAAGAATGGAATACTACTTAATTCCTGTGATGATTTAATTGTCCTTAGGAACCATGGGGAAGAACCACATGAGCTCAAGTATAGAAGTGGAACCGTCAAGCGCAAACCAAGTCCTGTTCACGAGTTTGACTCGGATTCGGCCTTGTTGACAGCGCCTACTTCAAATGGCCGTAACTTTTGATCCAGAAGGTTTCTCGGGGCCCGTGAGTACTCGTTGGAAAGATCTTGAAGTCTACTTTCAGATGGATCCGGCCTCACCTCCAAACTCTATCCGAGTCGACCAGAAACTGCAAAACAATTTACGTCGCTTTTCCAGTCCGAGTCAAAGTGGGCCTTGGGCCTTGTAATTCGAGTCCTATTCGGCTTCCTTGTGTTTTGGCCGACCATCCACCTTCCGTGACCCTTAAATAGGCAGCCGCACCCTCTTCTAGGGTTTGGGTTTTGTTTAGACTAAGTTAGCTTTTGCTGCTTTGCCTTGTACTCGCGCGTGTCGGCTAGACCGCCCGAATACTTGTCTTCGGAACCCCACCGTTTTCTGTTTTCGATTGAATCTTACATCATTATTTGCAATTGAGTTGTTGTTCATCTTGTTCTTGCTTGTTCTTCGATTGCTTGCAGGAACGAGAACCCTCGTGGTTAGGTTGATCGTGCGCCGACAAGGTCACGAACAATCTTTGGAGTTGGTGTATCGATCTCTAAGGCGCAACGTCCTTGGATGGTTGTAGTCGGGTCATCAACGTCACCTCCTTCCCCAATCGAACCTACCACTCTCATCGAAAGATCGGGACGCCACAAACACATACGACAATAGCGCCCAATATCAAGATTGAACTAAAGGTGAATTCGTTTCTTCAGCCTTCATATGTTACTAAGAATAGACCGCTACCTAATGCAAGTGATTTAATTGTGCTTAGGAACTTGGGAAAGGATGAAGGAAAGGGACATGGAGTCCTGGACATGCATGGAAGGAATAATGGAGGTCACCACGTCACTTTGGGACCAAGTCAAGCACGAATTCGAGTTGGACACGTGTTGGAATCAGACTCGGACTGCTGCGATGGTACCAAGTTCAAACGGGCATAACTTCCTCATACGGACTCCGTTTGGGACGTTCTTGTACTTCATGGAAAGATTATGAAGTCTATTTTCCAACGGATCCAACCTCATCTTCAAATTCTATCCGAGCCGGCCGCAATCATCAAAAGAGTCCACGTTGGTTACGTACTGGAATCGGATTCGGACTGCTGCAATGGTGCAAGTTTAAACGGACATAACTTACTCATACGGACTCCGTTTGGGACGTTCTTGTACTTCATGGAAATATTATCAAGTCTACTTTCCAATGGATCCAACCTCATCTTCAAATTCCATCCGAGCTGGCCGGAATCATCAAAACAATTCACGTAGGTTTCTGAGTCCGAGTCAAAAGGGTGCTGCGCCACCTCCACTTGGGCCCATGGGCCTTGTAACCCTAGGGTGTACCCTTTGGGACGCCTCCCCTGGTTGTT
The DNA here is from genome assembly GCA_017311315.1 of Dendrocalamus latiflorus. Lineage (NCBI taxonomy): Eukaryota > Viridiplantae > Streptophyta > Magnoliopsida > Poales > Poaceae > Dendrocalamus > Dendrocalamus latiflorus. The sequence goes on from CM029621.1 coordinate 25,877,652, forward strand.
TTCACTATATAGGAGTCGCCGCCTCCGTTTCTAGGACTTAGGTTTTGTTTAGATCAGTTTAGCACCTTGTGCAAACTCCACGTTCTCTTGTGTCGGCTAGACCAACAGATTCGTGTTACAGAACCTCAACTATCCTTGTGCGACTTTTATATCTAGCAAATTCAGGTTGCTCACTATCCTTGTTCTTGCTTGTTCTTCTATTGCATGCAGGAATAGACCTTCGTGGTCAGGTCAACCGCGTTCTTGGCACGGTTGATAACGACTTGGGTGTGGTTCAGCGATTGCTAAGGCGCAAGTGACGTCTCGTATGGTTGTAGTCGGATCGCAAGAGTCATCTCCACCAAAATCGATAGTTATCATCCTATCGGAAGATCGGGACCCCATCGCCTCATCACTAAGTATTAATTAATAATGTGGCGTATCCCAGACATGTCCAACCACGATCCGTCTGTAATACGTACTTATCACAGATAGTTCGTATTAATAATCATCTATAAACTATCATAGACAGTTCGTATTAATAACCATCTGTAAACTATCACAGACAGTTCGTATTAATAAACGTCTATGATATCTGCAACTATCACAGATGGTTCGTGTTAATAACCGTCTGTGATAGTGAACTGTATGTGATGTCTGCAACTATCGTAGACGTTTATTAACACGAAACGTCTGTGATAGTTGCGTATCACAAACGGTAAACGGTCACGCTTGTAAAACTGTCTGTGATAATAACAGCACAAACAGTTCTTCATGAACCGTGTGTGATGAGGTGTCTAGCATAACTTATTTTGTAGTAGTGTGAAGGGAATGCATAAGTAAGTCCACAACAGTACTTGAAGAAAATGCATAAAACTGATCCAAATCCTCACCTGATTAAGCATCCACTTGAAGCCAACAGCAGCAGCGCACTATTCTTAGAAGCACTACTATTCAAATCCAAATTGTACAGCTTATCCAAGGTCTTTAATATAGATGAAATGTTACTTCTCCTTTCTCTTGTAGAGAAGATTTCACCATTGGAGATAACATTAACATGGCCGTTAAGAAGGGTTTCAAACCAGCCACTTCCCGATCGCTGTGACGAGATAATTGCAAAGAACCGGACAGCTTCAAAAAGAAATTACTATTAGACATTACACAAGCCAGTATAAATGCCTTAAACTTGCTGCAGCACAACTGTCACCTGCTGTAAGTTATTGGTTGTGGATAATGCACAAACTGAACCTCAGGAGGAGGAGCTACAGACTTAGGGTCTGTTTGGGACTGCTCTGCTCCAGTTTTTCCAGCTCTGCTCCACCAACTCCACCATGGAGCAGCTCCACTGTGGAGTTCCTGGAGCAGGTGGTCCTGTTTGGCACGCAGCTAGCTCCAGCTCCAGGAATGTGAGGTTTTTCTGAGAAAGGTCCAATGTGCCCCTGAATGATGTTTGGTGTATATTTTGATGTCTGCGGAGCATATATAACTGAATTTTTTTTGTTGCTAATTGAAATATGATGTAAAATATTATAATCGCAATTAATTTATTCGAGAAAATCAAAAAACAAATATGATGTTTCATGTTTGAGATCTTCTAAATGGTAATCCTATCAGATAAAGAGTGCTACACCCAACATAACTGCAATGAACTGTCGCAGAATGGGCTTACAGTAACATATAGCTTAGGACTAGCTTTCTCTTCATTCATGTAGAACTTTGTTCACACAGCTTCAGTGATCCTGACAAATTTCATTAGAAACAATAAACGGAACATTCCGTGCTGACAAGGCAATCAGATCCGCATTACATGTTTTTAATATTAGCGCGGCCATTGCAGTCCTTGATGCTGACTGGAAGGGAATTCGCCATTTTCCTATTGTCTAGTTGCAGTCCCTTCGCTCCATGGTCCATAAATCACAATCCCCCCTCACTTTACTGGCACCCTCTGAGACCAGTAACTGAGCTCCCAAACAATGTCACACACATCGGAGGAAGAGTCTCTGAACAATTTCCAGCAGCAACCGAGGCTAGAGGCTCGCGCAGCTGGGTCGAGCAAGGGTGACGCCCTCATGCCTGTAGTGAAAAAAGAAACGAGGTCATCCAGGAAATCCAGGTATGGAAGATCAAAATGTTCTTGTGTAGTGTTGTTTCAGCTTTTGACTAAGAAACTCATGCTATTATTTTTTATATCAGTTCTCCACAATTTTTTTATTATTAGTATTAGCTCTATACCTCTATCGCTCTATAGTATAAAGAAGAACACACAAACCTAAACAAGTTCAACTTAAAATTTAAAACTTGATAGCCAATCACACTTGAAGTTTTGAAATATATAGAAGCAACAAAAGAATTATGAATGGATAGATATTAGATAATAACCAATCTTGCATTTTATGCCTGTATGACACGGTAATTTACTGAAATAACCCATCTGAAACAGCAAAGACATGATGTGTGCAATCTCATCTAAACAAAGCAATTTGATGAGAAACTTAAGAGATGATACTGATATCTTGAAACATGCACTTCGAACTGTGACAACCTAACACTATTTCATGATGTTCATCTTGCAGACCCAGATGTGGCGTCGGATGATCTGGGGAGGGGGGAGGGGCGGGCGGGGGAGGGGCGACGAGCCGGCGGGGGAGGGGGCGACGGGGCGGCGGCGGATCTGGGGAGGGGGGAGGGGCAACGGGCCGGCGGGGCGGCGGCGGATCTAGGGAGGGGGGAGGGGGCGACGGGGCGGCGGCGGATCTGGGGAGGGGGGAGGGGGCGGCGGGGGAGGGGCGACAGGGCGGCGGCAGATCTGGGGAGGGGGGAGGGGCGGCGGGGGAGGGGCGACAGGGCGGCGGCGGATCTGGGGAGGGGGGAGGGGGCGGGGGGGGAGGGGCGACGGGCCGGCGGGGGAGGGGGCGACAGGGTGGCGGCGGATCTGGGGAGGGGCGGCGGGGGATCTGGGGAGGGGGAGGGGCGGCGGGGGGAGGGGCGACGGGCCGGAGAAGGGGGGCGGCGCGTGTGGGGGGTGGAGAAGGGGGGGCGGCGCGGGCGGGTGGGGGGAGAAGAGTCGCGCGCGGGTGGGGGGAGGGGGAGAGGAACTGTGTAATGGCAGTGGTGGGTAATTTTTCACCAACTCCACGAGGAGTTTGGAAACCTTTGTTTGTGGAGTACTCCTTGAGGAGCTCCATAAAAAACGTGGAGTTGGCCTCTAGCTCCACCTTTTTCTTGGAGCGGAGTTTTTGGAGTTAGACCTGTTTGGTTAGTGAACTTAGGAGCGGAGCTGGAAAACTTGGAGCGGAGCAGTCCCAAACAGGCTCTTATTACATGGCTGTTCTACAACTTCGATCTTCACTATTCTTGACCAGCTGTCACTTCCTAGCTGCTTCATACACACTGGGCAAATAAATATCCCACAGATCATAGTCATAGCAAAAACAACCATTCTCAACGCAAGGGGTGACTTCTTAAAAGGGTCTTCAAAACCGGTGTATCCTGCAAACAAGTTCCAATCAGTCCAAGCTCATCACTAGAAATAAAACATAGCTTATTCAGTCAGAGCTCGTACTGTCATGCAACATTTTGAAGATAATATTTGTTTTCTTTTAACTTTATGCATCAGAGGAACAAGTTTTAATCGACAGATATTACGAAGATTTTTTTGCATGCGTATGACATCAGAAGCATCATTTTCGGCTTAATCCAGAACATAAACAAGCAGGATTAGATCTCAAAAACTATCTGGTCCTCCAGCGGCGGGGCTCTGGTGGCGCGGGCGCAGGGAGCCTTTGACAATGGCTCTGCGGTCCTACAGGGCGCTCCTCTGTCACGGTGTCCGTTTCGAGTCTTCGGCCGCCTGGGCTCGCGTCTGTCTGTGGCCAAGGGGTTGGTTCACTTTTGTCACGTACCTTTGCTTTGTTCTTTTATTTTCCGGACATATTTGTCATGGCGCTAGAACCTTTTTTTCTGAGATGTTTCTGCTATTATTGATCTAGACTTAGTTGCTCAAGTGTAATTTGGAACATTCCAAAAAGTTAGAGATCCAACTGCAAGGAGACAGACAGACAGATACCACATTGCTATGGTATCTTTTTTCTCTCTTTTATGATTTGACATGGGAAACATCTCCCATCCTTTCTTCGACTCTTTTTCTTTCTTTATACCGGAAATGATCCCAAATGACAAATGAATAGATGTGGAAGTTATAATTGTAAGGGCATTGCTAGCGCCCGTACGTCCGATAAGAGTATTCCTATCAGACGCTCAGATGCAACATTTGCAGATAATGTGTGCAACAATTTTTACCACTGTATGTAACAAAATATTTCACCAAAAAACTTGATGTTGTATTTATTGTTGATGATTGTTGCATACATAAAATCAAAATATTATAACAAAAGCAACAACTATCTCCCATGGCAGGCGGTGATGAGGCCTCGAATCCACCTCCCAACGAGGCCATCACCATGACAATGAGGTGTTCAAGGAATCCCTTGTAATGGGCCACCTCCGCCTTGGCCTGAGCGCTCCACACGTCCTCCCCTCCATCGTGTGCTGGCTCCTCCTCCACACGTCCTCCCCTCCGCCATCTAGCACCCGTCGTCGCTCCTCGCAGCAACCGGGGAGCAGAGCGCCAAGCGGAGCCACGCCACAGTGCGCACCCACCGGGAATGCACCCTGGGGGTTGGAGTGGTGGTGCGGCCCATCGTGGCGGTGCCTGCGGCGATCATCTGGCGAGGAGTTGGGGCTGGCTTGGATACCCAGATGCGGTGGTGGTTGCTTCGAAGGGAAGGTGGGGGCTGAGGGAAGGTAGGAGCTGAGAAGGAAGAAGCTTCAGGAGGAGCAGGGAAGAGTGAGAGAAGATAAGACTGGAGGAGTCGTCTACGACCGATACATGTGCTGGATGGAGCGGAGCGTCTGATACATGTGCGATCGATATGGACGTCAGGTCCATATCAATTTCCTAATTGTAAATAGACTTTTGCTTTTGTTAGAGGGTGAAGATTCTTTTCATAGCATAATAAATGAGGTTTTTATGTTAAAAATAGACCCTTTAGCTTTTTTGTGAGGAGTGTCTCAGGTTCCGCTATTTGAACACGTTACCTTATGAACAGAGGGAGGTGCGGTTTCGGCTTCACGCGAGGGCTTGGCCGAAAATCCCAGTCTGCGTGTCTCCACCACTTGGTTTTTCTCGATCGGGTGATGTGATTGAAGAGGATCTTGGGGGTCATTGTTAACGTGACAAAATATTCCATGTTTGCCGTGTATGGCGTCGGCCGGTTGGTTTTCGGAACTGGCGCGTGTCGTCGACTAAGAGCAAGTCTTATAATACAGCCTTCAGCTGGCTGTATAGATACTTACAGCCCACTTATCAGCCTACTCATATAGTAGTTACAGCCAGCTGAAGGCTGTATGACATACCCCTTCCTCTCACAAAGTTTCTTGGTTCTTGTACTTCAGCTGGCTGTAAACTTACAGCCCACCTCTCTTCTCTCTCCTCCTCTCTCTCCTCCACCTCAGCATACAGCCAGCTTACAGCCTCTATAATACTTGCTCTAACGTAGCCAGCATAAACGGAGCAGTTGGTGGTTGCACTCGAGGATGGAATGGATATGTTGTATAACCATCAACCCCTAGGGATGCGCGCCAGTTCTGAGGGCACGACTGCATAATATCTATAACTTGTCATCTCACAAAGACACAAGACTAGAATAATCTTTTCAATACATGGTATCTAACAATCACCCTACTTAATTAATTTCTTATCTCTTACCTCACCTTCTCTCTTTTTTACCAATCCCTATTCGCTAGCTTTCTTGGTCTTCTCAAATAGGCAATATATTGCATGAGTCACTGCTATCATCTCTCTCTTCCTTAATAACCCTTCCACATCAGCCTTTTGCTTATTTGGTATACTATGGATACTGCTTACATCACCCATTGGAAGTGCCCTGATGGCGCCGCAGTTCCAACTTCGTCTCAAAAAGAAATATGGATGTATATTAAAAATAACTCTTGAAATTTATACAAAATAAGATTAAAATAAAGACGATTGCTACATTGTTCTCTCTACATCTTATATCTCTTTGTTCTTCTAATTTTGCATTGTCTAACTCTGTGATTGTTCCTGTTTCTAGCCAGTGGCGGACCCAAGATTCCAAGATGGATATTCAAAGTTATAAAATATATTATTCAATGTAAAACATAACGACCCACAATAGCAAAACTTGAAGAATAAATCGTTGTACTAGAGACAATATACTCTATCATTACTATTGGAAGAACTAGCTAATGCCCCATGTGATAGCACAACATTTCGTGCCCCGCAGGTTGTTGCATGTCATCCCATTTTTTTAGAAATAATTACAAGACCATTTTACATGTTTCAACCTAGTTGTATTTCAATTTCCTTGTACATATATGCATCTTAAGTTTGCAACATCTATGGACTTTGTCCAAACAACTATAAGATGTTTGGAAAAGAGCATCTTTGCATGGTATTTTAAACTCATTATCCCTAAGGAACACATAAATTCAACAATGCCAAAAGTTATTACCTCTGCTCTCATAGTTGCATAAGGTACTTTACTTGATACCAAATGGAGTGTACCTAAACAATTGCCTTAATCCGATCAACATCCTTCAAACTATGTTGGAACAAAGGTAAATGAATTGCATGATATTAAACAGAGAGAGAGAGAGAGAGAGAGAGAGGAAAGGAGATAGATAAGTCCAACTCCAGGTGCCTACGTACTTTAGCCTAAGCTTGAGCCAACTTGCTCTAAGATTTACAATTCATAAAAAGACAAGATTCACCTATCACAATTTAAAATAACATAGACAAAACTATTGAGTGGGCATTTGGGTTTGCCAATTTGGGAATTGGGATTAACTTGTGGCCTTGTGTAGTTGCTAGTTGCTGTCTTCTCAGTCTCAGCTCTTGCCGGCTCGCCGCAACATCGTCGCCGGTCGCAACTACACATGCTCTGACTTCCGCTCCCTCCCCCTCTCCCAAGCTACCGCCTTGCTCTGAGCCTCTGGCAAGTGCACAAGCCGGCAAACGCTGCCTGCCACGTGCGCATCACTGCCGCTTGTTGCATGCGTGTGCATGGCCATGGTGCCGCCACTGCATGACGGTGTCCTGCGTCGATGCGGGGAGAGAGAGAGAGCAGGTTAGGGTTAGAGGGGAATGTGCTAGTTCGAGGAATTGAGGGTCTTCAGATGGCTGGGCCAGTTGGCATTAGCTAGTCTCTAGGCTGTGAGGGAGCTAGGGAGATGTGGGTGGGATTGGGTTGATAGGGTATAAGCATGACGCATGTGGCCCAACTAAGACTATATATATGTATTAGGAATGCCTAGGGTATACTAGATTTTTTGCCAAAATTTTTGGGTGTTCAGCTGAACACCCATGAACCCAGGTGGGTCTGCCTCTATTTCTAGTTGTGTTGATTAGTTGTGTGGTTCACTCACCAACATGAATTTGGTGTTTCGTTTACCGTTTGGATATGTTGCGATTTTGGGTTGTTTGCACGACTATTATGAAGGCTTTAGCAATATTAATTCTCATGAATTTGATGACACCTTCATGACAGCTAGCATGATGCTCTCTAGAGTTTTGCTATTTGAAAGTGAAGGTTTTGCTCTAATTTCGATTCGAGATGAAGAATTTAAATGTAAGAAGGAGTTTGTTTTTATGTGGATACTACAACATTTGTCCAATTGTCACAGCTCAATATGAGAGGTCTACTGTAGTTTATACTACATTGATGGCACAAAAGTTTCTTTCATTCGGACAATTTTACAATAGCAATTTCAACTATATCACGACATTTTAGTTACTTTTCAATCGATGGTTTAGTGTACATGATGCCACGCGTGCAAGCTGCTCTTCAATGAGTGTTTTTGGCCGAGTTTTGTGTTCCAGATGGAGCATGTCAAATTCCATGATATGAGTTCTTCGCTATTTATCTAGCGCCATAAGTGATGTTTTGGCTTATGCTGTTCAATGATTGAGCATTTGGTTCAGGGGGTTAGTTACACAGACTCGGACTTTTGCTGAGGTTATGAATTTTTGAAGACCCAGATTTGTCTGACCAAACAGCATGAGGGGACTAGCTAGAGAGAGCCAACGATAGGAGAGAGAGTGCTCGTGTATGAAATGAGTGGGTATGCCTTTCTCATACCCCTCTTGGGGGTTTATATACATGAATGGGGTAGGATGGAAAATTCTCATCCTACCCCTAGATAATTATAAAATATGAGGGTATATTGGTACATTTCTCTATACTATTGGGCCTATACATATTGGGCCAGTTGCAAGACCCAGTCACGGAGGGTTGAGCCATCCCTACAACAGGTACAAAAGCAAATTGCTTTTTTCTCCGCCACAAAATATAAGACATGTTGAATGAGTGTGCTAAACCTTCATTAGGAGGTCCTTGCATGGTAGGAGTGTAGGACCCTAGTGAGCCCTTGTATCATCCATGTTAGGCCGTGATGACTAATGGCATATTCCAGAGTGACAACCTATGAACCTATATTGATGGTGTCTGCCCATATTGACACCATGTCATGGCACATAATTTTTTTTTTTGAAATCTAGCAGATGTTGGGTTATATATTAGAAGGAAAAAATAGATCTGATCAATTTATAGGAAGCACAAGCGGTGCTTATGGTGGAATAAAAAGGAATAAAAGGTTTACTCTTTACAAGGAATTAAGGGGGTGACAAGGTGAGTTAGACATTGTATGCTACACAGCATTATTTACCCTTTCAGTTAACTTCTTTAAATGTTTTGCTCCAACCAACTCCTAGAGCTTGCCTCGTCCTTGATTAATGTTAAGATCTCACATTGTATCAAAAGCTTACTTTGGAAGACACATATATTTCTTTCCTTTCACCATTGCCAAATGACAAGAATGATGAGTGTGCTCGCATCCTTTGTTAGGCTGATTTAGGAGTCATCCCGCTTGAGCCATCAGTGTTCAATTGTCATCGGTTGGCCCCGATTTGTTGGGTCAAGTATCGGTAGGTGTAGCCATTTTGCTATTTGAGTCCATGTCTATCGGATTGCTAGGCAGTCGATGAAGAGGTGTGTTGTAGTTTCAAGGTTTCTATTGCACATTTGGTAGAAGTAGTTGTTTGGCCATCCTCGAGACCATATTCTTTGAGCTGTCTAGATTTTGTCATGCAACACCAGCCAAGCGAATAACTTGTAGCACGAGGGTGCCCAAGCTTTCCAAATGATGGCTTGGTGTGAGGTTCAAACTGATCCTAGAAACTGTGCTCGATAGGCCGAGGACATTGAACAAACGCCATTGGTAGTTAGTTCCCATTGGATCTCATCCTCAATGTCTGGATTTATGTCAAGTTGGTGTACCTTGCCCCATAGGCTCATATATTCAGCTAACAGGTTAGTGGTGAGGCTGTGTTAGATGTCTCGTATCCAATTCATATCTTGGATGGTATTTACAACTGACCTATTTTTCGCTTTGAATGTTTGTACAATTTTGGAGATAGATAACATGGCGTGACTCCATTAATCCAAGGAGAGGTCCAGAATTTTGCTTTGTGGTCGTTTCCTATGTATACCTTAGTGGCTGCTGCAAAGAGCACTTTGTCTTTACTATCACAGGGCATTGGAAGCCCGACCCATAGTTTTTGCGGTGATTTCCACTCATACCAAAGTCATCTAGGTCTCAATGCGGCTGCAAATTTCTCTAGGTTCAACATTCCCAATCCCCCCAAGCTCTATTGGATGGCAAATTTTGTTCCAATTAACTTTACATTTCTCTCTATGTGTGTCTGCAGCTGCTGCCTAAAAGAAGTTTCGTCTGACCCTGTCAAAATCCTTAAGGAATTTTTTTTGTCGGTTTGAGTGCAATGAGCAGATATGTCGGGAGTGAGCTGAGAACAGACTTTAAGAGTGTGAGTCATCCTCCTAGAGATAGGTGCTTCAGTTGCCAATTCGCTAGTCTTCTTATTGCCTTATCATGAATTGGTTGTAGATCATTCCGACACAATTTCCCCATGGTTAGTGGCAAGCCAAGGTACTTGATCGGGAGCATGACCTGGGCACCTGTAAAAGGTTGCAAGATAGCTTGGACATCAATATCTTGGCATCTTATTGTGATAGCCAAGCTCTTATCTAGATTTACATTTAGCCATAGGCACTTCCGAATTCTTTTAGGATGGCAATTTTTGCTCCTATCTGGGTTTAGAAACAATGTCGCATCATTTGCATAAAGTGACACTCTCATTATTGCAACTTGACCTTTTAGGGGTGTTAGAACCCCTCGCTCAGTGGTGATCTGCAGGATATGCTGTAAAGAGTCGATTGCCAAGATAAAGAGGAATAGAGAAAGGGGGTCACCCTGGCGTGGTCCTTTTTGGTGCTTTATCTGGTGGCCCGGTACTCCATTAAGCAGAATCCTTAAAGATGATGTTACAAAGGAGATTGCCATCCACTCTCTATTTTGGCCCAAAACCTCTGGTCTGCAAAAGGTGCAGTATGTATTCTCAGGATGTGGAGTCAAAAGCTTTGGCTATATCCAGTTTGAGCATTACCGTCGCTATGTGACTTTCGTGCAATGCTCTAACGCGGTTCCTAATAAAGAGAATGTTGTCCTAAATGCATTGGCCCTTAATGAAAGCACTCTGTGAATTCGAAACCAGCCTGTCTATATGTCTAGAAAGCCAAAAGGCAAGCACTTTTGAGAACAATTTAGTTATGGAGTGAATTAGGCTAATTGGTAAGAAATCTGTTGTCGTCGCTGCTCCATCTCGTTTTGGTATGGGCGCTATGGTTGCTTCATTAAGAGGCTCAAAACCATTCACTGAGAAGTTGTGCATGCATTAGAAAACCATCATGACATCCTCTATGATGATATCCCAGCAGTGCTTATAGAATGTGCCTGTGAAGCCATCCGGTCCAGGAGCCTTTTCTGCCAGCAATTGCGCAATGGCATGGCGCACTTCTGCCTTAGTGAAAGGAGCTTCCAGGTATTGCAGGTCATGGGGACGCAATCCTAGTTCAGTCCAATCAATGTCATGCCATCGAGGTGTGCTTGTTCCTATGATGCCAGTGAAGTGGTTGTGAAGCTCTTGTGCCTTGTCTTGATGCAAACTAACAGTGCCATTTGAAGTTTGGATCATCTAGATGAAGTTTTTATGCCACCACGCATTCACCTTCAGGTGAAAGAAACGTGTGTTAGCATCACCTTCTTTAATCCAAGTGATTCTATCCACTTGGCATTTTCGTGCCTTTTCTATTGCCGCTAGGCCAAGCACTCGTTGTTTCAATGTCCTTCTTAATTTGAATTCAGCCGGCGTGAGTGTTCTTTTTCATGTGCCACATCTATTCGAAGGATTACTTCATTTGCTAGCATGAGCTGTAACTTTGCACCACTGAACATTTTCCTACTCCACTCTCTTAGTTTTTTGGTAGTGTGACTCAGTTTGTATGCTAGGTGTCTCATGGGATTTGTGTGGTAGAGGGAGCCGACCATGCTTCTTACACTATATTTGCGAATCCCGGTAGCCGTGGCCAGAAATTCTCAAATTTGAAGGTCCTCGGCATCCTTGGCCCATTTTCGCTAGTGAGGAGGAATGGATAGTGATCTGGCATGGAGGTGGAGAGCACCTGTAGCAAGTGGTTTGAGAAGAGGATATCCCACTCATGGTTGCAGAATGTTCTATCTAATTTGATAAGAATTGGGTCTTGTCATTCATTGCTCCATGTGTACTTTCTATTTTGCAGTGCGATTTCTTTCAGCTCACATTGGTTTATCATTGCTTAGAACTCGCCCATTAGCCTCCAATTTAGGTTTGAATTGCTTTTATCATGTGCTTCATGTATGAGGTTAAAATCTCCAAGGATTATCCATGGCGTCGAAGCTTGTGGCACGACAGAGTTGAGCTCTTGAAGAAAGCATGGCTTGGTTTTGTCCTTGGATGGGCCATAGACCATGGTCAGCAGAAAAGTGGTGTTGTATTGTCGAAGGAAAACTGTGGCTATCAGAGAGTGATTTCCCAAAATAGGTGAGGTAATTTTGGCCATGTTTTCATCCCACAGGAGCAGCACCCCCCCCCCCCTTAGTTTCATTGGCTTGCAAGTAGACGTTACTTGAGAGTATTTGGCCGCCTATCTGCAGGATGGCATGTTGATTGGAAAACTAAATTTTTATCTCTTGGATGCAGGCAACAGAACATCATGTAGATTCAAGCAGCTGCCTGAGCGTATCCCGTTATGATGCACTATTCAAACCTCGCACATTCCAACTGAGAATACTATAGTGATGTTCAATCATGATAGTAAGAAAGTAACGGGGTAGTACTGAGGACTAGCAATAATGGAGAGCCATTAAAGTATAGCATCATTTCCATTAAGATAGAGGGGTGCAACAGCGACGATTTACAAGGAAACCTAATGCAATGAGCCTATAATTAGGGGTGGCAAGTAGGCACCAGAGGGAAAAAGGCCCTGCCAAGCTAATGGCTACCAGCATACTAGAGGGAGACATGAAGTCAACATACATAATTAGTGAGAACTAAGCAAACTAAATAAAGTCTAAATATTGTAGTTTGCTTGTTTGTCCCTCACGCCTCTGGAATGGCCTAGTCGACACCTCCCATTGCCACGAGTGCTGCAATTGCTTGCTCCTGGTGTCTTCAAGTTGACAAATTGTTCTGAGCACTCTAACGACATCATCCGATAGGGGGTTGTCGAACATCTTCACATACTAACGAAAGGCAATCTTGGAGATGTCCTCTTACATGGTGCAGAATCCTAAGCATAGTGTCAGGAGGTTTTCGGCGAGCTTGGCCATTGGTACAGTTTGGAGTTGGACGCAAGGCGAAAGTTGTGTCTAGGTGTGTCTACCCTTGCAGTGTTGGCCATTGCAGGAGGTGCATCAATCAGTGGGGGCTATGGCTAGATTAAAACGATGTGAAAGAATTCATTCCTTTGATCACCGCTCAGGGGAGAGTTTGGTTCTGTTGGGAACTCATCAGCATGTACTCCATGTGGCCAGGCACGACTAGTGGGTTTGCATCCTGTGGGTCTTCGCGGTGGACCTACTGGCTTGGTGCTATGTCGGTGGGGCGTCCACATGGTCTGCCACATGGGATTGGGATGGCCCAAGAGACAGTTGTGCCTCCCCTCAGGAAGCAGTTGGGATGGCAAGGTGCTATCTACACCAAGAGGAGTGGTGGACAGGAACACCATTTCTTCTAGCATGGGGTCCACACAGAAAGCCAGATACACCGCTTGAGAGCTCAGAAAGTCTTACTGTAGGAGGGAGAGGAAGAGATCTGGGTCTGACGCCATCCCCTTCTCAGTAGTCACAAGGGCTATGGCAGATCTTGTAGGCAGCGCCAAGGGCAGGCTTCCCCGAGGGGCCACCAGACAGAGGGGCTTCTCTGGCGAAGAGATGTCCATGGGAGCCGGGTCAGCTCCTCGGGAGCCACACCAGCACAATGTCTCGGGAGCCATGCTCGAGGTGTGCGGCTTTGATTCCTGCGCCCCTCGTGACGGCGTCAATTGGAGATGGGGCTCAACCAGTCGTAGTCGCCGATGGTGCCGGTCTTCTGACGAGTGGTTGCGACAGCAGTCTTGTGGGGAGGCCAAGGAACGTGGTCCCATGGGGAGGCGCTGTGGCAGGATCCATGTCCCCCACCAAGCTCATCCCCAGACTGAGTTCTGTGGTGCCAACGTTGATCGTGCAGAGAGCGTGTGCAATGATTCTGGCCCCCAGTGTTGCCATCCCGTTGTCGGCCATGGCCAAGCAACTACTTTGCCCAGGATTGGCGACCACAATGCTCTTGGCAGTGACCTCTGTGGTGGTCATTGTCATCCTGGTCGTGGTCATCTCGATCGCTTCCTCTGGAATTTATACCGAACCTACAGCAGACATCACTAGTGTGGCGGTGCCCCTCAGCCGAACCATTAGGCACACCTTGTGCCTAATTGAAGGAGGTGATTTTGGGCCACATGCCCCTTCTGCGATGATCGACAGCTGCGGGCGTGCAGTCTTCAATGGTGTCTAGATGGATTAGCAGCTCGAAGAAGGTCCCCTCCAGCGGTTCGGATTGTGGCATGATGACCACGGTGAGCCTTGCCCAGCACACGGCGCCCGTGTACTTCTGTTGATGCCAAAAATAGTGTAGCTTTTAGACTTTGGATGTTGTTTAGGGTGGAGACCCACACCCAGACCCAAAAGATCATCGTGTGTGCCATGCTCGGATTCTTGTCACAACTTCACCGAGTAGCTAACGTCCTTGAAGTCAATAGACCTTGCACGGAGCGCCATCTCGTGCTGTGCTGGATGGTCAAACCAAGCAAAGATATCATCCAGGTGGTGCCTTGTGACACATAGGTTTGCCCATGGAATCCCAAGGTGGGTCTCAAGGGCCTTGGCAACATTGTAGGTGTTTGAGGAGGCTTCTGGATGGAGATCAGCACCGTGTGTTCGCAGATCTTGTCTTCCATCATCACCTGGGAGAGTACGATGGTGCACTCAGCGTGTTGAGGCTGTTGCTCCAGCCGCCCAAGCAGGTACTCCATGGCGATTTGCATTGTCTGTTGGATTTTGGACAGGCATGTGTGGATTGGTTTGTTGGCATGACAAAATCGAGCAATATGGCCATTGCGTCTACAGAGAAAGCATCTGATGGGGTCTCTACAGCTAGCTACCTGATGATCACTTACAAGGCATCTAAAGCATTTGCCCTTGAGATGGTTTTATAGCCACCCAAAGCTCTTCCTGCAGTGATTGAGGTAGGTGATTATTGTTTAAGCTGGTTTGAATGCAAGGTTTGAATTGGCATGCTCTGTATCCTCCATCAGAATTTTGGCTTCACCATTTGCCAAGCAGAGGAAGGTGATTGTGATGCATTTAACTTGCCTAGCTATTCTGCTCCAAGCTAGTGAGGAGGAGCCATGGCGATGGATTTTGGTAGCTATGTCTTCTCAGGCTCCTGCATCGCAAGTGCTGACGTTGGATTGGTGAAAGATCTTGTCCATCAGCCGCTTTACTACTCTCCCCTACCACGAAGCAGGTAGGCTGCTCTAGCAAGGGTGGCGACAGCTGTGGCCTATTGCCATCAATGTCGGCCACAGTAATGGTGGCTTGAGATGCGTTAAAGGTTTTGGTAGCTATTCTTACCTCTGCATGCTTCAGCTGGGGGAGCAGCGGCTAAACAAGGTCAGGTAGGGAGGTCAGCCACTTTTTCCTTCGCAGAAGCAACCGAAGTAAAGGCCGCACAGGACGGGGCGATGAGGTCCGCAGGGCTAGTCCCCTCACTGGCCGCATGAGCCTCGGCTGGTGGCGTCTCCAAGACATAGGAGAGCCCAAGGAAGTTCTTTAGATCATCATCGAAATCATCCTCTCCCCAGTCCAACTTGTCAGGACTGTGGAGGTCTTCCTCCATGAAGGCGACGTAGGGGGCTAAAAGCCTAGGCCAAAGCTATGAAAACGAGCTTGGTGTCCGCGTGGCCGGAGTAGCCAGCGGCGTCGGTCAGTTTCGGTGGCCGCCGTGGCCAAAGTGGCCAGCGGCGCAGGTGGGTTTCACAGGAACCACAACTCTCAATTGCAAAAGGTGGTGTTTTGACCAGAGACAGCTTTTGAAGTTCCACACAAAATATTTTCATTGCTTTGGATAGTCAGTACTGTATATTTCCCCTTTCCTCAAACAAGGAATATCCTATTTTCTTCTCCAATTAAGTACTTTGAAGCACATCGTAAAAAAAAAGTACTTCGAAGAAAAAAAATCCACATGATAGTTTCGGAGGAAACAAAAAAAATGTGTGGCAGGCATCTTAATCAGTGAAAAAAATCATAACAATCACTGACAAACGGTCCTCTAAATTTCACCACATGATTAATCCTAACTGGAGCAGTGGAGTATTACTACTGCTGCTAGTAAAATCTCCGCTCTCATAAGCAGTTTGGCTTGCGCTTTCGAAATTTTGGGACAATGATAAAAGGAGCTTGGGATTTTATTATTATTCTATGGCCACCCCAGACCCAGATGCACTCCACTGCCATTACCATTGGGAGCAGAGCAGCAGCCTGGAGGCTGGACCAGGCCATCCACATGGGAGGGGACTCCTCTGAGGTCTGACCCTATTGAGAGAAAATGGGGACACAGTCGGATGCCCGACACGTCTTCCCTCCGCATGAATCCCTCTGCGCGAGGGTTCTCCTGTGCCGTCTCCCTTCTTTTCTCCGCGCGAGCACCTCTCCCGTCTCCCGTCTCGCGAGCTCCGCCACTCCCTTCCTCTCCTCCTTCCTCTCCGAGCGCGAGCCCGCCGCCTGCCCCCACCCTCCCCTCCCAGATCCGAGCGCGAGCCGGCCGCTAACGCCTCCGCGTCGCCTCCCCGAGCTAGCACCACCGTGTCGCCCCCCCCCCCCCCCCCCCCCGAGCCCTCGCCGGTCCACGCGCATGGAATCCGTCCACCGCCGTCGGCACCTTTGCTTCGCGTCGGCGGCATGGAATGTAGTGAATTGAATTTGTGGTGACTGGAACTTGTATGAATGTTCTGTAATTGTTGTAAAGATGGAAATTGAATTAATGTTTAATATCATTCCATGCGGTGCCGGTGCCAATGGCGGGGAGGCGACACGAAGGTGCCGACGGCGGCGGACGGATTCCATGCGCGTGGACCGGCGAGGGCTCGGGGGTCGACACGGTGGTGCTAGCTCGTGGAGGCGACGCGGAGGCATCAGCGGCGGGCTCGCGCTCGGATCTAGAAGGGGAGGGCGGGCGGCGGGCTCGCGCTCGGAGAGGAAGGAGGAGAGGAAAGGAGTGGCGGAGCTCGCGAGATGGGAGAGGCGCTCGCGCGGAGAAAAGAAGGGAGACGACACGGGAGAACCCTCGCGCGGAGAGATTCGTGCGGAGAGAAGACGTGTCGGGCATCCGACCGTGTCCCCATTTCCTCTCAATGGGGTCAGACCCTAGAGGAGTCCCCTCCATCCACATGGTGGGACCAATCCAGGAACAAGCTCTGTGGAAGCCTGCAACAATGCAGCTGCTGGGGACGATGCGCCATGGCTTGGAGGTAGCAAACAGCTGCTGCGTTGTCCTAAACATCAGGACCAGCAAGAAAGCCAGAAAGGATAGCATGGCACATAAGGACTATCACACAACCACCACACGGTGAGGTGATAATACGGGTTGTTCATTCCGACTCCACAGACTGTGACATAGAAGCGTCACACAAGGATGACAGTACGTAGAGGCGAACAAATACACTATCTGAGAGTTCACAAGTTGTCCGTTCGGCACTAATCCATCGTTGTTACCAATGGGAAGATACAGTAAGTGAGAACAACATTCTGGGAGCTGACAAGCTACAGCCAGGAGGTAAAATTTTGCAGGCCTGAACCAGCATAATGCTATTTTATCGCTCCAGCAAATTTTCAGGAAAGCATCATTGTGTATTTGTGTGGACGGCGTGATCCCATGGCTTGCTCAGACCACCCAGACAGCACCAAGAATCTTCGACTTTGCACAGATCAAAATTGCTGAAAGGAAGCGCTCACTCAAACGAGCAGCTCTATTATGCACGCCAAAAAAAAGGACTGGTGTGGCCTGCTATTTGAACATGCCTTGCACCGAAACCCCAAAAGTAACTTCCAACACATTTCCTTTCTAAATAAGCCTCGAGTATTATATCTCTAGCGTTTCTGTCTTCAGGAACAAATCAACTGAAGCCTGTAGAGAGATTAGTTGGTTATTCATGAAGCATTATGAGATGATTAAACGGACAATCCGCCCCATGTACTGGAAGCATTTTGCAGCTTCTTTCAAGCACAAACTCCTGTCCTTCCGAGACCAGTGCTGCACAGCATAAATCAGATTACTAAGCATACCGCTAAGCTCTAAGGCAAACGCTAGTTTCAACCTTGGAAGAAAGCGGGAAAATCATTGTGCAATGCATACCTTGCTAAGCTCATTAAGCTTCTCCCTGGCATCTTTTAGCAAAAGTTCTACATCAGTATCCCATTTGTAAAACTCCAGTACCCTTCCTTCCAAAATTTTATTGCAGATCTATTACAAACAAAGTAATGTTTCTTCAGAGGCTTCATAAAATCTAAGACAATTATATACTTAAAAATCTGTAACCGCATAAAGCAAATTGGTGAATGTTGATATCGAAGAGAAATATGCTAGAAATTCTCCAAAAAAAATGGCCCTCAATTTTGTGGACCCTAATTACAACTAATCTGATATACTCCAAATCACTGAGTTGTGGAAATTTAGGAGTCTATACAGTATACTAGACCAAACAGACATTTTCTTCAGAAAGCGTAAGCTGCAAATGCACACTCACACAAAGGATGGAGGGAGTACACGGCAACTATCATTTTATTGTTATTTACAGTGATTCATTTTTATTTTATTTCAGCAAACTTTATGGACATTTCTTGAACAGTTTCATTACATCATGGAAACATACAAACCAATTATTTAAATAATCTCATGTCACTGACAAATAGAGGGACTTTAAATTTTATGGACAGAAAAACAAATGTATTGCTATCAATATTTAACCTTATGATATATTGGCATCTCCATAGAAAAAAAAATCACTTTGCAAAAACAATGCAACAGATACATGTTGCGACATAAGACAATGAAATACAACACAAAGCATCTTATCTCTGTTGAGGCAGCAATATTGAACTCAGTCTCTTCCTTTTTGTCTAGTGGTTTAGTTATGGACGATTGCCTTGATAATTGAAAAGACAAGGAACTAGAGATTTAATCAGGTGTGGAAGGAGAGTTACCTTGTGACCTATCGCCAACCCTCCAGTTGTATGGGCAAAATAAATATTGTAATAATGGGAAAGGAAGGCCGGGGCATTGCTCTCAGCCAGTTCGGTCAGATAAGCTGCATATGTTGATCCAGAAGTAGTCGGCTCTGGAATTTCAATTCCTTGTTCTTTGAACCACTTTAAATCTTTTGCGACGCTAGCTGCGCGTTCCAAACCACTTTTCCTGAAGTAAACATCTGAATGAACATTAAATTAACAATATGCGAGTATTTGGCTGCTAGTTTCTGTTACATTGATTCAACAATGTTCCTCGGGAACTACATTACAATCTTGTAGGTTGTGAGCCTCTGCACTAAATGTTCATTAAGAGCGATATATAAATTATGTGCTTCTGAATATATAAATTATGTACTTCTGAACAATCTAATTTAGGTGTTTGACATACAAGGCGGCATGATTGGTGGTTCATGCTGGTAAAATTTGTTTGCAAACAAGATCATTGACTAAAATTGGTGCAGATATCTTCTTGGAGATGCTCAAGTGCACTAACATGCATACTGCCTTCAACGTACTTCTTTACCAGTATGGTCAGCTATCTACATTCCAGGGCAGCCCAAAAAATCTTATCTTTCAGGGCGCACTGCTAAATTTGCATAAAAACAAGTCAACTGTAGGGCAATCACTACATGCCCAGAACATGTCTCATTGCACTGCTAAAAACACATCTTACACCATTTGCCAGTGAGTGCACTCCAACATCGAAATGTATACATTTTCCATACGTGTCACAACTAACTTAACCATCTAAACTTACTGTCTTTACTGCCCAATTATCACAACTACAAATCAGAATATGACAACACATAGAGCCGCAACCAAAATCTCACTAGGATCATATCAAAAATTTACATTCTTCACAGCAAACCTCAACTCAGCACTACAAAACGGCATTCCTATCATCTCACCTTCTGTCCCCAGACATCTCCTCTCCCGACACAAATCATACTAAGTCTCTAATGCCAAAAAAAAACAGTAAGGGAAAACAGAACCTTTGTCAACAAAATGGAGCAACAATGAAACACACAACGTACGCTCAATGGCCAATGACCACTACAAATCGCATTCCTACACCGAAATTCCAACTGCATACATCATGGTACCGCATGGGAACAGAAGATCAACACTAATCCCCCCCCCCCCCCCCCCCCCAACATATTGTTGACTACAAACCAAGACTTCACATTAGGCCACACCACAAGGAAACTATCACTATTGGATTTACACTTCATTGATTAGTAACCGTAGATCTGACTAAAACTTCATTCCTATTCAGTTTTCTGTAACCGATGCTTAGCAAAGTTAAATGTTGGTCCACAAAAATATAGTGGCAGCCCATTAATTTCATCAACCCATGATATGCAATTCAGTCCATAACCAGCCCATATGCACACCCTTCAGTTTAACGAAATAATTTTTTTCAGCCATCGCCAAGCACTGAAACACAGAGAATTTGAAATTTTCGCATATCTCATGGCGTCTCCAAAAAAAACTGCACTAAAAACCATTGGCAACTGCATGACCGTTATATGTGAACCGCTAAAGTGAACTTCACACGCACCCTCTCAATGAGTACATATTTGTGAAATCTACGCCGGTCTCCAGTACCTCCAAACATTCAATTAGTACTTATGCCACCACACCGAATGATCTAGGCACACGGTGAGTACATGGTTCCTGCTTAGTGGTAGTCCTCATGCTATGGATTTTTTTTTTTTTGGCAGATTTCGATGTATGCTGAGTGTTGATCCATGGACTACGGTTGAGAGCAGACCAACTGTAAAGGCAAGTATATGTCGTGATTTAGTTGTTTACAAACCCATTTTTTTGTTAGTTACCTAGATTCTACCCACAGATGCTTAAGTAGTTAATAATCTCATCCTTTCTACTGTTGCTGGCACAAGCAATCAAATTTCTGCCAGTTGAGTTGTGTCCATAAAGTCTTGGAGCAACAGTGGTTCAAATTTAATCACGGCATCGGTTAGCATCGCGTCCAGATATGAGAATTCTTATTGTTAACATGATCACTCCAAAGTGTTTTCAACATGAAAAGGTAGATGGCTGCCGTGTTTGCTTCACTGACCAAACAAAATCGTCTTTAATAATATATATAAAAACTGAGAACTCTACATACAACTAACATAATAGATATAATAAGGTACAGTCTCTTCTATGTTTATTTTTAAACAATTGTCACATCCTCCAGGGTCCAGACAGATGTTTAAGAAGTTAATTTTTGCCTATGGTTTAATATTTAAAAGAATTTCCTTGTTTGTATTTTCACTAATTCATTGCTCTTTTATGTGAATATAATTAACAAACATTTATCCTCAAAAAAATAGCAAACATATATTGCAGAACAGGATTTAGGCGTTTTCCCTCGCAAAGAAAAAAGATATAGGCGTTTTCAATCATCTAAACTTGAACAATTACAGAGAAACCTGCATTTTATGAACGCTTAACCATTGTTACTATATACCGTAGCACAAGTCGCAATCATGAAATCGTTTTGGAGCTACACCGTGTGGGGTTAACTCAAGCAAAAAACTTTCGAAATCACAATCAGCCCCGCAGCAATGCGGGGGTTGTGCACCTAGTTAGTGTAGTAATAGACCAACAGACAAGATGCAAAATTGTAGCAAAGAATGGAGACGAAAAATCTCACTCACAGGCGACGTCGGTGGACTCCGCTACGATTCGCTCGACGGTGTCGAAGACAAGCTTGCTGTCTACCAGGTACCTCACGAACCCCTCCATGCTCAGCATCCACTCCTCTCCGTCCTCTTCCTCCTCGTTGTCGTCGTCCGCCCCCGTCTTGTCCTTGAGAATAGTGCGCTTGGGGTTGCGGAGGCGCATGGCGACGAACCGCATCTCCTCGGCGACGCCCACCGCCTCGCCGGGGTACTGCTTCGGGTACCGCCGCGGCCGCGGCATCGCTGGCTGCGCCTCTGCCGGGGCCGAAGGAGAAGGGGCGCAGCGGGCTATAGTTGGGGCTAGGTTTCTGGGAGGGTAAAGCCAACGGTAGTGCCCCGGTCCCCGGAGCGGCGGCGGCGCGACCCCTGAGGCGACGGCGACGACGAGTGGCATGGATTTAACGGCTTATCCACTTGGGCAACAGTTCTCACCGGTCACCACTGCACGGACTGTGTGTTTAGAACTCGTAGGCAGACCCGGCAAGCATGGTATGTCCTGCTTCGGTTGTTACCTCGGTACGGTGGAACGGTCATGATATGCATAATAACTTTTCTACAATGATACAATAACTCTTCAGTTTTGCTATTACACAAGCGATTGAAATTTTTTTATGTTTCAGTCACCTGAAATTGCACTCTCAATGAACTAAAATTACAGCCCCCTCCAAAAAAAACAGCTGCAACTTTAGGTGATTCAGGGTGCAACTTCAGGTGACCTGAAATTGCACTCTCAATCAACTAAAATTGCAGCCCACTCCAAAAAAAACACGTGCAACTTCAGGTGATTCAAAGTACAACTTTAGGTGACTGAAAGATAAAAAAATTTCAGTCGCCTGTGCAATAGTCTATCTCATAACTCTTTTATGGTAATCAGGGCCGTGCCGATGGGCGTGCGAGCGGTGCAAGGAAACAGGGCCCCCAATTTCCAGGGGGCCCCAAATTCTGATGGATCCACCAGCTGTAGGTCATCACTCCATCATTAGTTCGTCACCAGGTGCATGCGAACTGCTACCAGCTAGGCCTAGCTAGGGGATCAATTCAAGTCCACGCCATTAACTTTCGTGATGGATTATTAGCACTGAACGCAGATAGACATCAGTCAGAAGTGCAGGAGCAGGACCAGTACGCCTGGAGTCAGCGACAACTCCTAGGTAATTTAATCTTTTCCTTCAATTTGAATCCTTTTTTCTAATTTGAATTATTTTTTTCGAGGACATTGAAGAATTCTACTGTCCATATCATTATATGAACTATAATTATCCTTCATATGATCCTTATATAAAAACTATCTTTCGTATGATAGAGGATTTAACTTAGCTTCAGAAGTGCTATGGATTGATAATTATAAAAGAATATGTACGATTCTTAATATTTCTCATTACTATGTACGTAAGATATGTATGTAGAATTGATAATTACTATAATCCTATTTATCAAGGGAAAAGGTCTCATTTTATAGTTTGGTACAGGGCCCTAAATTTTGCCGGCACGGCCCTGATGGTAATTGATGGACCATGTGGAGGTGACCACGTGTTAATGATGAGTAATTGACATTGGTTTAGATAAGTCGAGTTTGGTTTAGGTGGTTCGGAGTTGAGTCGTTGCGTGGTGCAACGGGCTCGGTCGGACTGTGGTCAAACATGGTCATATGGGGTTAGGACGCTGATTCTTTGATTTGACAGGTTTGGATTTCATCTGTGGTAAGTATGATGGTATTTATGCTTTCATGTATCGAGCGGTGCTATTTGACGTGTTTCTTGTCTGTGTGACTGCAGGACATCGAGACGGAGTCGTGGCGAGACACGGAGGACTGGACTAGGCGCAGGTAGCGCTGAGGTCAGAACAGTCAGGAGGTGTCGAAGACGACGTGGACTCGAGGTGGTTGCGAGGCGTGCGAGACAAGGAGCGCGGAAGTTTCCTGGAAGGTGCAGGAGGGGCGAAACGGGAATTTCGCAAGGCTGCACAAGCGGGAGCGGGCTCCGTTGGAAATAGCGGGCGTAACGGGGCGGAGACCCGTTAGCCATGGGCTATAAAAGGAGTGGAGGGGCTGCATGTCCACTTGAGCACTTCAAGGGTTTTTAGGGTTTCTGTTGTGGCTACAGACCAAACAGAGAGAGATGGTAGTGGAGAGTGATGAAGATAAGTGTAATGGCCTGGGCCTTCCCATGGCTCCTCATCATATATATATATACACATGAGGAGTGCTTTTACAGATATACCCTTACATCTGGTTATCCCCTCTGGGGGCAGTTATGTCATTACACATGGCCTATTCTGGGCCTTATAATCTCCTACCAGGCCTGCTGGGTTTAGGTGGGGGCCACCCCTACGACAGTTTCCT
This sequence comes from Dendrocalamus latiflorus, assembly GCA_017311315.1. NCBI lineage: Eukaryota > Viridiplantae > Streptophyta > Magnoliopsida > Poales > Poaceae > Dendrocalamus > Dendrocalamus latiflorus. Next base: position 25,901,496 of record CM029621.1, read on the forward strand.
TTAGTCAAAATAGGCTTTAGTGGTTGTTTTGGCTTTAGGCTTTAGTGGGTGAGGTTTGGTGGTGGAGGCAGAGTGTGCTCCCTCTGTGTCTCCTTCTCTGTACGTTGTGTTCATCCACTTCAAGCATGTATGGTTGAGTGTTCTTGAGTTGAGGAGAGGTTGGAGATGACTTGAGAGTTTGTAATCATACCTCTGATTGTAATCATGTATGGGGACGTCTCTTTGATCCTCAATATCAATATGAGATGGTGATTGGTTCAGTTCTTGAGCTCTCTGTTATTTTCCTTCGATGCCCTCTTTTGGAGATTTCTTGATTTCTTGGTTTTGAGTTCTTGCCTGCTGGGATTGGCCAAAATGGGTTGCTCTATGATGGGTTAGTTCCACAAGATCATTTGATCGATTTCCCGAAGAGCAAACTTGGTTTAAATCTCAGATTTCAGTTTTGGCCTTCCTCTGTTCATGAACTCAGTTTCTAGGGTTTTGAGTGAAAACTTGATTCCCTTGGAGAAATGGCATGAAATTTGATCTGGATTATCCCATGGCTATTGCTAACATACCCTCAAAATTTCATGGCCAAAGAATCAACGACGGAGGAGTAATTTGATTTTTGGTGGAAGTCCTATAAGTTTTCAGATTTTAGGCATAAATCTGAATTTCTAGGTTTTTAGTTGGATTCCCTTGTGCTTTGGGTTCCTCAAGTGTTTAGTTTAGTCCCTTGAAGATTTGCCTAAAAGAGTGTTCAAGCATTTCTCTATTTTGGGCAAAATCTGAATCAAACCGAGTGCCCTCTTGCTGTTTTCAGTTCGGTAACGAAGCATTCTGTCCAGCATGAGCATTCAGTTCAGAGTGAGTCATTCCTTTTAGTGCCTTTTTTCTTTTGCTGATCTTTGACAATTTTGCATGCAAATCAAACAGCGGTATTGTCAGTTGAATTTTTTACTGGCTGGTATCTGATTTATGGTGAATTTTCCAGTATCGCATGCGTTCCAAATTTCAGCAAAATTAATTTTAATTTTCTATGAGGTGCTTTGTTTTGCATCTTTTTGAAAAAATCAGTGTTTGATTTCTCGGGGGCGATTTTGAAGCGAGCGACATTCACCCCATCTGTCGACATTTCGGTCCTTCAGTAATATAGTATAATTAATTATAATTTACGGTAAAATTATTTGTGTTAAGATTATCATACTCTTTTGAGTGCACAAGTGATTTTATAGTAAAATTATCTATGATTAATAGTAAAATTACTTGTAACTAACAGTAAATACTTATGATTGTACTTAACGGGCTATTAGTAGTTTGTTAATCTAAACGTGTCTGTGCCAATCCAACATGGCACAACCCCTGTTTGCCGTGTCTTGATCTAAGAGCAAGCATACGATCAGATACGGCATAATACGGTAATTTATTCATATCTACCGTGTCGGATCTAATCAGACGTATTTTATGTGGACGTGTGTGCTGTGTCGGACTTATTTGACTATCGTAACTGTAAACCGAGCTTATTGCCGTACATATACTTGTGAACCACTGCAGCTGCTAGGCAAATTGGCATGGAAGATTCGAATTGATTGAAAAATACTGCGAAGAGATTGATTCCGGTAACATAGTTGACAAATCATTATGTTTCTAGATGAGCATTGATATACGGGGGTATTGTGTGGCAGGGGCGGACCTAGGACTAAAATTAAGTGGGGGCATGCTGTTACGCGTAGCTGAGAAGGCACTGCCGGCCTGCCGTCCTGCCAGCTGCCGCACTGGGCCACTGGGGGCCTGCTGAGTTGTGGACTGGGGGCCTACATAGATTATATCCAGGAGGTATACGTAATTAACAAAATTGAGTGGGGGCCAAGGCCCCCACTGCTCACACTGTGCGTCCGCCCCTGTTGTGTGGTATAGTGTTCGTACAGTGAAATGATTTATGAGTTGTTGTCCTTGCCATGTGGCTGGCTGCCCACGTAATGCACCGATCCTGCTAAAATCATTCTGTTCAACAAGAAGATAAAATCTTATGTAAAAACATGCAATCTTATCTTGAATTGCTTCTTAATATGCTACAGTGATCTGGAGCACTCATTAGATATATTTATTTTCTTTTTTTTACGTGGCCTTTTGTCAATATGCATCTTATTCATTTCTCATTTTTCATATCATCTAGTAGACTTAGGGTCTATTTGGTAGAGCTCTAGATTTTTATTTTTTAGCTTTTGCTCTTAATTCTCTGATAGCTTTTGCTCTTAATTCTCTAATAATCCACTTACTTAAGAATCTGGAATTATCCCTAAAAAACATTTGGCAAGTAGGTTGACTCCAAAACCATAAGGAGGAGAATTGGAAGCAAATAGACCATAATGCCTCTGATTATAACTTTTCATTTGTATTTGTGTCTTACTCTTTTGTATTTATACACAATTTATAAAAAAAGCTTTCCAAATTTTTGAAGACCATATATACACAAATGCCTAAAGTAATAATATTGAAAAGATTATGTATCATTATCATCATTTGGTTACCTGTTTAGTAAGATCTGATCTATAACATCATCATCAAGACACAAACTCGAAGGCTTCATCTAAGCAATCGAATTCGTACCCAAATCAACCATTAGATTAGAGAACAAGACTCCCGACATATATTATAATAGATAATTTTCAAGATATATGTCCACGCTCATCAGCACTTCGAGAACCAACTTGCAAGATAAAAAAGACATGCCAATGCATAAATAGAGTTCAGTACACAAGACAAGAGGTGCTCAAAGTAGCTAGAAGTGAGAGAGTGTGCTCAAAGTCGCCAGAAGTGAGTGCGTGGACACGACACAACACCAATCATGGAAGTAGCAGCATCTTGCCGATGTGGGAACTTGTTTCCATCAACCAGTGAGCTTCAGCGGCTTCGCTGTGATCGTTTTAACTTCAGCTTTTAGCTTTCGACTTATTTTTTACTATTCATAAATTTTGTTTTTTTCTGAACTTTTAACTTTTTGTTGAGCTTTTTTGCCGGTTCTTTTTTTCCGTATTTGTTTGTATTATACGTAATGGGCTAACATATTTTTTAATTTTTTTAAATTTAATTATGTTAAATAAGTCTTTGTTAGCTACAGAGTTTTTTAGCCAGCTACAGTACTTTTCAACCATAAGCCATAAAAAAAATACAAATGATCACCATCCAAATAGAGGGAACGTCTCGTAAACCGCTGGCTTCACCTGCCTGCCGCGATAGCGGGCCATACATTTTTGTCCACCTCGCTGACAATCAAAGCTTTTTTAACAAGGCTTATGTTGCGCAGTCCAGCAGCTGCACAAAATCATGGCACTTCGACCAAGTGCTAAACTCAGTGATAACATTTAGGAAACGTACAATCACATAAAGCAATAAAGCAAAATGGCAGAGTGAATCACATAAATCTAGAAGCGATGTTATTGCCTATAGATCAATGCAACCTTGTATGGTCAATCGTCGGGCAAGCAGAGTCTACCACCAACACCTAAGCTGTTCAGATTGCGCTGAAGATATGATCCACCAATATTGTCCAGAATGACATCAACACCTGGTAGAGATATTATAAAGGGGAGTAGGATATACCCTTTCCATTGGTTTCTTCTTTGACACGTGCTAAAAAGTATTCACTTTTGTAGTTTATGCGCACATTTGCACCAAAACCTTTGCAGGCAGCTAGTTTGTCTTCACTTCCTACTTTCCTAGAATAGAATACCAGAATTCTAGGGCAATTTCAGGAACATCTGACTATATCTTGTTTTTCTTATAACAAACAAACCTGCAGTTACAAAAACCTTAATTCCAAGATACTTCGCAATCTGTATAGCAAATGTACCGATTCCGCTTGATCCACCATGGATCTGCAAACATTGAATATACCTAATCATCAGGAACAAACATAGCCACAGAAACTCACCTTTAATCCCATGCAATCCCATGGTCACAAATAAAAGAGTCAAGAGATGGAATTCATGATTCTATCTCTCTGGTAGTACTAAGGCCCTGTTTGGTACAGCTTTACCAACAGCTTCATGAGCTGTTTTTTGCCAAACACCCTTTTTGCAAACAGCTTCATGGATGAAGCTCCTTAAATCATGCTCTCACAAGGGAATGGGGTGGGGTGAAGCTGAAAATAGTAGCTTTTCACAGCTCTCTCCCTCAGGCTCGCAGTTCTAGGAACCCACTGCCCTTGTAGTTGACAAAAATTACAGCACTTTACCACTGGGTCCCCACACCTGTTTCCTCTCCCCCGTTCGCACTTCTCTACCGTTCACACTGATTTTAATTTTTTTTAATTTTTTAATTTTAATTTTTTAATTCATACTCATTCAAATATATTATTTTTTAATTCATATGACCATATACAAACATACAACTCCAAATGTTAGAACAAGTCAGGTAGACAGGGGCATTTTAGACAATTGCCCTCTCTCAGCCATGCATGAAGCTGTTGGTGAAGCTATTTTGCCAAACAGTTTTCCAAAACAGCTTTAGCTTCACCGGTGAAGCTGCTTGTGTAGCTGAAACAAAAAAACAGCTTCACTAGTGAAACTGAGCTGTGCCAAACGGGGTCTAAGCTCTCCCCTCTCCTCCCTATCCGGTGTCGGTGCCCCGCCGACGTCGGCACAACCCTTCTAAAATAGAACCTGCTCCCCCTTCCTCCCCTCCTCCTTTTTCCGCATGGCTTCCCCTAGCTGGAACCCACTGGCTGCCGGAGAACGGTGGATTGATCAAAGCCCACCCCTCTCCGTTGCAAGCCTGGCCTTAGGATCCAATCAGGGAGACACCCCTCCTACCTAGCGGCGGTGGTCGGCGGCGCGTCAACTGCAGCAACCATGGCGAGCCCTAGCTCGGTCATCATGGCTATAGGGATACCTCCTATTTCGGCCTCGTTGCTTGGTCCTCCGCCACCTAACGCGCCGTGGCGACCAAGTCCCATGCCCTTCCTCAAGATGACGAAGGTTGCCACGTTGTGACCAACACGCGTCGGTGGAGGCACGTCGATCAGCACCTTATCCCACTTCCTGCGCCGGAGCAGCATGGCGATGTTCTGGTGAACCTAATCGGTCGATGTTGGAACTGCCTTGCTTTGGAATTTGGATCATGTCAAAGCCGACTACCCCAATCCCACAAGGTGTAGACGTTGCCAGGCCTTTGGCCACCACATCAAGGACTGCAAGCGCTCTCGGAGTGAATTTTTTGTACGGATAATCCGTTTTTTATTCGAAAATACATAAATATACCCGCGACAACATTTTTTACAAAAATAATCTCCAGTCGCCACCCCATTGGGCGACTGCTGCCTTTCGCCCAACCGGGAGGCGACATTTAGGGAATCTGTGTACCGTTGGGCGACTTCTTTAATCGCTTTACGGTTGAGCGACTGCAATTGCAGTCGCCCAACGGTTGAGCGACTGCAATTGCAGTCGCCCAATGGATGGGCGACTTTACTCAGTCCCCGTGAATTTTTAGAGTTTTATCAATTTTGTAGTTTTAAACTGGAAAAAAATATGGTATAGTTGTAATAAAAGTTTATGTTTATTGTATGTTGTAGGTGCATTTAAAATTTTGAGGAAATTTTTTTAAGTACAATTGACTGTAGAACGTTTGATATATACATTGGTATGTTTTAAGGGTTTGCAATCCGCGTGAATTTTGTATGTTTTGTCAATTTTGTAGTTATAAACTGCGTAAAAATCAGATAAATTTGTAATAGAAGTTTATGTTCAATGTAAGTTGTAGATGCAAAAAAATTTTTGGTAAATTTTATTAGGCACGATTGACCGTAGAACGGTTGATACATAAAGTGGTAAGTGATGTGACCAGTGGCATGTGTGGAACTCTGTAGTTGTAATGTTCAGAACTCCACCGCTAGTCGTAACATGCCTTAGGAATTATTACATTTTGTCTACTGGGTGTAGCGTGGTTGTTTGCCCTTTTTGTCGCGCCCTGAAGATGGCTCCGCTGCATCCTTCTTCCTGTCACTCTTGGTCTTGAGAGCTGCCTCACGAGCTTGAAGCTCTTCCTCCTGACGCTTGATGGCTGCTTCACGCAGACCTAACTTCTCCCGCCTCCTTTGCAGCTCATCCTCCTTGCCCTTAAGACGGATTTGGTCCACCCTCACGCGACGCTCTTGCTCATGCCGCATTTGTCGTTCCACCTCGCGAGCCTGATCCATCTTGACAAGGTATTGTCCTTTGTTTTCCACCTCGCGAGGGTTCCGTGGCCATGCCGGCGGCACCCGATCCACCCATTCGATGAACTTGCAAGGCTATGTGTGTCGTGGTAGATGTCATGGATAAAGTTGAAGAACGATAACGAGAAACAAAGGATTTAGTTGTCGTCGTTACCACGAAGTCGTCATCCAGGTCTGGACATTTGAAGTACCTACGGCCGTAATAGGCTCGTGGTAGTGGATCCGTCCAGACGCACAGCATCATCCTAAAACCGCAATGGCACTTCGGACGCTCATGCCACTCCGGCACTCGAAAAGGGTCGGACCTCCAGGAAGACATTGTTGTGTAGTAGTATTGTGATGGCTTGAGGAGGAGTTGTGTTGTGGTATGTAATACATGTGATGCCTTTATGTAGGCAGGTGAACTGGTGCAGTGGGCATAGTCCATGGAGAGTACATACGAATCTTTTCGCTTTTTCAGGCTTTTCAGATGCCAGTGTAGCAATAAATGTTCCTCCGTAGGCTTTTCAGATGCCAGTTTATGTAGGCTAGGCTTTTCAGAGGCCAGTCTATGTAGGCTAGGCTTTTCAGAGGCCAGTCTATGTAGGCTAGGCTTTTCAGAGGCCAGTCTATGTAGGCTAGGCTTTTCAGAGGCCAGTCTATGTAGGCTAGGCTTTTCAGAGGCCAGTCTATGTAGGCTTTTCAGAGGCCAGTCTATGTAGGCTTTTCAGAGGCCAGTCTATGTAGCCTTTTCAGAGGCTAGTCTATGTAGGCTTTTCAGAGGCTAGTCTATGTAGGCTTTTCAGAGGCCAGTGTAGCAATAAATGTCCCTCCGTGTTGCTATAAGTAGCACGGTTGGGGTCCCATGACATTGTAAATCGAACAAAGAAGAACCATCTCTTTCGTGGTGAAATATACCATGTCGGAAGCCGAGGGGCCAGTGGGATTTGGGTCACCGAAGGACGACATTCCCTTAGAAAAGAGGGATATGTTCGGTCCACAGTACCGATTGATATCAAGTCGGCGTGCTCAACCAGCGTGGCCGAAATGCAGACACAATGAGTACGCGGTCGTCCAGATCTTGGATTCCCCGAACGATGGCGGGCGACGTTTCTTCCGATGCTCACGCTCTGGGGTACAAATTAGTAATATTACATTTGTTATTGCTTATGGACCCTCAAAGTTTAGCGTCCTTTGTTTTGCAGATGGCAAAATGCGACTTCTCCCGCTGGATCGACCCTCCTCATGAACGATATGTTGATCGTTATGTGGATACATTGTGGGCTCGAATATGGGACTTGGAGTACCGAATGGAGAGTCTCACTGAGGAGAACAACGACCTCCGCGAACAGATGCAACGCGAGAGGGGCAACGAGGAGGTCGTGAATATAGGAAGCTCTTACGATCCCACATGTTGCTGCGCGAACCCGAGCTGCATATGTGCATGCCACTCCCACGACGGCCAGCCACGTCCGAGGCGGCCCCCCCAGCAATTCTCCATGTGGGTGCCACGAGGCTCGTTTGGCATGTAGGTAACGAGGGTTATGGTTGTGTCGTATTTTATTTCATGTATTTGTTGATGTGTTGATGCTGTGGCGGTAGGACTGTTGTGTTAAGTAAAATTGTTGGGTGTAGTACTTTCCATAGATCCTGCATGTGCAATGTATGTGTTGTTTCGTGTTGTAAGCCCTCTTTTGTCATCTCGCAATAAATGACTCTATGTAGGCACTTTAGAGCCTGTAGTTTCGTAATAAAAGTGGATTCGTAGGCACCAATAAATTGCAATACTTAAAAGGGAAACAGTACGTTCAACGAAATAAGTTCATTACAGAAAACGGATGTAACATACAAGGTTTACAAATGGTACATGAATTATAGCATGCATTACAACACCAACTACTGATCCGGAAATGCATTGCATCGTCTAGCTGTGTGCCCCTCCTGACCGCATCGCCCACAACGTGCACCAGAGGTTCCAGCTTGTGATTCGTCCATGTCGTTTCTAATACGTCGGCTCTGTCGCCGACCCTTCCCACCCTTCAGCATGTTAATATCCGGAACCCAAGTCCTCGCTGAAATGTCCAAAGTGGTGAAGTTTCCCACCGCCCTGAACCCCCGGAGCTCCCCACACCAAGCTTGCAGTATTCTCTCCTTGAAAAAGTACTCGGACATGAAGTTGGAAGGATCCATGCCCACCGTTGCGCATGCAGCGAGGACATGAGAGCGTGGCCTGTGTAACAACTTAAGCTTGTTGCATGTGCAGCTAGGTTCGTTTGCATGATCTCGAAGACATACCTCGTGAGTAATAAGTGAACGAGATGTCCCAAATCCGGCTCTGTCACGGAGTATCACCTCGAAACGATGCTCCCTGTTGCCCATGACATGCACTGTGTGCAATTGACCCTTCTGTGCCTTCGTCTCCATGTACGCAGTAATTTTTGACGAATACAGGGCTCCGGGATTGGCCGCATGAAGCGAGGCACTCGCGTACCTCTCCCTGAAGTAGCGGATTGTGCTGTGAAGAACACCTTCCACGATGGCGACAAGGGGCTGAGAACGGAGACCTCTGAGAACCCAATTGTACACCTCGGCAAGGTTAGTTGTCATTATTCCGTACCTTGCGCCATCCGTGTCGTGCAACAGCGACCACTTCTCCAATGGTTCCCCCTCGATCCACTGCGAGAAGCACTTGATGTTTCGCGCGCTCCTCCTTCTTGAACCACTTGGGTTGGACTCATCGATTGCTGGCAAGCATTGCGGTTGTACCTCCCCAGGAGTGACCGGCCCCTTGCTCCTCTCGTCGACGTTCTTCCTGGTGTGCTCATCCAACAACCCCCATAAAGCATCAAATTTTCTCTGCTGGTTCTGCCTAGCCAGCCTCTTGAATAGCTTCATCAAAGATTGTTTCGGGAATTGCTTGAAAAAGTTTGCCCCTAAGTGACGACTGCACCACCGGTTTCTCATGTCCGGCCAAAAAAAGGTCTCCTCAGGGTCTTCTTGAAGTTTTCGTATCGCCTTCATAATACCGGCGTGGCGATCATGGATTATGCACACACCAGGACGGGTGCCTACAACTCCACCCCTCACATGTCTGAGAAACCACAGCCAGCTCTCATAATTCTCACTCTCCACAAATGCAATGGCCAGCGGCAATATTTGATTGTTACCGTCAACGCCTATGGCCGTCAGGAGCTGCCCTTTGTATTTGCCTGTCAAGAAGGTCCCATCTATTGAGATAACTGGCAGCATGTGTCTGAATGCTTCAATGCTAGCACCAAATGCAAAGAATGCACTCTGCAACACTGCAAATCCCGGTGGACTTATGGACGGCTTGTCGTGCACCGCGATGTACGTGCCCGGGTTCCTTTGCTGCAACACCTTAAGCATACGAGGAAGGTTATCGTACGCCGCTTCGAAAGTGCCAAAACGTTTTTCCAACGCCTTTTGCTTGGCACGCCACGCCTTCGCGTAGCTAATCTTATACTTGAATTTATTCTCAATAGCTAGCATAATATGTGTGGCCGCAACATCTTTCTTCTCCACTATCTCCCCATACATCAAATTGGCTATAAATCCGGACGTAAGGTTACGATGCCTCGCCAAGACTGTGTTTAGAATGCAGGAGTGCGGCTCCACCTTGGACACAATCCAGTGAGTCTCATACTTGGGTCTACGTGCGTGCACCCTAAAAGGACAACCAGTCTGCTCGCACTTCACAGTGTACTGCTCCTGGCTTGATTTGACGACGCGAAATGTCCGTTGCATTGAAAGGGCCCAAAGTTTGATGGCATCCTGCAGCGCTTCCTTGTCAGCAAACATAGCATGCACCCGAACCTCTGTTTGATGATACTCCCATGGCGATTTATGCTCATCATGTGCGGAAACACCCTCCGCATTATACTGGTTCCATTCTTCGGGGATAGGAACTTCTTCATCATCGGAACTGTCCTCCTCGTCGTCCTCTACAGCTTGCTCTTCATCCCATGCCCTCTGGTCATCAGATTCCATCTGATGCACGATATACTCATTATGCTCTCCTTCATCAGCTTGCCCAGTTCCCTCTCTATAGCTTGACAGCTGTAACTCTCCTCCATGTACCGCATCGGCTTGCCCAGTTCCCTCTCTATAGCTTGACGGCCTTAACTCTCCTCCGTGTACCGCATCGCCTTCATCACGAGCAACTTCATCAGCTCCACCGACGTGCGGCCCGCCTGAGGTGCTAGCACCTCCCGAAGCATAGGCGGACGCACGAGCTTGCGCAGCTGCTTGTAGTGAGCACGGTTGCACAAGCAGGACACACTCGTATCCACGGCGCCGGCACCCTTGCACAAAGCCCTTCCACGAAGCAAAGCGCACCAATGTCTTCAACTCCCATCTGATGTCAGTGGAAGACCGGCTCCAAAGCCCTTGCACAACGACGCTGCATACCTCGGGGTCCAATGAAAAACTCTGGGTCAGCCAATGCTGCACATCTGTCATTCGAGCATTCTCGTCATCCGGAAGTACGAGAGTGACTTGCGGAAAATCGCTCAAATCCACACCAGTCGGACCTTCACGAATCATTCCAACACCATAATACACTCTCAATGTAGTACTGGCCATTAATGATGTATGCCTAGATGTATGATTGAAATTTACGACATGTCAAATAACATGGGAGTTGAAGACTGTAAATACAACATAATTACAAAAAATACCTGGATCCAAATCGATGGAATAGCTTCGACTTCTTCTTCCTCCCTCACCTCCTCTCCTTCTCCTCTCCTCCTCTCCTCCCTCTCTTCTCCTCTTCTTTTCTTCCTCTTCCTCCTCTCTTCTCTCTGGGCAGAATGAGGGAATAACGATTTCTGCGCAGAACGAGGGGAATGTGCCCGGGGGTAATGGGCGGCATAATTGCAGTCGCCCTACGGTTGGGCGACTGCAATTTCAGTCGCTCAACCGTTGGGCGACTGCAATTGCAGTCGCTCAACCGTAAAGCGATTGAAGAAGTCGCCCAATGGTACACAGATTCCCTAAATGTCGCCTCCCGGTTGGGCGAAAGGCTGCAGTCGCCCAATGGGGTGGCGACTGGAGATTATTTTTGTAAAAAATGTTGTCGCGGGTATATTTATGTATTTTCGAATAAAAAACGGATTATCCGTACAAAATGAGCATGGCCAAGTCACTCCTGCCGTCATGAGCTCCAGGGGTGCCTCCACCTCGTAGATCAACTAACTTAGCGTCGCACGTCCGGGGCCAGCGTCCTCCCAGTCCAGCTCTTTGGACTCGCTGGGGACGGCTTGTGGCTCTGATAGCCGTCGTGCTTCCATCCCCAAAAACTCCACTAAGGTCTTTGTTCCTTGTGCATCTTCTTGTTGTCTGCTGTCCCTGGACACCCGGCATCTCGCCCAGCCCATGCGACCTGCATAATACCTCGGACCACATCGCATGAGGAGCTAGAGAGCCACCTCAAATGAGCTCTCGTGGCCTATGTGGGTGTAACAAGACCGCTGGTGTCCAAAGAGGAGGCAACATTGGCAATTGAAGAAAGGATTGGAATCTCATGATACAACTTTTCTGTCCACAATTTTCGACCGGAGAACTTCCTCTTAGTCTTTGCGTCGAAGGAGCTCTGCATTCAGGCATCACAGCATGACAAACTTGAGTTCTCACACTTCTTCCTCTTCCTAAAGCCCTGGACCAGACATGCATAAGCTCACAGTGCATCTCTGATGTTCAAGGTTGCCTTGGACATTGAGGGTCTCCTAGCTCATGCATGGGATTGGCACATGGCTTCTACTATTCTCTCGCCTTCTTGTTGGATCGAGGGCTATATCCGGACACGACCAACCAGCAGGACTTGGCCAACTTCCGGCTCGACGTTTGAACAGCTGATCCTTCCTCGATCCCTAAATAAGCAACTCTCCTCGTTGCAGAGCTAGAAGCTGAACATCAGATTCGTTAGACAACATCTTTGGTCATCTCCCACTGCTTCTTCATAAGAAGAATGTGTTGGCCTACAAACTTCCCCTCCACATCTATAAGGTGGAGGAGGATTATCACGTCAGAAGCTTGAAAGCATCTAGGCCCTTAAAAATGGTTTTGGTAATTAATTAATTCATGTGAATATGGGACTAACGTGTTTAATGAGTATGCAAATGTTAAGTCCATATGTTGGTGACAAGATGCAAGCCAAATGATAAATGAGAAGACCAAAATTGATGCGGATACGCCTATGTCTTATGTTTTTCAGTTAAATATATTATTTAACTGGAAAGAATTATTGAGCCGTATTAAATATTATCAGGTGAATTTGTTTCTTAATGATTTTCCTTATATTGATGAGAATAGTATTCTACCTCATACAAACTCTTTATATATTTTTTAGATTTGAACAACTTCAAGACTTTGGAACCACGACCCAGGCCAAGCCAGAGGAAAAAGGTTATCGAAGCAGTTGAGGACAAGACGTTTGCATGAGTTTTCTAGTGGCCATGCATACGTGAATTAGTAGAGTTTAATTAATTTAGCTATGACACCTTGTTTATTATTAAGCTGGTTAAACCTGCATGTATATTTTATTGGGCCGAACCAGATACAATTGGCCTTAGGCCCATTATGCTCGCGTGCGTGGATGAAGGAGCTACGGAAGACAGCCGCCATATATATTGCGTCATGGAACAGGAAGAGGGAACGGACTAGCAATCCATGAAGAAAAATCACTACGTGACGGAAAGTTCGGGATGAACAGTGCCCATGGCTAGATAATGAGTGAGTGGATGATTTGTGCATGATTTTGCCACTTTTTATCCAATTCAATCCAATAGTAAAATTTGTGAGTTCTTGCAAATTGAGATCGTTCAACCTTTCCGCTGGGAATTGGGAGCGCGATAAGGCTTTCGCTTGGTGGTCGTGAAGTCCGGCGCGTGTGATCTTGCGAATTAAAGAGCGTTCGTTCTTGCATTGGCAACGGAGGATCGCTACGATTCGAAAGACTGCACGTGAGTATCCAATCCTACGTCGAGAAGATCGGGCGACCCCGTATCAAAAATGGCTCAAGACAAAGGTACACTTAAAATAGGATCCCTTTTATTTTTACCGGTCTTAAGGCGAAAAGGTGGAAAACCGGATTATAGGCTAAATGATCGTACCATAAAGCGGGATCATGGCAAGTAGCTTGATAGCAAATTTTATGTGCCATTTAAATCAAATTAGAAGCTTGCATTCATCAAAAATCAGATTTAAAACCAAAACTGTGCTCTGTCTAGAAGAGCAGTAGTTCCGCTGGTTTGAACGTTGGAACTACCGTAGAGTGGTAGTTCTGCACCTAGAATCGGAACTACCGGCGGCCGGAAGCTCCGGAATCCGAGCGGAGCCTTTTTTCCAGAGAGCACCCCCGGATGCATTTTAGATTTTGCGGGACCGGAAGTACCGGCGCTTTCAACGCCGGAACTACCGCAGGGAGCGGTAGTTCCGCATTTTGAAGCGGTACTTCCGGAGCCCGAAAGATCCGGAGGTTGAGCGGAACCTTTTTTTTCAAAGAGCACCTCCGGACGAAATCTGAATTTTCGCGGAGCGGAAGTACCGACGTTTTCAACTTCGAAACTACCGCAGGGTGCGGTAGTTCCGCTATCCAGAGCGGTACTTCCGGAGTCCGGAAGCTCCGGACTCAGAGCGGAGCCTTTTTTCCAAAGAGCGCCAAACTTGGGACTTTTGGAATTCGGCTCAAGCGGTAGTACCGCGCCGACTTTGCGGAACTACCAGAGAACGGTAGTACCGCAAGTTAGAACGGCGGTAGTACCGCGCCGCCAAATCCATCGGTCACTGTAGAGCTCTGACATAGCCATTCTATTGGCTAGATTGGGAGCAGTAGTTCCAGCCGTATAACAGCGGTAGTTCCGCTCCCCCTGAATTTTTCTGGAATTTGTTCCAAACGGCTAGTTTTGGTTAGTAGAGGGTATAAATACCTCCACCACTGCTCAAGGACAGCAAGTAGTGACCCATTGAACATTCTTTGAGCTTAGAGCATTCATTCCACCCTTGTTCTCACTTTGTGCATTCAATTTGAGGTGGTTGAGTAAATAGTGCTTGCATTCATTAGTTGATCCATTTGGCACTCATTTGCAATCAAGCGAAGCCTTGATTTATTACTCTTAGTGCTTGCAAAGTGTTTGTTTTTAGAACCAATACATCGACAGAGACAAATATTTTTCTCCTATATAACAATACTCTAGACAAGTAACGAAGTCAGGATAAAAATGAAGGAGGAGCTTGTAACCAAAAGTTTCTTCAGCTACCCACGTTGACACCATAGGTCGATACACGCATGATCAAGCCATTACGGCCTGCACTGGCACGGTTGGCCTCACGCACAAACTCATGTTCCATACATGCTGGCAGTGGTAGGTACATGACAAAAATTTATCCGGGACAAACCTAAATGTGGCTAATTTGTCACAAACAAGTTTATTTATGCATCATGCATGCAAAGTTCACAATCATTGTAATTTTAGACTGAAATCAATCTTGAAATTAGATAGACAAAGAAAGCAAATTCATTTTCTCAATTCGACTCACTGTTTCTTAGTTAGATATTCCTCTTATTCATCCATTCATCCTCAAATAAACAAATTTAGTATACATAGATGTCATTTCACAATAAAAATTAACATATAAAATTTCATAAAATCATTCTCTCAAATTAACATATAACTCTCTCGTTATCTCTTACAAAATATGACCTCATACATAATGTTGAGATCAGAAGTACAAGAAGTGGCGGAGGAGATGGGGGTTACAGATGTCGGAGAGTAAGTTCGAGCCTATTAAAACCTACTTGCTAGATACGCCCCCGCTCCGGCTAAAACAGATTTACTTGAAAAACAATTACATAATGCGCATAAACGCACTCTCCGTGCATCACTGCCAAACGGCCTTCGAAGTGTGAAGAACTCGTGGGTTCACAGAGCTCACATCCTCGAAAACCTCGCCAATCCTTGACCGTTTGCTGGTTGCAGTGGCGGAGTTCGAACGTTTGAACTTTTGAATCCCGCAGCTCTTCGTCTGACACCCCATACACCCAGTCCATGCACCAAAAGATCCACCAATACACCAAACCCCCCTATGGACGGTCCAGATTCTACCAATTATAGACCGGGTCCAATTACGAACCCCTCCCTGACACCCATCGGTCTAATTTAGCCGCTCCTTTCCCCTTCCCCTCCCCACTCTGTTCAGGTCACCTCCTAAACAGCTGAAAAAAAATCCAAAAAAGAAGGCGAAAAAAAAACAAGAAGGAAGAAATGGCGGAAGCGATCTCGTACGAGGAGCAGCGGAGGAGGCAGGTGGAGGAGAATAAGCGGAAGTTGGACGAGCTGCGCCTGCACCACCTCTCCGCCGCCGTCCGCGAGGCCACAGCCAAGGACTCGCCGGTCAGATCGGCCGCCGCCTCCGGTTTTCTCCATCAATGTCTTCGTTTGCTCTTGTTGTTTGACATGTCTCTGGTCTGATTTGGTGTTGCAGACCAAGTCGCTGAAGAGGAAGGCGCGGGCGCTGCAAAGCGCCGGCGAGGACACCCCGCTCCGGCGGTCCGGTCGCCTCGCCAGTCTCCCCGAGCAGCCCAAGTACCGCGACGTATGTGGTGATGGGGATAAAGATTTCATTTTTTTTCTTTATTAACTAAATGTTTATCGTTAACTGACCCAAGAATGCATCTGTCATGGATGTGTGTAGGATTCTTGGGATGGTTTCGAGAAGAAGATAAGGAGGTACACGCATGTCTCACCCAATCCTTTCTCTCCATTAGAATCCGTGATGCATACTAGTCCTTAGTACTCTAGTTTCTTTGCTGTTCTTGAGCAGGACGTACAGCACGAGGAGGGACTTGTCCAATCGAGTGTACGCGACCGACGAGGAGAGAGCCTACGCCATCACCGAGGCCGAAGAGCTGGAGGACAAGCTGGGCTCCGACCACCCCGTCTTTGTCAAACCCATGACCCAGTCTCATGTCACCGGAGGGTTCTGGCTGGTAAAGCAAAAAAAAATTTCTCTGATGCATCAGTTCACTCCCTGACTGAGACCGATGATCCGTTGTTATCATTCACTCCCTAAGGCAATTGATTCATGGATGTTGATTTGGTGGGATAACCATCAGGGCCTCCCGACGCAGTTCAGCAGGAAGTATCTCCCGAAGCGTGATGAGACGATCACGCTGGTGGATGAGGTGGATGATGAGTTCGACACGTTCTACATTGCGCACAAGAGGGGCCTCAGTGCTGGGTGGAGAGGGTTCGCCATCGATCACAAGCTAGTTGATGGTGATTGCCTGGTGTTCCAGCTGATCGGGCGTACCAAGTTCAAGGTGAGCTTCCAAGTTTTTTCTGCAGAAACATGTATGGAGCACAGGATTTCCACAGGGATTTCGTAGGGAACCTCACATTCAGCGAGAGTGGATGTCTCATTTCCTACAAATTTCCTGTGGAATTCACGCGTTCCAAATGGGGATTGTGAAAAGTTCCTGAAACTTGCTTCGTGGGTGATTGGTGTCATACTCCTGAATGTTCAAGGTGACTTTTCCCCAATATTTGTGCAGCTAACTAATGATGTCGAGTTAATTGAGTTGTTACGTAAAAAAAAACTGGCTGTTGTCATATAATAACTGGAATCTCTGTGTATCAAACATTCATGGTTTGCATATGTCATAGATTTAAGTGGTTGAGTGGGACCACCTGGCATATCTACTTACAAAATAAACTATAATTGAAACTAGGAAATTGTGTCTAAATAAACTATAATTGAAACTAGGAAATTGTGTCTAATTATTAACAAATTGGAACACAAGAATTTTACAAGGAGCAGTACTATTCCTCCAATGCCCCTGTCAAATTCCTCCATTTTAAACGGGGTATAATAGGCTTCTAAACATCAGTTTCCCTCTTTGCCTGCTATCTATTATACACATTCCATGACCACTAGGGCTTCTGTTAAGGCCTAGCTGTGGAAGAATCTATGTATGTTGCTGCTAACCGTGCAACCTCTGTTACGTAAATGGTGCAGGTCTACATAATTAGAGCAAGCTCCTACTATGAAAATGACGACTGATGAAGCTGTAAACTTCTAATATTGTGATTGGAGCAGGTACATTGTTCTTGTCAGTGTCTACAACGGTTGAATTTAGAATTTAAAAAACCTAGTTCCAAATGGTTTTTTGCTGGGTGGCAGGTATTAATTCATTGTTGGAAGATGAAAATTATAATTCTGCTTATGACCGACTTTATTCTTTTTCCGACACTTAGTTTTGTTTTATACTCAAAAAATTTGGTCCTCCCATTTTCCAATTGGTTTCAGACTTTCAGCGTGTTATGAGCCAAAATTTCTACCCTTATTTTGATGCTTCTTCTAACAACGGAAAAAAGGGGGTAGCAATTTATTTTAAGTAAAGTTAATATCTTCAGGACAGATGATTCTTTGTGGCAAAATTAGTGTATTGACGTTTTATAGGCATTTATGGTCTGAACAAGCATTAGATATATTGCTGATTGTTGGAACAGTGATGATAGAGTTTTTTTTATAGAAGCAGGTTGTCTTGGATGCTCTAAGCAAGGTTCTGCCTGACCTGCCTTCATCCCAGCCTACCCTGCCCCAAACAACAGCATTTTTACTGTGTACTCCATCTTTCTCCATGTAGATTTGTACTAGATAAGATACTCTAAAATATTTTAGTTCATTCGTGAAACATTGACAGGTTAATTTGTTTTCACAGTTTTTAATCGATGGCGTATTCTCTTAGCTGTCTAAGTGTGGCAGACCCACATCAGTTGAACTAAGTTGTTTCTAGTTTGATGATCATGATTCATGATATATGACCATGAATATACCATATCAGAGGCAAAACCTTTATGTTAGTAGTTACGTTTGGGTGCTTATTTGTCCAAGACCTTTAGCCATCTTTTTTATTCTACTCTTCAACTTATGTATACATGATAGATTGATAGTGACTTGTTTCCTTGTTCATTTTTCACTCGGTTTTGCAGGCGTTCTAGTGAATTAGATCTACCTGAATTGGATCGAAGAAGTTTGCAAATGGAGATTGCGAGCCGTCTTCAGTCTTTTTGGTGACAAACAATGTTCAAAATATTAAGGGCATGCTTGGTTTCCTTGCTCATTCTTGCCTAACCTTGCCAAGGAAGGTTAATGGGAAGGGATGCATGCTTTGATTCCCTTGCCTAGCTTTTTCTTACTTTTGAGGGAGAGTCAAATTGGCTCTCCTCCATTAGCAAGAATTGCCTTGCCTGTTAGTAAGGGTAGGTAAGGTTAACCAAAGGAACCAAATAATGCCTTAACAAAATTCTGTACCAGCTATTATTTATGGACTTGTCTTGGAGTTGCACAGTTCAGAAATTTTCACTATGTAAGGGGATATCTATGGCAACGGATGTATTATTGTAATTTATATGACTACAAGTGTAACTTGACATGTGATGCCCATTGAAAAACCCCAAAAATTCAAACCAAAAATTTCTGTGCTTTTTGCTGGATTTTTGAGTGAAATTCGAAAACTTTCCCTTTCGGGAAAGTTCTCCCCGGAATCCGCCTTCCTCTTTCGGCCTTTCCGTTTTCTCCTTTGCTTGGCGCATTTGCTCTTTCCCGCCTCCCTCTTTCTCCTGCGCCCCAGCGCCTTCCCCTCCTTTTTCCCCCGCTGGCGCCCTCCCTCCGCTCCTTCCTTCTTCCGCAGCGCCTCCCCGCTCGCTCCTCCCGCTAGCGCCGCGCCAGCTCCCCGCCTCCTCCCCGCGCACGCGCGCTGCGCCGCGCCGCCCTGCCCCGGCGCCCGCGGCCGCGCCTGCCTCCACACCCGTGGTCTCCCCTGCGCCCGTGGGCTCTGCGTCGCGCCGCGCCGTCCCGACAGGCTCTGCCCGATGTGCGTGGACGCCATCGCGCCACGTCGCCCCGCCTCAGCTCCGGCCCCACCTGGCAGTCGACGCTCCTCCCCCTCTCCCCGCGCGCGGACGCGCCTCCGCCCTGGCCTGAGCTCACCTGCTCCCATCCCCTGTCACCTCGCCATAACTCCCCTACAGAGCTGGCGTCACCACTCCATCCCGCGGAGGAGACGCCTCACCTACCCCGGTTGACCCCGGCGCGCGCCCGTTGCCTTCTCCCCGAAGGATCCTCCTCCCTCCCTCGGATTCTTCCCTTCCCCGCGCGGGTATAAAGCCCCTCCCTCGGCTCCCTCTTCCTCCTTTGCTTCCCGAACCACTCCAACCCTTCCATTCACTCCCCACCACTCCAGAGTAGCTCCCCGTGCAACCGATTGGAACACCACCGCCTGTAGCGCCGCCGCGGTCCTCCCCTGCGCCGGCGACCTCGGTGAACCGATCTTCCTTCTCCCTGGCTCATTTTCCAATTGCATTCGCCAAAAGCATCCTCAATCCCTCCTAATCACAATGCTATACTTGTTTGGCCAGGAGGATTACTGTGAAGCCCTCGCACCGACGACCCTTCTCCGGCCGCCGCCCTCTCCCGTGGCCAGCTCGTTTGGGAGTTCCCCAGCTGACGCCACCACCGCCACTGTAAACCTCTAGCTCCCCTCACCGTGAAACCGCCCCCGATTCGACCCCTAACAGCTCCGGTGACCCCTTCCCCGCCGGAGAGCCGAAACCACCCCCATCTCCCTTCTGCTCTCTCCTCTGACTCCCTCGCCTTCCAACCACCCAGAATGAATTCCCCACTCGAAGACACGCCCGCCGGTGCCCTTGGTTGCCGCCGACGAGCCTCCCTGCGCCCGGATCACTCTCGCCGCCGTGGCCAGTCTCGCGGGCGCCTCAGCGGCTGGAGGTAGAAGACGGGGGGACGTGGCCCCATCTCGTCCGCCCGTTCCTCCCGTCGCCTTATAACGTCGGCCACCCGATGGCGACACCCCTCGACCGTCGGATCTTCGTAAACTCCTCCCCTCCCGTTCGTTCGATCAAACCGTACCGATTCGGCCGCCCTCGTCGTATCGCTGCCGTCCGATCGCCCTACCCCGCATCACGTCCGCCCGCTCCCTCGCCATCCCGCCCGTCCGGCTTCGCCACGCGTCGCCCATCCGTCGGGACGGGGCGCGCGCACGGGCCTCCGGCCGAGCGCGTGCGTGGGCCGCTTCTCCCCGGCCTGCTTCGTCCCCGCGCGCGCGTTTAAACTCTGGGCCGGGCTGCACTGTAGCAAGCGGCCGGGCCAGCTACTGTTCACCCGATTTTTCCCGGGTTTAATCATTTCCAGAATACCAGAAAATCCAATTAATTCCTAGAAAATCACAGAAAATCCCAAAAATTCTCAAATTTCACCACTTTGCTCCAAATAATATTCTTGACCCATTTGTGACGTCCTTTTCACCAAATTCATCCCAGTTAAATTCCTAAAATTCCATTTGAAGGGTTTATGCAATTTACTCCTTTTTAAATAGTTTATTTTTCCTCGCTTGATTAGTCTCAAGCTGGATTTAATTTATTTTATGTGTTTGCGCTAGTGTCGAAGATCCCGGAAGATCAAGTGCAGTCGCAGGATCCAGGAGTTTCTTCGTTCGAGCTAGCTGAGATCATCCGGATTGACGGCAAGTCCCAAATCCTTTGATCATGTTGCAACCCATGTGATTTAATTATGTTATTATGTTATTTGCATTGAGCTAATTGTGAAATGTTAATTCAAAATAAAATAAAATGTTTAGAATGACATGTTATGTAGTTAAACCTACCACCGACAAATGCCATGTTAAACTTGCAGCCATGCCTTTGTAACCCTAGAAATAATTATCTGTTAATCTAGATAATTGTAAGATATTATTATCACTAAAAAGTCTTATACTAATAAGGTCGTGGCAGCGAGCCAATAGACTTTGCAAAACCCGACTCTAAGGTAGGGTGGTATGGGACACCGTATCTTAGAGCGGAGAGTGCCGGCGTGCACAAGGTAGGGTAAGGGGGTTGTGGTGCATCGCAAGATGATTATTCACCCATCTCTTACCCTAGGATTAAAGGAAGGGGGGGTTGTGGTGCATCGCAAGATGATTATGATTATTCACCCAACTCTACCCTAGGTTGGGTCGCGGGCCTGGTAGGGTTGCGGGCCATGTGAAAATATAAGGACTGAAACCCTTACGCTGAGCAAATGTCATAGTGATCGCTCAACCACAGGTGTTGACCTGTCAACCCTGGTTTAGTACCTGCTCAACTTAAGTGAAACCCCGCATTGGGAGTCAGTGCAAGACAACGATAGGTCCTCACAACTAGGGTCCGGCTTTCCGCGCTGGCCAGCGGACGCCCGAGGATTGTGCGGGATTATTATCTATCGGGTGGAGTGTATACCAAGGGTTGAGCAGCGAAAAGACCCGGTTCCTTAACTCAGTCATGAGGGTTAAGGGTGCGTGTGGGTAAAGCTGAGCAAACTCTGCAGAGTCAAATAAATGGTATTCGAATACGCCGTGCTCCCGGTTATTGGAGCTGTGTCACTTGGGTGATTCCAGCAGCGAAGCTTAAGTAGTTTTGTACATGTTTAATTTAGATTAGGTTGGTTAAGGAACTTTTGTTGAAAACCCCTGAGATCTTAAGAAGTAAGTTTTGAGTCCATTTTGTAAAATGCTTGCAAATAAAACTGCATCCACCAAATGTAATAAACCAAGTATACTCCTTTCCTTTGATGTTCCGTGCATGTAAAAAGTTAGGGTCCCTTTGGGACTTGCTGAGCCGGTTGTTTGGCTCACGGCTTGCTTTTGCCCTTCTTTAGAGGATCAAGACGAAGGTGAAGGTCTCCCCGTCGAGGACGTCCCTGAGGGTCTCTTCTTCGACGAGGACCCGTGGTTTTAGGTCTCGGCCGCGCTCAAGCGGATTCTGGAAGTCTTTTGGAATGTAATTATACTTTGGGCTTGCACGCCCCGCTGTCAAAAGCTGGATGTTAATCCGTATGTGAAATATATGCTGGACTTTTGTTGTAAGCATGCAATGGTATACTCTTGCGCGACGTTCCATAACTGTTCATGCGTGAATAGTTGCGGAATGCCGTGTCCGTACGCGCCCCTGGAAACAAGGGCGTTACACCCATCCTGATTTCCTGTCAATCCATTTCTGCGACATCCAACTAATTCTAAGGATAATTCATGATATACCACTCGAAAGAGTGCCATGGCTCACAATGCTGCTCGAAAGATTGATTTTCATAACATACTATAAAGATATTTAGATTTAGGAATACTATTACCTTGATTTTATTACGAATTAAAGCTTTTCCCCCTGTTTGGCCATAGGAAATGATCGTTTTGTCCTTGTTCCATGTTTTCACACTTGCAGGAAATACCTCACTATATATGTGTTTTGAACTATTGCTTATGTGAGATTTGCGCTAGGATTTCATTTTGGCAAGTGGTGGATGTTATATAATGTACTGCTTATGTGTATGTAATCTATTAGCTTTAGGAATTTGCTGTCATGGATGGTTGCAATGGTTATCTTGTTAACGTATCATGACCCAGTGCTTTTGCAATGAATGGTTGTCTAATTAACTTGACATGTCGTTAGCAATAGTTATCATGCAACAACTTATTATCTGTTATTACATTGCCATAGGCAAAAACTTCCAAATTTTTCGTTGGCATGACAATAATGATTTTGGAAGCAAATAACAATAACAATTAAGTACTAAATGTTATACTGTCATAGAGGGCACCAAAGTTTTGTTCCACTTCATACACAAAACAACTATATGTAGTTGTTAGCCATCCTAGCAATGCTATCTAAGGGCAAAATAGTCATTTCACATAGCCAAAAGGGGAAAAAGCTTTAATTTGTAATAAAGTCGAGGTACTAGTATATCTTGAATCTAAATATATGTGAAGTGGTATGTAGTGGAAATCAATCTTTTGAGTGGCATTTCGAGCCACGCCACTCTTTCGAGTGGTATATTATGAATTATCCCCTAATTCTATCATGCAAGTGTACCTAAATTGTGAGATCTATTTCAATCCTCATGTAACAGGTGCATGTGGCTTGCGGCCACTTTGATTATAACTCTATGGCGCAAAAGTTTTTGTGTTGTGAATTGAGCGTATGGCTATTTTAGTGTACTTTTTTCCTGTATTTATTTAATTATCCATGATGAATTAACATGTTTTTTTCTATTTTTGTTTTTTTAATTTAATTACGTTAAAAATGCTAGTAGCAACTATAGTATAAAATAAACCATAAGTTACAAAAAAAACCAATTGAGCTTAGTACCATCGCCATTGTCATTCTTGTAACTGGAATTGGGCGTATCATTGCCATGTTGGGATTGGGACAAAGGCAGAATTTGGCGCAACAAATGCTAGGGGGCAAGATTTCGTGAGGTAAGAGTGGTGCTGACATCCTATGAAGGCCACACAGATGAATGTGAGCGAATTTTGGGAGGTCGTCAATAAAGATGACAGCGGCTGCTCCAGCATGGAGACAGCGGAGATGAACGACAGAGGTGAGACTATGCCTACATGTGACAAGTAGAGCTGTCCAATGGGCTGTACCAGGCCGGTATGACACGGTCCGTTTAGGCCTAGCAAATAAACGGGCTGTGCCATGACGGCCCACAGGCCATGATATGAGCCTAGGCACGGCCCACGACTCTGTCGTGCCGACACGGGCACAGTTAGGGCTTAACGGGCCGTGCCGGCATGGTTGGCCCATTAAGCCAAGAAAAAGAGAAAAACTTCAAAAAAAATTGTAAAAAAATTAAGAAAAAATTGTAGAAAATTACCTAAAAATTATAGAAAATTGTAGACATTGTTAATCATCAAGATAATTATTTTTAATGATATAATGAACTTTATTAACTTATTAAATTACATGGGATGACTGTCTCGTTAAAAACTTTACCAAGTAAGAACTCAACTTGAGAAAATATTAGTAAAGAAAAAAGAATACAACGTATAAAGCTCACTAGTGACTACATCTGAAGAAAAATATTACAAATCCTATTCATTGCTATCTAGATATAAAATTCTCAAAAGATTCTTCTAAGTCTCTATTCTCTGCAGTATGTTGGAATCTTGATTCAGCTTGTTCGTAGTCTTTGACGGTCAGAAGGATTTCAACCATCTCGTTCGAAAGACTTGTTCGCCGCTCCTCGATTATTCTTCCATATAGACTGAAAGCTGACTCCGGGAAGACTGTAGAGACAGGAACAGTCAACACATCTCATACTAATATGGATAGCACTGGATATGTTACTTTCTGGGTTTACCACCATGAGAGGATGTTCAACTCTTATTTGAAGATGACGCTATCAGTATTGAGACAGCTTGATAGGTCTCCGGTGTTTTGTCGCCTTCCTCCTCCTAACTGTTGTGTACTTGCACTTGCCTCATTGCATAGTCCCCCTAGAGGTGCTAGGGGCTACCAGGGGTCTTTCCAAATGCATAGATCCAAATTTATTTTCGTATTTCTCGTATACCTCATATAACTTATTTTTAACTACTCTATAATATGTACAATAATCTAAACCGGTAGCATCACTTAAAAGTTGTAATACGTTTATAAATCCTTGGAGTTTGTCCCTAGAATCCAAAATAAAGGCAAATGCATATAAAATAGGAATTTCCCTCCAATATTTTAAAAACATAGTTTTTATGTCAACTACAGCATCTCGTAGTACAGGATCATTTTCAAAAGCCTTTAAATGAGTGGCAATTTCAAGAATGTTATGAACAATTAGATGAGAGGTTGGACAATATACTCCAAAAAGATAAGGTGTAGCTTTATGAAAAAGTTTCAAAAAAGAAAATATTTTTTCACCAATAACATAATTGTCCTCAGTAAGTTCTGGGTCTCTAACTAGTGTTCTACTGGAGGAGCTACGAGACTGATGACCTTGGGTGTGAAGGAAAATAGATAAGGTGCTCTTATATAGCAATATATATTTAAGCATAAGGTAAGTAGAGTTTCATCTAACAGGCATGTCTATGCTGAATTTTCTAGGACAGATATTCATTGCTACACAAAAGCTCTTATATGTGGCTATTTGTTGGCTAGAACAATTAATATATGAAATTGCATCCCTAAAAGAATCAATACAAGTATTTAATCTTTTAAAACCATATTTAACAATAAGATTAATAATATGACAAACACAACGTTGATGCAGTAACAAAGATTATGCATAAGTATTAAACAAAGAAGTAAGAATTTTCATAGCCTTACTGTTTGCAGTTGCATTATCTAAAGTTATAGAAAAAATCTTATCCGTGAAGCCAAAATCTTCTACAACTTTAATAATGCATTCTGCAATATTTTCAGCACTATTACCTCTTTTACAGCTCTCAGAAAATTCTTTGAAGATTTTTGAATTTTCTAAATTTCGCACGAATTTCTCACTAATTTTGCCAAATTTGCGCAAACACTACCAGATTTTTCACAGCTAAACTGAGATATGAGAGTCAGATTTGAGGTGTGAAGAATAGGGGCCGGATGCCCCCACCTATTTATAAGAAAAAAAGTACATTTTTTTAATTTTTTTTGGAATTTTTTACACCCCTAACGATCAAAAAAGGCCAAAGAACAACTATTTTCAACGGGCCAAACCATGCCGTGCCTACGCCCATTGCAACTGTACCGGACCATGCCATGCTGTGTCGTGCCGGTACGGCCCACTACCGTTATCGGGCCATGCCGTACCAACTCGACGTGCTGCTCTCTCGGCTCAGGCACGGCCCATATGCTAAACGGGCCGTGTCGTGTTTAGACCGGACCAATAGTAGCGGATCACCACTACTGTCTACTGACAAGCTCGCCATTTGGAGAAGCAGTAGCAAAGAGCAATGGCACGACAAAGTTGCAACAAGGTCGAGCATCAACTATGGGTACTAGACAATTAGTAGCGTGGCGGTTCGACCTGACTAGCAGGAAGATCATTGCCAAGTCAGGTGAGATCCAATGGGAGGAAGGAAGCTGACAAATGGGATCCTCATCTTCATAAGTAATTTTCTTTTTTGTCTTTCCAATAAAATCGAAAATCAAATGACAGTCAAATAATCCATCAATGCCAGTCAACTTATGTAGTAGATTGAGGGTAATGGTAAATGAGACATATAAGCAAAATTGAGAACTACATAACACATGGCCAAATACTTACCAAAATTACACACATCTAAGTGGAAGATAAAAAAAATCCTTCTAAAAACCATGGAACATGCATGGTATGTTCAGATATATGTAGTGTAATGCCCCCGACAACTATACAGCTAACGGTATTTTTCTTTAAAACAAGGTACACTTATCTGTATTTCAAGATTTTTTTAAAAAGAGAGATTAGATAACGAACAGTCCTGACAGGTAATTTAGAAAATTAATTTGACAGCTCGATCCTTTGTGCCCTTCCTGGCGCGCACGTTGAGCTCTCCGCCCTTCCGGTAACGGCTTCGGCTTTAACTAGTTCCTCTCCTCTCCTCCCCTCGCCTCCAGCTAATCGATCCCACTTTAATCCATTCCGAAAATTTCCAATCCCCAAATCTCCTCTCCTCTTCATCCCCCTCCCGATCGCATTCGCCGCCTCCCACTCCGCCTCTGCCCGATCGCATCCGGCCCCCCTCCGAAATAAGTAGCGGTTTTCTTGTCCCATGTTCTGCGGTTCTTGGAGGAATTTGATCCCATTTGGTCAATGCCCGTCTTGTTTCTTGGGCAAGCCGCTTAGCTTGGGATCCATGCCGCGTTAGGCGAATTGGGTCTCGAGATCTACCGCTCTTCTCCTAGAATTTTGGTTTCTTGGGTGTGCATGATAAGAAGGATTCTTTGATGCAGTTCGGCCAAATTTCTTAGAAAATCTGTTGGAAAGCTCTTCGCTTTGATGCTATAGGAGCATTTGGCGAATCGATTTCGGAGCCTTTTGTTTGCATTTCTTGCCCTGTACCAGATCCATCTCCGGCCAATTTTTAGGAATTGGCGAATTGGGGGCCCAGGGATTTGGAGGCTCGACCTATGGAGGTGCATGCCGAGGTAGATGGGTCAGGTGTGCCCCTGGCCGTGCTCCTGAAGCGAGAGCTGTGCAACCAGAAGGTGGAGAAGCCGGACATCCTGTTCGGGGAGGCGAACAAGAGCAAGAAAGGGGAGGACTTCACGCTTCTCACGGCCAAGTGCCACCGCAGTCCGGGCGAGGGCGACGGTGACAATGCAGGCGACGACGACACCATCTCGGTGTTTGCGGTGATGCTTCAATGGCTGTGTTCTTATTTCTTTCTTGTGTTCAATTGCATTAATGTGCTCGGCGTATTTGTCTCGTTCGGTTTGTCGCGTATTTGTTGCAGTGATGCCAGTGAGATGGACAAACTAAAAGTATTGTAGGAATTTCAATTGTCATGACGCCTAACTAGAGCTTGCAATGATGCCTCTGAAGTCTGAATCTTGTGGCTGATTTTGCGGTGTGTTTGCATCAAGGCACATGGGGACATATGTCAGCTAATATTTTACAGGCCTTAATTGTTTTGGGTCTACCATTTCGGTGGTCAGAAGACCATTGGTTTAGGAATATTCAAATAGAGTCTTATTGTGTGTTATATCCTTCTGGCTTCCAGCAGTTGGCAATATGAATTTAATCCAAGTAATTTTCGTGTATCAACTCAACATGATATTTTGACACAAAATACTGCAGTGTGAATGGTAAAAGTCAACCCACAATGGAATATTCTTGTGATGATACAGTTTTAAACTATGAATGGAGACTCGTTTGTTTTCCCATTTTAAAATTTTCCTTATACCAACTAAAGTGGTTGCTATTCTCATTTAAATTATTTATTCTGGCCTCTTCGCTACAGATTTTCGATGGCCACAATGGATCTGCAGCTGCCATATACACCAGGGAGAATCTCTTAAACAATGTCTTGGCTGCTATGCCTCCAAATCTTACAAGTGAGGAGTGGACAGCCGCATTGCCAAGGGCACTTGTTGCAGGTTTTGTCAAGACAGATAAAGACTTCCAAACAAAAGGTATATTTCTTTCATTAAGGTGATAACCTTTATGAAGATGATTTGTTTACACATGATCCATAAACTAGAGGTTTGTTGTTTTTTGTTCATTATCATGTTCCCCCTTCGTTGGAATTTGGACAAATATTTTTCCCCTTTATTCACACTTTCACATGCTTACAAGTGGAATTATTTTTTTGTTAAATAGGATGCAGTTATGCATGTTTATTTTCCATCGTAAAGTGATACTCAATGGCAGTACAATCGTTACAAAGCATACTGTATTACTGTTTGCTGCATAGCTTAACGCCTTCATGATTTAGCTGCTTATATATCATGCCATCCTCAGTATTGTTGCACTGCAGTGTATACTGACTGTTACAATGTTTTCAGCGGCACGTTCAGGGACCACTGTGACTTTTGTTATAATAGACGGATGGGTTGTCACTGTAGCATCAGTTGGTGATTCGCGCTGTATTCTAGAATCTGCTGAAGGTTCAGTATATTTTTTGTCAGCTGATCACCGCCTAGATGCCAATGAAGAGGAGTATGTTCATACATCCAGGCTTAGTTTTTATGCCTGTAATAGCCTCAGACTTATGGTTAACCTAAGGTCCGTAACTGCAGGGTGGAGCGCGTAACAGCAAGTGGTGGTGAAGTTGGGAGAATAAATATTGCTGGAGGTGCTGGGGTATGTTCTTTGTGCTTATGTATGTTTGCCAGTTACCAAGTTAACAGTCATCTGCTAGGTCGTGTAGTTCATTTACTTTTCCCCCCTTCAATATACCCTACTGTAACATAAGTGAACAGATGATAATTTCAAGGAAAATTTTGAATTCACTTTTTTCCTCTGCAATCATTATTCAGATTGGTCCACTCAGATGCTGGCCAGGCGGATTGTGTTTATCAAGGTCAATTGGTGATATTGATGTTGGAGAATTTATAGTTCCTGTCCCACATGTGAAGCAAGTAAAGGTGTGCAATCCATGTGCACTTTTTATATCAATGCAGTGGTGGAAAAGATTTTGCCTCGTTATTAGATAATAGCTGACACCAATCATAAAGAACAATGATATCTCAGCTTAAGACTGCTAATTTCATAAACCTATAGCTCTTGGTTTAGATGAGAATCAATGCATCAAAACTTATTGCAGTTGTCCAATGCTGGAGGGCGGCTTGTCATTGCTAGTGATGGTGTCTGGGATGCACTGCGCTTTCAAGAAGCTCTGAACTACACCAGGGGGCTGCCAGCTGAAGCTGCTGCTAATCGAATTGTTAAAGTACTGAAATCTCTTTAAATCCCAGGTGTATCCTGGGAATTCCTGGTAGTGCATGTTTTAGCTATGCTTATGACGCATGATTTTCTTATGTAGGAAGCTGTGAGTTCAAAGGGACTACGAGATGATACTACTTGCATAGTAGTTGACATATTACCTCCAGAAAGGTTAAGCCCTCCATTAAAGAGGCATGGGAAAGGAGGCATCAAAGCTTTGTTCCGTCGGAGGCCCTCTGATGAATTGTCTGAAGATCAGATGGACAGAGGATGTTTAGAACCTGATGTCGTGGAGGAAATATATGAGGAGGGCTCTGCAATGCTTGCTCAAAGGTTAGCATTTCTTTAATCCACAGGAGACATTGGATATTTAATTATTAAAGGATATATAGTGGGAACATGCATTACTATACTATATTATGGTTAGTGTATAATTCTCAGATATGTCCTCTTAGTTGCCAGTTTCACTTGTCGATATGCCTGCTCGTTGTGTTACTTTTATTTGTCAAAGGGTCTAGGTGATAGTGGTGACTTTGTTCTGCTGAAACAAGGAATCTCTTCCCCTTTCTTTAAACAAATCCCTTGTTTTGAAGAATTATCTTCTATTAATCGAGCTCATGAGCCCTTAATTATTCTGAATCATATAATTGATGATTTTTTCTCCATTAAGATTTGCACATGGAATATACATATGCATATGATTTCATAAAATGCAGCTAAACCCTTTTGACTGGTTCACAGGTTGAATATAAATTATCCAGCACAAAATATGTTCAAACTGCATGATTGTGCAGTCTGCCAATTGGAGATGAAACCTGGTGAGGGAATTTCTGTTCATGGTAACATGCTGAAACATTCAAGGGTTGACCCATGGGGTGGTCCTTTTCTATGTTCATCCTGTCAAGTGAAAAAGGAGGCTATGGAAGGGAAGCTGCATTCCAGAAGTATGAATGTCTCTAACCAAAGACTTGAAATCTTTTTACACTATCCATTATGAGAATAAATGCTGAATCCCAATTCACTTCTTATTTCCAGATTCTCAATATACAGTCCAACCTGTGCCCAAGTAGTCTTCCTCAACGTTTTTTATACTTCAGTTCATACACGCTAATATCACTCACAACAGCTCAAGCAAATAAGCAGACTTGTCACGATCATCTATCGTCATCCATCAATCAGTGGTAAACAGACTCAGGAATTTTCGTGACTAATTCCTTTCAAATTGAAGGATCAAAATGGTCACTTGTACAGATGATAAAGATTTATGGCATCAAAACAGTAATTTTGTAGAAGGTACAATCTATTTATTTGAAGAAACCACAACTGATCTCTCAGTTCAACTGAACCAGTGGCCTTAAGGTGTGCTGGCCCCTGCCATTGATTAGCAAGTTCGCATGAGCTCAGACTTGGTTCATTTGTCAATGCCAGTCACAGAGCCCTTTTTTAGTTCAAACCTAGACTTTTCTCAGGTCACGCTGTGTGGTTATTGATCATAAGGTTATACGTGAATTTCCTAATTTCTTATGTGATGCTTTCCCCCTTGTTGAATCTTTCACTATGACCATTTTCTTTCCTTTCCTTTTCTTATTCTTTGCCATGTGTATAGCCAGGAGGCCCACAACTAACATATTTTTTGTATTCATACCACAATTCTACAGTTGTATTGTATCATTGTACTCACAATTTCTAACAAATATTTATTCCTTTTTTATTGGAAGTTTTTTCCTTTTGTACTTAAATTATTGTTATTGAACTTTTAATATAATTCTAAAGTATGTGCTTGTCATTTGGTACTTGTCAATCTTATCCTGGAAGGAAAAGAGGAAGATTTCCCATATTCCTTGTATGTTGTTATGGATTCCTATTGGGGTAAGCATTACGTCCGCCATCCCAAACAGAGTCCGCCTCCAACATAAGTTAGCAGTTCCTCTGTTTTTAGTTCTCCTTTTTCAGTCTGCGTCTTTAGCAAGTCCCTTACGGACTCTTTAGATAAGGAGTTGTTTTAGATGTAGGTCTCTTGAGAAAATTGGGATTGTAAGAGTATAAATACCTGCCTGCGCTTCAGCAGAAGGGTAGAGAAGAAATAAAGGAGCTCTTTTCCCCCAAACCCTAGATTCTGTACGCAGGTATCAATCACGGCAGCGCAAGGAGCTGACCGCAGAGAAGAAGATAACGGCGGCCAGGGCAATCATCCGTATAACCTGAGATCACGGGGTGAGATACATAACAGATTGGTATCAGCTTCCATGGCACCGGACTCCATCAATACCGAGTTACGTGAACTGAAGGAAATCCTGGGCACGATTTTGAAGCGACAAGAAGAACAGTCCACAGCCCAAGTAAATCTTGAAGCTGCTGTTCTTGCGCTAGAAGGTCGAGTAGCATCACCAACGAAGGTCACCGATTCTGCAAACTCATCTGCTCGTCAACCTTCAGGTGCTCCAACTGTGACTCCAACTCCAAGTCGGTTTTATAAAGTTGATTTTCCTTTGTTTGATGGCAATTCCGACCCTCTGGAGTGGCTCGCTCGTTGCGATCAGTTTTTTCGAGGCCACCATACTCTCGAAGAAGAAAAGGTCTGGCTAGCAACCTACCACATGACGGGTATCGCTCAACAATGGTATTACAAATTGGAGCGAACCGAAGGAATTCCCACCTGGCCTAGGTTCCAAAGTCGGGCAATCATCCGTATAACCTGAGATCACGGGGTGAGATACATAACATATGTATAGCCTAAATGTGTTCTACAAGCAACTTTACTTCTGTGAAGATGGACATGCTCAAACAAAAGAAAGAAAAGAACACTTGTCACCTCAATGGGCGATGGGAATTATATCGAACAATAGGCATGAAGGAACTTAGCTTCATCTTCCATTCATTATAATTATCAAACCAAACTACTAGCACAGAAACACTGATAACTGCATAGTACACTTTCTCATGCTTTTACACATTATCCAGGAGTTGTTGCTTGTCAAGTTGAAGCTACAGTATAAAAGGGAAAAGGTAGTAACTTGCATGCTAGCTGCTATTCACTAGTGCAAGGATGAGTTCATGGAACTACCAGGCAGTAATTTTGATGCCCAGAACTTTCTGGGCAAAGATAACAAGATTCTCAATCTCAGAGTCATCTATGTAGCCATTCCTATCCTTGTCAGCCTGATGAAGAGCCCAAATACTCTTCCACCAAGTGCTAAACCCGATACCTCGGCTGCGGATGGCCTCACGGAGCTCAGCTCCACTTATCCGACCATCATTGTTGGTGTCGAACTTCTTGAGCCACTTCTTGAATTCGTCAAGTGTCATGCCAGGAGGAGGATAGATCAGAGCCCTGCAGTGCATGACTGGTGTTTTTAGAGTTTCACTTGGTAGTGCCATAAAGGTTTTTTTTGAAGGTTGCTATGGTTCCTGCTTTTATATGGGTTTGGGTCCATATGTCAAGTGAGAAAAAGCTTTACTTCTGGGTTACCTATATTCCTATCTATCTTGAAAAAAAGCTTCCTCAATTTTATTGGTGACAGATGAGGTGTTCCTCAACATCATATCCTCACATCCTTCAAATGTGTGTGCATTACATATTATTAAATACCTTTGTTGATCTGAATCATCTGAAATTCTGAAGGATAATACTGTTATTTTTTCCTGACCTGGAGTGACCTGGATATTCTTGAGTCATTTGATTCTTATGCTTACAGCAAGCTGCACACGTGTTACCAACTTGAGTATTCTGCGTATCTTACCTCCTGAGATGACAAGTTCGCATATAGAACTTGCAATTTTCGTCTTGTTTTTACCTGTTTTGGGATGCTGTTATAGCCTTACAGGTATGAATCAGTAGTCTCAAATGGAAATTACTAGTCTTGAGTTTTGGTATGTCCTTTGCATGCTGATACGGGGACTCAACCTCTGAGGCACTTCAATTTATTGGTTAATTAGTCCAAAATATTATCCATGTTTTAACTAGCATGTTGGTGTGATGTGGTGAAAACTGATAGGATTTGGTTTGAAATAGCTGGAACAAAAAAATAATTCCTTTCCAGGGATATTTACATAGACTAGCTTCTCATCTAGTCTTGATGTGAGTAATAGGGCTGCAATTACACACAGTAATTCTGCAAGCTGACAGAATGGTGGTTCCTTTGCTCAAAGATTATGGCACACTATTTGAGTATAGTTTAATTACATGGCTTTATTTAGGGAGTTAATTTAGGATTTTTTTACAGTACATTATACTGATAGTAAAAATATAGTAGTAGAAATAAAATATGACCGTTAATTTGTGAAGATATTATAGACTTTTGTTTTGGGAAAAGAAGTAAACCAACAATGACATGCAAACAAACAAACACAGAGATCCTTTTCAGAGCAGTACCTATTGCACTAAACCAAAGTGGTAACCTCGGCCTTAGACCCCCGTTCCACTGTTTCATGAGCTTTAGCAAGGACCCCCCCCCTTCACTCAGCGCCTCCTTCGCCTCCGTCATGGCCACTAGCGTCCGCTCCTGGAGCTCCCTCCCACCGCCTGAATCCATCAACCACCTGACCTTCTCCTCGATCTCCTCAGCCATCACGATTACTCCTTCCTCGCAGCCTTCCACCGCCATGGCCAACCGCATCTCCTCCACCAAGAACACCCTGTTCATCCGCTACTACGCGTACAGCAGCCACCGCAGCATGGGCACACCCTCCATGATCGCCTCCAGAATTGAGTTCCACCAGCATTGTGTTGCGAACTCATCCACCGCGACGTGCTGCAGCACGTGCCGCTGCGGCGCCCAGGACTTGACCACTAGCCCCCTATCCTTGGTCCGGTCCAGGAAGCCCTTTAGGAGGAGCGCGTCAAGGTTGGGATCGGCCGGCTACTCATCGCCTGACGGGCTACGCACAACCCACAGAAACCGTTACCAAGGCCATGCGCCATGACCTCGCCCATTTACAATTGTACCCCTGTAGATATTTTACTGTTAGTAATATGGATGATAGTATAACTAAGGCCCTGTTTGGATCTCTCCATCTAAAGTTTAGTTACTAAAGTTTAGGTCTAAAGTCTCCAAACAGGTGGTCTAAAGTTAGATCTAAACTTTAGCTAACCCCTAAAAAACACTTTAGACCATTAGTCCACCAAAGTGAACTAAAGTGGTCTAAAGTTTTGGGTTCTTAGGCACAAAGACGTGTTTACCCATGCATTTTGGTCTCTCACCTCCCATTTAATAGCACGCACGAAACGAGGAGGGGTAGTATGGTCTTTTTGAAACTTTAGTCCTATCCATTAGTACAGGATCCAAACAGGACCTTCGACTAAAGTTTAGCGGCTAAAGTTTAGTCCAAAACTTTAGACAACTAAACTTTAGACCATGGGATCCAAACAGGGCCTAAATCTAAACTTATCTAAACCATTGGATTACAAAGATTGAATGGTTTATATTCATTTTAAGGTACCGTAAAAAGCTCTTAATTTAATCCCCATATAGAAAGCAAATATTTAATACTATATATAGTTTTACTTTATTTTAGATGTGTATACTTTTTTTCTTTTTGTAAACATTGTTATAGTAGAAAAGAGAAATTGTAGGTGGTTGTGGTAAACGAGTAAAGGATGCAACGATTTCTAGATGAGAAAATTGAGAATATGTCCTCCAACTAGATGGAAATCTAGGATATACCCACCTTTAGATCATAATTGATAATATACCCTCCTTTAGAGTGTTTTGTTGAGAAAATGCCATTTTTATATTATTTAGTACCTCTTAAGTATACTAATCCGTATTGTACTGTATTTTGACATTAGGATGACCATTTTGCCCCCATGTACGGTTGTGAAGAAGATAAGTCTCGATTGGGCAGTGCTTGGCTAGGGTTTCCCGGACCAAACGGCGGCACGGTAGAGGGTGTGGGGCGGAGGTCCGACGGCCGTACATAGGGGCAAAATGGTCATCTTAATGTCAAAATACAGTACAATACGGATTAGTATACTTAAGAGGTACTAAATAGTATAAAAAGGGTATTTTTCTCAACAAAACACTCTAAAGGAGGGTATATTATCAATTAGGATCTAAATGAGGGTATATCCTAGATTTCCATCTAGTTGGAGGGCATATTCTCAATTTTCTCTTTCTAGATACGCCAATGACCAACAGGAAAATGAAATTAGAAGGGTACATCCCTCTTCTCAAAACTTGTCTTTTACAAAGTTGTATGTATGAGTATGATGTTATGAATAGCACTTATATTTATCATGAAGCCAACGCATCAATATATATACAAGTACAGATATGACATATATGCAGGAAACCCCTTATATAATATGGAAAATACAATCTAACACCCCTTCAAACTTATGGTGCAGAAAGCATCAACACTAACACATCTAACAACAACCTGATCATGCATATGTGTCCTCGTGTAGGTAGCATCAACACCAATATACTTGGTAAGCTTGTGCTTCACCGGATCTTTAACAATGCTAATAGTACATGTACTGTCAGACAAAAAAGAAGTCGGTGCAAAAACAGAAACACCAAAATTCTTAAGTAACTACCGCAACCAAGTAACCTCTGTAGTCAACAAAGGCATAGCTCGCAACTCATCATCAGCACTCAAATGAGAAACTGTTGTCAGTTTCTTAGTCTTTTAAGAAATGAGAGAACCACTAAGAAAAATACAATAGGCAGAGAGAGACCGGCGATTAGAGTGATCACTAGCCCAGGCGGCATCAAAATATGCTTAGAGTTGTAAAGAGCTAGAGTGAGGGAAAAAGAGATGGCGAGTGATGGTTCCACGAAGATATCGTAGGACACAAAGATGACTATAGTGCAGCTGAGTGGGAGCAGAGACAAACTGAATCAAGATATACATAAGATATGAAATATCAAGATGAGTGACACCAATGTAAACAAGACTTTAAACAAGGTGATGATAGCGAGTAGGATCAGTAAGAGGCTCACCATCAGTGGACCGAAGATAAACATTAAGCTCTATGGGAGTATCAGTTGTGCGTTGATCAATAAGAGAAGCATGATTAAGAAGATTTTGAATATACTTTTTTTGGGACAGATAGAAACTCTCAGGCACAGAAATAACCTTAATTCCAAAAAAGTAGTGAATAGGACCCTGTTGTAGGGGTGGCCCCCACCTAAGCCCAGTAGGCCTGTTAGAAGGATGTAAGGTCC
This sequence comes from Dendrocalamus latiflorus, assembly GCA_017311315.1. Lineage (NCBI taxonomy): Eukaryota > Viridiplantae > Streptophyta > Magnoliopsida > Poales > Poaceae > Dendrocalamus > Dendrocalamus latiflorus. Next base: position 25,938,036 of record CM029621.1, read on the forward strand.
GTAATGAGACATATGTAATGACATGAGTGCCCCTGAGGGGAATACTCACGTGTAAGGGTATAACTGTACAAGCACTCACCATTTGGATATATATATGGCATAGGCCATGGGGAGGAACCCTAAGCCATTTCTACTCACCTAACTCCCCACTACCATACTCTCTCTCTCTCTCTGTTTGGTCTGTAGCCACAACAGTTGGCGCCGTCCGTCGGGAGGACGAGAGCAAGCCTCCAGATCTGAAGGAGGATGGCACCAAGGAAAGCTTCAACATCGGTGGCGAAGAAGAAGGCGGAGGCGGCGAAATCTCGCGTCAACACCAAGGCTTCGGCTGTAGCAGCTGCAGATGCGGGTGACGGTGCGGACATGGCGACCGTGAGCACCGGCGTTCGCGACGCGACGCCCGACCCCGCCACCACCACCCCGACCACCAACCCCGGCGACGACGCGGGCCCCGTCACCAGCTCCAGGGTCCTCCGCGCCAGCGCTGCGGCTGGATTGGGCACACAGGCCGTGGTCGCCGCCGTCCCGGTCGCGCCGCCGAGCGCGCGGACGGCCCCAACCGCACCCACGGTGAAGACTGCCCTGCTGGCGGCCCTCAGCGCGTGCCGACGGGAGCTATCAGATCTCTGCGGGGCCCTGCGAGACGTACAAGAGGCTCGGAGCCAACGCGCCACACCGGTGGCTGCGTCTCAGCCCACCCCGGAGAGGGCGAACAGCCGCGACGCTCTTACGTCCAGTTGCGCCCCACCACGGCGCATAGACCCGAAGTCCCCGCTCTCCGTGGACCTGCAGCAAGCGACGTGGCCCGAGGACTTCAGGTTCCCGAGCGTCATCGAGGCGTACAAGGGTGACTCCGACCCGCGAGAGTTCGTGCGCGTGTATGAGACTGCCATCGAGGCCGTGGGCGGAGACGACACCACGAAGGCAAAGGGACTCCCCCTCACGTTACAAGGAGTGGCGCTGTCCTGGTTCTCCACCATCGAACCACAGTCCATCCACGTGTGGGAATAGATCCGCGATCGGCTCTACAACAACTTCCAGGGAAGCTACGTCGAGCGTGTCGATGCGGACCAGCTCTTCGCAGTCAAGCAAAAACCTGAGGAAGGGCTCCGGGATTACTTCAAGCGCTTCACGAAAGTGCGCTGCCAGGTCAGGGGCGTTAGCAAGGCAACCGTTATCAACGCAGTAATACAAGGTCTCTGCCCAGGACCACTCGCTGAATACAACACGCGGAAGCCACTCAAGTCGGAGGCAGAGCTCTTCGGCAAAATGGAAGCGTACGCCCGAGCCGAGGAGGACGCGCGGAGGCGCAGCGGCAACGGCTCCGACGCCGGGCAAGCGGAGGACCTGTCGCAAAGAAACAGCACAAGAGACAACCCGAGGACGGAACACAAGCAAGTGTCCGTAGACGACACTCGTGAGCCCGTCGACGACGGGGTGCACCAAACCTCACCAGGCGACAAGCGTAAGCCCCGGCGTAACCGGCGGAGACCCCAAAAGGCCCGCCACATCCTCGCTGCGCAAGGCGTTCCCCGGGAGGGCGCATCAACCTCGCGCGTTGGAGGGGGACACGAAGGAGGCCGCGATGAGAAGCCGCGTGCGGAGCAGGAAATCCTAGAATACGGCAGATGGTGCGAGGTACACGGCTACGGCGGCCATTTCACGCGGACATGCCCAAAGTTGCGGCATTACGACAGGCGATGGCCTCGGAGACACTGACCCCCGCAATAGCCCACGTACAGCATATGCAAGGCAGTCCCTCGCGTGCTGGGTCCCCCGGAGAGACCCAGTGCCGTGGCATTAATGTCATCGCTGGAGGCTCTTCGTCGAGCACTTCCCCAGCACAACTACCTCGGTGGGCGTCCCATTGTAGCATCACCTTCACGTCAGCCGATGCCCAGGGCGTAGAGTTCCCCCATCAAGATCCCTTGGTCATCCAGGCCGACATTGCAGGTTGCGATGTCAGGCGCATCCTCATTAACGGAGGGAGCTCCGCAAAAATTTTATTTGCGGAGGCCCTTGATCGTATGGAAATACCTCGGAGCCTATTAAAAGCTTCGGAAGCCCCCCTTCAGGGCCTCGGAGGGCAGCCCCTGAAGGCTCTGGGTCAGATTCGCCTCCAAGTCTCCTTGTGCCAGGCCGACAACACCAGGACCGAAGACGTCGTCTTCGACGTCGTGGACGTTTTGTACCCGTACAATGCCATACTGGGCCGGCCTGCCATCAACTCCTTCGAAGCCGTCCCACACTACGCATTCCTATGCATGAAGCTCCCAGGACGGCGGGGCGTTATCACCCTCTTTGACGATCAGGATATGGCTAGGAGCATCGAAACCGGAGCCGGAAGCTTGCACCGTAAGGTGCACGCCCTCACCGACAAATACCAGGCGGACACGCCATCCGCTCCGGGATGGACACCTAAGCCCCACCCGGAGGGCGGAGTGAAGAGGGTGTCGCTCCAGGCGGAGGGGCGATTCGTATCCATAGGCGAGGGCCTCCCTCCGGACGTAGAGCAAGACTTGCTCCGAGTCCTCCAGGCCAACATAGATGTCTTCGCATGGTCCCCGGAAGATATCAAAGGAGTGGACCGCACCCTCATCGAGCATAACCTCGCGATCCGCCCTGACGCCAAGCCCGTCAAGCAGAAACTTCGCCGTATGTCCATGGACTGGCAGCAGGCGGCCAAGGTGGAGGTGGCGATGCTCCTTCGAGCGGGGGTTATCCGCGAGGTCCAACATCTGGATTGGCTCGCCAATCCGGGGTTGGTCAAAAAGGCCAGCAGAGCCTGGCGCATGTGCATCGACTTTACCGCCCTCAACAAGGCATGCCCGAAGGACGATTACCCTCTGCCGCGCATAGATCAACTGGTCGATGCTACCGCCGGATGCGAGCTCATGAGCTTCTTGGACGCCTACTCCGGCTACCATCAGGTCTACATGGCCAAGGACGACGAGGATAAAACCAGCTTCATTACGCCGGTGGGGACCTTCACCCGCCTCGTCGCGCTGGCCCTGGCCGTCCAGCTAGGGAGGAATGTGGAGGCCTACGTGGACGACGTGGTAGTAAAAACCAGGCAGCTCGCCTCCCACGGTCTGGATCTTCAGGAGACCTTCGACAACCTCAGGAAGGCGGGCATTAAGCTCAATCCGGACAAATGTGTCTTCGGTGTACAGGCGGGCAAGCTCTTGGGCTTCCTCATATCCGGGCGAGGCATTCAAGCGAACCCCGACAAGGTTGACGATATCCTGGGCATGGAACCTCCCAAGACGACGCGGGAGGTCCAGAGGCTGGCTGGCCGCATGGCGGCCTTGAGCCGTTTCCTCTCCCGAGCGGCGGAGCGGGGCTTACCATTTTTCAAGACACCGCGGCTGCGATGGGTTTCATTGGGACGACGACTGCGCAAAGGCCCTCGACGACCTCAAGAAACACCTCGCAACCCTTCCCACTCTCCCACTCTAGTGGCCCCAGCACCATAGGCTCCCCTCCTACTCTACCTAGCCGCCTCGGCAACGGCGGTCAGCGCCGTCCTCGTCCTTGAAGAGGGCGCGCTCCAGCGACCAGTGTACTTTGTCTCCGAAGCCCTCCAGGGCGCCAAGACGCGATATACCGAGCTCGAGAAGCTTGCTTACGCGCTTCCCGATTACGGTGCCATCCTCGTTCCCTCTGGCGGAGATGCTGCACAACAAGAAGTCCACGGGGCGAATCGGCAAATGGGCGGCCGAGCTTGCCCCATTCTCCCTAACATACGCCTCTCGAACGGCGATCAAATCTCAAGTTCTGGCGGACTTCCTCGCGGAATGGACCCCTCCAGCTCAGCCCATCCTCCAGGTCGAAGACCCGGTATGGACGCTTAACACCGACGGAGCTTACGGTGTTGCGGGCGCAGGGGTGGGCGCCGTCATCACCACACCCGAGGGGCAGCGCCTGTCGTACTCGGCGCGCCTAGCGTTTCGGGCTACGAACAACACGACCAAGTACGAGGCGTTACTCTTCGGCCTCAGGAAGCTCAAAGCGATGGGAGCGAGGCGAGTCCTCGTCCGCACTGATTCACGGTTAGTGGCGGGTCATGTGGATAAGTCATACCAGGCCAAGGACCCGGAGCTAGCCAAGTACCTAGCAGCCGTATGAGCGAAGGAACGTCACTTTTTGGGTGTCACGGTGAAGGCCATCCCTCGAGCAGATAACGAGCAAGCTGACGTCCTTGCCAAGGCTGCCAGTCAGCAGCTCCCAACCCCCGAAGGGGCATTTTACGAAATCCTGCCAGCGGCGGCCATAGCGCAAGATAACCGGGATGCGGCCCTCGTCCACCAGATCACCCAGCAAGGTGACCGGCGGTAACCCCTTTTCGCTTTTTTGCAAGGCATCGCGGAACCGGATGACCCCTCCGAGCTCCGGCGTTTGCAACACCGCGCTAGGTCCTTCCAGGTGCTCGACGGGGCGCTCTACAAGAAGGGGGTCTGCGCACCGCTCCTGCGATGCCTTTCGCGCGAAGAAGGAAAGCGCCTCCTCGCAGAAATTCATGCGGGACTCTGTGGCTCGCACCTCCAACCAAGATCTTTGGTGGGCAAGGCATTCAGGCAGGGTTTTTATTGGCCAACAGCTATCGCAGACGCCCAGGATCTCGTGCGCCGTTGTCAAGGTTGCTAGTGGATGGGAAGGGCTATCCACAGGCCCCCGACAAGCCTCCATCCCATACCCCCGGTATGGCCGCTGGCGCGGTGGGGCATCGACGTCGTGGGACCGCTTCCCAGGGCCCCAGGAGACCTGCGGTTCGTAGCGGTCGCTCTGGAGTACTTCTCCAGGTGGCCGGAGGCGATAGCTCTGGCCAAAATTACCTCGGCAGCTCTGCAGCGCTTCCTCTGGCAGAACATCATATGTCGATTCGGCGTGCCTAGGGAGATCACCATCGACAACGGTCTGCAATTCGATGCAGCCCCATTCAAAGAATTCTGCGGCAATGTGGGCATCACCCTCCGATTCGCTTCGGTCGGACACCCACAGTCCAATGGGGCGGTGGAGCGGGCGAATGGCGCTATCTCCGCCGCAATCAAGAAGCGCCTCGTCGGGCTACCAAAGGGGAAGTGGCCGGGCGAGCTCCACAGCGTCCTCTGGTCCCTTCGCACAACGGTCACACGCCCAACGGGGTTCACGCCATTCAAGCTCCTCTTCAGTGACGAGGCGGTCACACATGAAGAAATAAAGGTTGGCTCGCGGTGGGTCCTCGTCCAAGCACCAGACGAGGAGCGCCAATTGTCCGTGGATCTCCTTGATGGAGACCGGGCAAGCACAACACAGCACGTCATAAAGTACGCGCGACAGATGGTGCGTGGTCGCAATCGTTCGCTGTACCCGCGCCAATTCAAACCAGGAGACCTCGTCCTTAAGATGGCACTCCACGTGGAGACGGTAGGCAAGCTCGAGTCCAAATGGGAAGGCCCGTACATCGTCGCGGAGGCCCTACAGAAGGGAGCATATCGCTTAGCCACGTTGGAGGGGCATACGCTCCGCCACACGTGGAATGCGGACAGGCTGCGGCGGTATTACGCCTAAGTCGAGCACACAAGGGCAAGGGCCTTCCACGGCTCCGACGGGTGCAAGCGGCTAGCGGTTAGTGCCTTAACCCTTGTAATCGCTCACCCGCGCAAACGGGAATTTAATAAAGTGCATCGTTCATGCAAATTCTCTCATTTTCATACCAAAACGCGCGAAGGGTTACCTTCGTGTGCACTATGCATGAGCATGAATAAAGACGCGTGGGGGGACGCCTCCGCGCGTAGTCTACGGACTCTAAATAAGACGTAGCGTCGAGGTCCGCCTCCGCACGCACTCTACGGAGTATAAATAAGACGTAGCGACAAGGTTCGCCTCCGCATGCAATTTCACCGCCCGCAACGCGCGGAGGCTCGCCTCCGTGCGCAGTCTACGGACTCTAAATAAGACGTAGCGTCGAGGCCCACCTCCGCACGCACTCTACAGAGTATAAATAAGACGTAGCGATGAGGTTCGCCTCCGCACGCAATTTCACCGCCCGCAACACGCGGAGGCTCGCCTCCGCGCACAGTCTACGGACTCTAAATAAGACGTAGCGTCGAGGTCCGCCTCCGCACGCACTCTACGGAGTATAAATAAGACGTAGTGACGAGGTTCGCCTCCGCACGCAATTTCACCGCCCGCAATACGTGGAGGCTCGCCTCCGTGCGCAGTCTACGGACTCTAAATAAGACGTAGCGTCGAGGTCCGCCTCCGCACGCACTCTCCGAAGTATAAATAAGATGCGGATGTTATCCCTGCGCACTCTACAGAGTATAAACAAGACGTGGATACTCCCACGCACGTGCAGGCACTGTCCTTGTGCGTACTCCCCGGAGTATAAATAAGACATGGTCGAAGTTCCCACGCATGTAACGACTAGGCGCCAGCTCCGCTGCCACCACTTCGAAGGGTAGGGGACGGAGCACTCGCGCGTCTACCTCGACTAGGCGTCAGCTCCGCTGCCACCACTTCGAAGGGTAGGGGACGGAGCGCTCGCGCATCTATCTGGACTAGGCGCCAGCTCCGCTGCCACCACTTCGAAGGGTAGGGGACGGAGCGCTCGCGCGTCTACCTTGACTAGGCGCCAGCTCCGCTGCCACCACTTCAAAGGGTAGGAGACGGAGCGCTCGCACGTCTACCTTGACTAGGCGCCAGCTCCGCTGCCACCACTTCGAAGGGTAGGGGACGGAGTGCTCGCGCGTCTACCTCGACTAGGCGCCAGCTCCGCTGCCACCACTTCGAAGGGTAGGGGACGGAACGCTCGCGCGTCTGCCTCGACTAAGCGTCGGCTCCGCTGCCGCCACTTCAGAATCTGGGATCTGCGGCGCACAGCGTTCGCAAGCCTGCTTGCTACTATCGGAATGAGGGGCGACATCAAGCCTGAATACCCGTGCTTTACATGACATTCCAGCTCACAGCATATTACATAACAAAAAGAGCACGGGAGAGTTGTCGCTCAGCCCGCGTAAGACAGTAGTTGCATTACAGAAGCAGACATACGCACGGTGCGGAATGCGCCAAAACATGGAATTATTCTAGGAGTCCGCGCCATCTTCGCCGCGACGAGTGCCCGCACCGCCTTCGCTGCGCCGAGGGACCTCTTCGAGCCAGCGAAGCACGTCCCCCTCGTTCCGCAATGTCCGCCGTAAAGCAACCATGGCGGCGCCCTCCCCGATGTAATTCCAGATCCGGTTATGGAAGTTTCGAGTGGCGGGCTGGGCGGCGCGAACCGCATCAGATATCATCCCGGGCTGGGTAGGCAATCAAGCTGAGGGTTCGCCAGCTCATTGACATGCTCACACCCACCAGCGTGCAGCAAGGCAAGGGCAAGGCCAGCACTCATGTAGCCGCAGTGGGTGCCGAAAGCCTTGGCGCCGGGAAGGGCGACGCTCGAGCCCTCCTCGATTCGCCCAAGCATCTCCATCAGGTCTTGACGGCTATGAGTGGCGTCCTCCACGTGCACGGAAAGCCCCCGGAGGGCCCGCTCCAAAGACTCCATCGCCCCCCACGCGGAGGCACACGCGTTGTCCCAGGATAGCGCCTTCTCAGCAACGGAGGCAGTAAGCTGCTGCTTCTCCGCCTCTAGCGCGGAGATTCGCTGAAGAAGGGCGGTCTGCTCCTCCGTCGCGACGCGCTGAGCTTCCTCCATCGCGCGTTCTGCGGCCAGTGCCGCGTTCTTCGCGTTCGCGCCCACCAACTGCGCGTCGGCGATAGCCTCGTCCCGCTCCGCCATCAGCACCCGAATGTGCTCATCCTTGGTGGCGTTGGTGTCGTCCGCGACGCGCAGCTGGTCCTCCAGCGCTCTCCGTTCGCGCGCGCGAGTCTCCTCGAGGGCTTTGCTAATCGCAAGCGTCTGCGCGAGCACAATAACAAAGGTTATCCATCAGATAAGCAAAGGACATGCAGCGAGAACAGAGGCCGTTACCCTCATTTCTGAGGCACCCAGCGCGAGCGCCAAAAGGTCACCCCCGCAGGACTGCAGCGCCTGTCGATCTAGGTGGCTGCCAGCATACTCTGCCACCTCGCTCCAGGCGCGAAGCGTCTCCCACCGAGGGACGAAGTCAGAGACGCCAAGCCCTAGAGCCCCCGCCTCAGCGCCTTCGGCAGCAGTTGGGGCGCACACAGTTCCCTGCTCAATCAAGCCAGCGACATCGCGGGCCCCCCATTGCTTGATTCTTGTCCTCGTCTGGGAGACTTTGTCTCGCCTGATGTCGACGGAATAAGCGAGCAAATCGGGGAGAGTTTCGCGAAGTCGCGGGAGGAAAACGAACCACACCTACCTCCAGTACCCTCTACCGCGGCACTTCGCTGGGCCTCCACCGGGGTCATGATCACCTCGCTGGCCTGAGGAGCGACAACCCTCCCGGCTTCAGAAGCATCCCCGCTAGGTGTCAGGACCTCAGTCACTGGGCCTGCCACGCTGAACCGGCCCCTCGAAGATGGCGGCGACTGCACCCGAGGCTGTTTCGCCTTCGGAGTCGCAGGTGAAGCCTCCGTGGTTACCTTGGCACCGCGGAAGCCGTTGTCAGCGGCAACGCGGCGGTTGCCGCTGGAGGCTTGGGCCCGTCGCCTCGCCACCGTATAGGGCCTCGTCGGGAGTTGCATGCCTCCCCAAACCGGTCGATCCGAGCTCAGCGCCCGTCTCGCCCCCCATCCCCGCGTTCTCGACCGGCGGCACGTCCGGCGAGCTGAAGGCAATGGTCTCCGATTCGACCTCGCATCGAGAGGATGGCGCCACCGCCGTCGCGCCGCTCGGCGATTCCGTAGGCACCGGGCGCTCCGGAACGGGAATCCCCAGAACCTCGCATACCCGGTTAATCCGCCTTTGCTTCGCCAAGGAAGTTGCGGACTCACGGGCCTTGTGCTCCTTCACCGTGTACGGCCCAAGAACTGCAACCACTGCGCGCTCCGCATCTTCTAACCGGCATACTGCACACACAAGCGGAGCATTATACCTAAGGGTTTGCAACCACCCAGGTGGTACTTGGCTTATGGCAGGGATACTTACAGGGCGCGGAGGGCCTATGGAGTGAAGACACCCCCGGGTGGATGCCATCCTTCTGGTCGGGCCCCCGCCGCTCGTACTTCCAGTTACAAGAAAGCGGAGATATCCCGTACATGGCGAACTCCTCGGCGAGGTCACGCATGTTGAACCGGAGTGCGATCCCAGCAAGTCTCCGTGCTTGTTGTTCGTCGCTGGGCCGAGGCATCACATCCGGACAGCGGTTGAATGATATCGGCTCTCCTCGGCTTCGGAGGCCGCTCGTGCCCGTCATGAGGTAGTAGAACCACCGTCGCGTCCAACCGGACTCCCACTTGTCTCGCGTGGCCAACGCGGGAAACAAGTGCGAGCAATCCGTCCTGAGCACGAAGTCCACGCCGCCGAAGTTCGAGTACGCCCCTCTTCCACTTTCTTCGGTTGGCACCGTGCGTCATGCAGGATGGCGAACAACTCGGTGCTGGGGCGGGTACCTTCCGTCCGCATTGCCCAAGTAAAGATGGCCAACCGAACGATCGCGATCGGAGTCAGCTGCGCCAGCTCCAACCCATACGCTCGCAGCACTTCGCGAACAAAGTATGTCGCCGGGATTCAGAGCCTGGCATCGAAGAACGCCACGAAAATGATCGCCTCCGACTCTCCCGGGTTCGGCTCTGTCTCGTCAGGCCCGGGCAAACGAGCCCCGGCACGATCCTCCAGCTTCTTTTCCCGAAGAAGGGTTTGGAGAGTCTCCTCCGTGACGCGGCTCCGCCCCAGCACACGGGAGCAGCGGCCCTTCGACTTCTTCATGCCATCCCAGCGATGGTTTGTCTGCCTTTTGTCGTGTGGAACCAGGCGGTACTCCGCCGGAGGTGGCGTCAGGCAGCGCTGGCTCGACGAGGCGCTCTCGCTAAGGCGGCGCGTAGGATCGTCAAGGGCGGCACCCCGGTTAGCAGGGAAGTCGTCGTGTGCAGCCATTCCTCTCTCCCCACTGCGGCGATGAGCAGGAACGGATGCGAGAGTAGCAGCAGGATGCGCAAGACAAATAGGAAGGAACGCACAAGCAAGCAAGCAGCCAAGGGGAACAATTGCATGCCCACAGTGATGATTTATAAAGCCCCCCGTCTCCCCCGCAGGCAGACGATCAAACGACATAATTACAGCGGTTCGGCTACTCACGATCGGGCAGTGCAACCGCTGGCAACTGTGGCAGGCGGCGGTAGGTGGGCGATCAGCGCGTAATGCGCCGATACATTCCTGCCGCGTGGCCACTTTCCCTGGGGAAGAGGCGAACGGCCGTGATCGTGGGAACGCTGGCATCCCACGACGCTCCAATTACAGATGGCCGCGTGCCCCCACCCAGTGCAGGGCAGACAGAGCAGCCGCGCCAGCCTGCCCCTGACAAAGGCCGGCACGATTCCAGGCGTCATTAAAGCGCACTCCCAGGCCACGCAACCGTCTCCCCGCGCTGGCGCTACATCATGCGGAGCGTTTTCCGAGACTCGGCTGCCCGGGGCAGCTGACCGAGTTCGCCTCGCGCCCACAAATATCTGGAGTGCGAAGTAGGGCATGCCCGGACCTCGGCCCCGTCAAGGCCTTCGGCCTCGAGGCCGCGCAAGCTCCGGGAGCGGAAGACATCCCTCGCACAAGCACGAACGGAAGTGCGAACGCAAGTATATCTAGGTCATCGAGGATCACAGGCCGATGGGACGGAGGGGGCCAAAGGGCTCAGCGGCATGGCTTCGGCCCGTGAAGCCCTTCACCATGAGAGGCTCCTGTTGTAGGGGTGGCCCCCACCTAAGCCCAGTAGGCCTGTTAGAAGGATGTAAGGTCCGTAATGAGACATATGTAATGACATGAGTGCCCCTGAGGGGAATACTCACGTGTAAGGGTATAACTGTACAAGCACTCACCATTTGGATATATATATATGGCATAGGCCATGGGGAGGAACCCTGAGCCATTTCTACTCACCTAACTCCCCACTACCATACTCTCTCTCTGTTTGGTCTGTAGCCACAACAGACCCAAATCAGATATGAGAAACTATGCACTAAGATGCTCCTCGACAAAAGTAATATACTAAGAATCATCTCCAGTAATGATCATATTATCAACATATAAAAGAAGTGTCCGACCATTAGGTGAAGTGTGGACAAAAGGAGCAGGATTATGAGCACTAGCAGAGAAATCAACTACAATGACAACAGAAAAAAAACAATCAAACCAAGCACAAGGAGTTTGCTTGAGGCCATAAAGACATTGGCGAAGGCGACAAACCAAACCATTTGTAACAGAATACCCTGGTGATGGCTGCATATAAACTTCCTCATGCAGCTCACTGTTGAGGAAGACATTCCTCATGCTGTTCTAGGGGATGTCCCAATAACCGAGTTATGCTTGCGACGGAAGATGGAGAGTATGAATGTGCAAGTGAAGATGAGGTTGAGCTCAGTCATGAAGAGGAGAGATATAAGGATGCATCGGATGACAATGAAGAGGTTGATATATTGCATTATAAAACGGGAGAGGCACTAGTAGTCACCAAAAATTTGAGCATGCTTACCCAAGGAGATGCACATCCGCAGCGGTTCAACTTGTTTTAAACACAAGCCAAGGTAAATAACGAGGTAATCAAACTTATTATTGATGATGTTAGTTGTCATAACTTGGCTAGTGCTGAATTATGTGAAAAGCTTAGTCTAAAGATGCTGAAACATCTACGTCCATATCATGTGTAATGGTTTTAGAAAATATGGGGATGTAAAGGTCCAGTTTATAGTGCATATTACTTTCAAGATTGATGATTATGAGGACACCATTGAGTGTGATATGGTGCCTATAATAGTTTGTCATTTGTGTTAGAAGGCCATGGCAATATGATAAAAGTGTGCAACATGATGGTCGTTCTAATAGATATGCTTTTAAGTGGAAGGAAAAGATGAAAGAACTTAATCCAATGACTCCTACTCAAATACATGCTGAATTTCAGCAAAGAAAAACTTCTTGAAAATGAGAGTAAAAAGAAAGAAAAGAGAGAGTTCCACATATCGGTGGGTGAGAGCCATAAGCCAAATATGAGAGGAAAAAGTAAGAGTGGGGAAGGAAAGGTTATGTTAACCACAAAATCAGATTTAAAAGATGTGAGCAATGACCCATCAAAAGTGTAATTTGTGCTTGCATACAAATATGCAACCGTTTTGCTTTCAACTAATGACTTAACCTCTCTTTCTAGTGGTGTTTCCTCTCTTTTACAAATATTTGATGATGTGTTTCTAGAGAACATGCCAGTGGGACTTCCACCATTGTGCAGAATAGAGCATCAAATTAATCTAGTTCCCAGCGCATCACTTCCAAACCGTCCACCATACCATACCAATCCGGAGGAAACCAAAGAAATTTAACGCCAAGTGCAAGAGCTATTTGAGAAAAGATATGTACGTGAAAATATTAATCCTTATATTGTTTCTGTAATTCTTGTACCTAAGAAAAATGATACATAGAGAATGTGTGTTGATTATCGTGCCATTAATAATATCACTGTTAGATATCATCATCCTATTTCTAGGTTAGATGATATGCTAGATGAACTTAGTGACGCAACTATACTAACTAAAATTGATTTGAGAAATGAATATCATTAGATTAGGATAAAACTTGATGATGAATGGAAGACTACTTTTAAAACGAAACTTAGATTGTATGAGTGGTTAGTATATCTTTTGGTTTAACTAATGTACCTACACATTCATACAATTAATGAATCATGTTTTAAGAGCATTCATTGGCAAATTTGTTATGGTATACTTTGATAACATATTGATCTCTAGCAAAATGATGGATGAACATATTGATCATATTAAACAGTGCTAGAAGTACTTAGGAGCGAGAAATTGTATGCTAATCTTGATAAATGCACTTTTTGTATCAAAAAAGGTTGTGTTCTTAGGCTATATTGTTTCTAGACAAGGTATTGAGATAGATGAATCTAAAACTGAAACAATTAAGGATTGGTCTACACTTGTGAATGTTAGTCAGACCAGAAGCTTTCATAGTCTTGCTAGTTTTTATCATCGTTTTGTTAAAGATTGTATACCATTGTTGCCCTATTAAATGAATTGACTAAAAAATGTGTTGTATTTAAATGGGGTTCATCACAAGAAAAAGCTTTTCAAGAACTAAAGAAACAACTAATTGAAGCACCATTGCTTGCTTTGCCTAATTTCACTAAGACTTTTGAGATTGAATGTGATGCTAGTGGAATAGGTATTATTGGTGTTTTAATGCAAGAAGGAAAACCCGTAGAATACTTTAGTAAGAAACTAGGAGGTGCTCAATTGAACTATCTTGTGTATAATAAAGAATTGTATGTTTTGGTACGTGTGCTTGAAACTTGGCAACATTATCTTTGGCCTAAAGAATTTGTTATCCACTCAGATCATGAAGTTTTGAAATATTTGAAGAGCCAAGCTAAACTGAACCGTAGACATGCTATGTGGGGTATAATTCATTGAAACTTTCACATATGTTGTTAATTACAAGAAAGGAAAAGGAAATATGGTAGATAATGCTTTTAACTCAATTGGAAGCAAAGGTATTTGGCTTAGAGAGTCTGAAAGATTTATATACTTTTAATCATGAATTTTCAGAACTATATTCTAAATGTAAAGATGGGAAAAGATAGGGACAACTTTTATGTTCATGATGGGTTCTTATTTCGTGCTAACAAATTATGTATTCCAGATTTGTCCGTGCGTTTGTTTTTATTGTAGGAATCTCATGTAGATGGATTGATAGGACACTTTGGGAGAGAAAAGACCTTCATGATGTCGAGCGATCACTTTTATTGGTCTAAAATGAGGCGTGATATCGAAAGGTTTGTACAGCGATGTGTGACATGTCACAAAGCGAAATCTAAACTTAATCCACATGATTTATATACTCCACTTCCTGTTCCTAGTGCACCTTGGGAGGATATTAGTATGGACTTTATTTTAGAATTGCCTAGGACTTTATTTTAGAATTGTCACGGTCTAGTGACCGTATAGGATAATTGTGGGTAACGGTAGGCTTAGGCCCGGGGCCTTGACGACCTAGTGCCATGGTGGAGGTAGCAGGGGAGGAGAAGAAGCATGAACAGGAGGGAGGATGCGTGGGAAGGAGATGTGGGAAGGTAAGGTATTTGATATAATTCTTGCTTCCTCTTTCATTCATATGGTAGCCCTTATATAGAGAGAGCTCCACCTAACATAGTATCTAGTCATACCAAACTTGAAGATAATTATCCTAACAAAATAGCTAAGCAATCTTATCTTAGATGGAAAGTAATTAATGCGCCATATCCGGTTTGGATGGAAAGCAATTATTCCACCATATGTGTCTAGCATGATTGGCGCCTCTGGTATGGTATGCCGACCATCACACATATGATCAAATATGCACCTTCTTTCTTGAGTCTCAAAAGCTATTTTCTTAACTTTTGAACTAATCTGGATTGTTTAAGCTACAGCTGATTGACTTTCTTTTGTTGCAATGCCCATGTAGATTTAGTAAAAAGTTAGTTGTTGAAATTTTCATCATCAAGAGTTTCAAAAAGACATATTAGCTTATAACTAATTACTTGGTTACCATTTTTGCACTCAAACTAATATTCTAATTTTTTCTCTACATAATCTGAGCACCTGAAATTGTGTTAATCCGTGCATCATTTTTATCAAAAACACAATAGATTTGTATTTCATTCATTAAGAAGAAGAGCAGTATCGCGGTGACAGTATAGTAGTGACCTAAAGACCGAATAAAAGGCCCAAGAAAGGACCGGGTACATATAAACACGACTCCGCTAGCCCAACAAGACAAAAGTTCGTGGCTACCACACCTCGACGATGAGAGGACAACCACCACCGAAGGACAAGCACTAACCAATGCGAAAGCGATGCACATGCAGAAAGATGAAGAGGGTAAGGTTAAGTGGTCCAAGGCAATGCCTCCAAGGAGGGAATGACACCGAAGGCATCACTGTCACCCGATCCGATAAGAACCAGACCTAAGGTTTTCACCTCGGACAAAAGCCCCAAGACCCCGCGGTGAGTGAGGTGCAGCTCCAGGACGCCTCCAAGGAGGGAAACGATGCCCAAAAATGTCGTCGTCATCGGATCCTGCTCTTAGAGCCAGATTTAGGGTTTTCACCCAGAGCACGGCACCCTACAGGGAAAAAGATGAAGGCGTTGCTGCTGCACTACTCGGTGGTGCTCTTTACCTTCTACTTCCCCCGCCATCACCGACTACTGGGTGTTTGGCAACCAGGCGTAGTCCAACATCCTGCAGAGCTTAATGCATGATTCGTGCCCCTCCCTGGCCTCGATGTGGCTGCTCGGCCTCACCGTCGTGCTCATTCTCCTCCAGCTTCTCTCCATCGTGCTAGTGATCCCAGGTAGAGTATGAGATCATGGAGAAGAACTCAGCACCGCCCACCAGCCTCCACGCTAGCAAGTCCATCCTCCACCACGGACAACTAACGTGCGCCCCAACACTGATGCCAGCCGCCGCCGTTGCGCTCTGCGTCGTAGCCGCCCACGCACGATGGTTGTGCGCTTGCAGGGTTTCGGTACATGGCATTGGCGGCGACGGCACGGGAGGCGGCAACGTGCAAAGGGGGCAGGGAGAGGCGATGACGAGCAGCGGCGTAGGAGATCACAAAGCAGCAGGCCCCCTCTGCACCCAGATCCGGCCAGGGATGGCCAGATTCGGCCGCCTCCGGCTCCCCTGCCTCAGATCCCGCCACCTCCGACCGCCGACTTCACGCCGCTCCTTCAATCCCGGCCAGATCCACCAAGGAAGTGGACGGATCCGGCCTACGACACCTCTCAAGATAGGCCTCTGTGCCAAGGAAGCTCAAGCAGCTACGGGAGCCCCTGCTACCACCACTGCTGAGCGAGCGGCGGCGGTGGCGAGGGAGGTAACAGAGTGGTGGGGTGTTTTTTTGAGGAGGCTGAGTCGCCCCCTGAGTCGCCTAGGAACAGCTCAGTAGGCCTAGTGGGTGTACAGTGCATCTTAATCCGTGCATCATGAACTTCTCTGATTCGTATGTGAGAGCGAACTGTTTGTTTGCTCTATAATTTCAAATAGTTCGCTCTCACATACATATTCAAAGCTGTTGGAATGCATCAACATGAAACCTCTGTGCTAATTTAGTTTCTTTTGCCAACTCCTGTTTCTATATGTGTTTGCTTTATATTGGAATATATCAAGTCGTGTTTCTTGTGGGTCCATACAAAGATATAAACCAAGAAAGATTCTCTTCCTTTCTTCTCTCTTTTGCTGCAAATAGTGCTGGATTAGCTTGCAAATATTCTTTTTTGATAAAAGGTATTTTTCCTATATATATATATATATATATATATATATATATATATATATATATATATATATATATATATATATATATATATATATATATATATATATATATATATATATACACCCCTAAGCCAATCTTGTGCTTGTACCTTAAGTGCATTGTGCTCATTATATTCTGTTATTCTTTTTGCACTTTGTAATGATTGTTACTTCTCTTTGAATCCTTGCTAAGAATGGAATCACAGAAAGTGTGATGATGCTCGTCGAAAAAACATCAAATTGGTTGGGTAGCAGATTCTCTATTGACTGACTTCCCAAAGATTTGGATATAGAACTTGGTGTTGCATACTTGCAAGGGGAATATGACTTGCAAGGGGAATATGACCTTGGTTCTTTATCCAGTACCTATTTATCTGTACCATTTCCAATTTTCCATGTACAGCTATTTTTCTTTTACAACGGTTTTTCTTCTGCTGACGGTATTACCGCGACATATATTTTTCCACTTGTGTGTGGACAAAGGCGCAAAGCTGTGTGCATCAGACACTCAGTTAACTCTGTTGTTGCTACTCCAGATGCTATGCGTGGGCAAGGTTTTTATTTTCTCTTTTTTTATGACAATTGGTGTTTGTTCGGTTTGTTATCTCTGTTGTTGCTACTCCAGATGCTAGTGTTTTGGCAGGGCATGCGTGATATTATGAGCGTCGGTTCTTAGAAACCTTCTGTAAGATTGACACTTTTGCTGAACGTTACTTTGTTTTGTCACAAAAATTTCACGAACTGCTGAATCTTGACTCAGTTCAACCACCCTTTTTAAACATATTGAATATGCATTCTTAGTGCTATACAGTAATGTCACTTATAATACGGCATACGAAGACCCCAAACTTTATTTGGACACATACATATAGGAGACACCCTGCCTGGGTTCTAGTGTTGTATAGGTTGAATCAAAATTTCAATATATTTCAACAGTTGGCAACTTAGAAGATTGACATGACAAATAGATACAAACAAATTGCCTCCCAAGTTATGGGGAAAAAAACTATATTATGATTTGAAGGGGCAGGGAACAAACCAAAGCAAAATGTAAGTTTCAACAGTTCACCAAAAACATAAAGTATGACCTCGGGTGTCTACAAGAAATTACAGGGTTATGAAAAATCAACTTATTGACTCTTTACACCATTTACATTGTACAATGTACAGTAAGGTATGTCTATACGTGGCCAATCTTATGTTCTTGTCTGAGCCTTTCTAGACAAAAGGGTGGACATTTGCGGGAAGAATGATTTCTTTTTCTGTACCTTCTGGTCCTCAGCAAAGCCATCCATGCTACTAGTTGACATGCGTAATTTTGATTCTGGAAGAACTTCTTCTTCCTGGTAAGAGCTCTTGTGTTCCGCAAATCTCCCAGGTGGAGTACTCAAAGGATTAACTGCATGTTCTGCAGCTTCATGAGCTTTCCGACGCTGCTCATGTTCAGCTCTCCATTTTCTCAGTTCCTGCTCAGCACCAAGCTTCCCCTCCTTTGCCCTGTCGGCCCTCTCCAACGCGATTTCAAGAGCATCCTTCTTTTGGCCCATCTCCTTGGAGGCTTCATGTAGTCTCTGCAGGCTCCTTGATTCAGACTCTTTCGCCAACTCTATTTGCGCCAACGCTGCTGCCACCCTCTCATTCGCAAGCTCTTCAGCTTCATGAACCCTCTTGCTAAGAGCATGATATTCGTTTATAGGAAGTGTCACTCCTCTAGGAGAATCTTCAACACTTCTTGCCTCCTCACTCTCTTGCAACGCTTGAGCTGCCACTAGTGCTAGCCTCTCAGATGCTTTAGACGCCTCTATTTCTTTCAAAACTGCACGTAACCTGATCTCTGCTGTTGCAGCAGCAGCCTTGGTTTGCTCGGCTTCTTCCTTGGCCTTTCTCAGTTCTTCTTGTGCCGAATGAGCTGTCACATTGGCATCGTCAGCCTCCTGTGCTGCTTCCTGCAACTTCTTTGGAAGCTGCACCATTTGTTCTCGGGTTTCTGCTTCCCTCTTGTGAGCCATTTCTATCTCTTCTTTTGTCCTATTGAGCTCGGCTTCTAGAGAAGAAACTGTGATGGATGCCATACCCTCCCTCTGCTGCAATGTAACAAGTGAAGCTTTCTCCCTGTCCAGCTCTGACCTTAGCAACTCTGCAGCAGCTCTTATTAAGTTAGCTTCATTTTTCCTTTTTTCTATGTTTCCTCTAACCTCCTCAAGCTCCTTTCTTGCTGAAGCTAGAGCTTGCTTGATTGACCTGCTAATTTCTTTAGCTTCGTCAGAACCGTGCTCCTCAACCACTCCAGCTTCTTCACTCAATTTGTTTTCCATATAGGCAGACAGCTCAGTATTGAGGCTAAGCAGCTTGCGCATATTTTCATCAAGTTTGGACTCCACATCAGTTTTGGATAGAAGTTGTTCATTGAGTTGCCGCAACTCCTCTTGTGCCTGCTGCAACTCTTTCTCCCAAGCCAGGCAATCCTGCTCTTTCGCCAAAGCTGCCCCAAGTCTGCGCTCTTCTGCTTCGTGATGTGCGGCATGGGCCAACTCGAGAGATTCTTTGGATGAAATAAGTTCTAAAGTTAGTTCCTCGACTCGCTTCTCACTCTCCTTTGCAGCAGAAACAACTCCTTCGGCTCTTTTGATTGCTATATCCCTTTCACTACCTAAGACGGTATACTTTTCATGTGTTGCTCTCAATCCCTCCTTCACCAACTTCAGTTCTTCAACAGCCTTTCGATGTCTTTCTCTGGCAACTGCTAACTGTGTTTGGGCTATTACACTAGCTTCATCGTCAATCCCCTGCTCCATTTCTTGCGCCCTAAGCTGTGCAAGTTCAGAATCCTGCTTTGCTTGGTCCACTTCAATCTGTGCCCTCTCCAGCTTGTTCTTCAGCTCCTCTATAATTCTCTTAGTTCTCTCTAGCTCCTCAACCACTTGTGATTTGGCCATCTCAGCAGCTTCTGAATCCTCTTTGAATTGTGGAGTCTCCTGTTGAGCCTTTTCAAGTTCAAGTTGCATGACCCTGCGTCTCTGCATAAAAACAAATTTCTTTAATGATAGTAATCTGCATGGTGGAAATTTAGCTATGTTACTGAACCGCAGTAAGAGGAAATATGTTCTGTCCTACTGTTTCTCCTAAAAAAGGGAGTGCATTGTGGGATGGAAATGCATATAACGCAAGATAAATTTGCGCCTTTGACCATGACCAACGTGCAGTGTTAAACAAAGTGGCATACCTCCAATGTCTGAGATTTGTATGCTTTCCAATCAACAATTCCTCCGAACTTGGTGACAGCCTCTTTAACAGACTCAAATGGTGCAGCAGTGTCAACAAGACCTCTGTATGGGCTTTCAGATCTCGTTTCTGTTTCTGCTTTCTTACTTGGGGTAACAGCAATGTTCTCATGATGATTCATCTTGTCTCCTTTAGATTCCATTTCAGCTGTTAGCATAGTACTCTCACTGGTTGAACCATTTTCAGATATATTGTTCACTTCAATCTTATTTGCTGAAGTAGCAAGATCTGCCTTATCCTTCAATGAATCCTCGAATGACTGAGCTGGTTCCAAATGAGAGAACATTTCTGGTGATGAAGGTACAGTTTGACCTATAGGGATCTTCAAATCCTCCTGGTGCTCTGTCAAATTGCAATGCAGCTTTTCTTCGATTTCCAAGGATGGATCTGGACTCTCAACACGAACTGGTGCTGCCCTTTCAGCATCCTGTATGCCCGTGTTCCTGTGATTGATGTTATCGAGAACTTCCATGATAGCAGGAGAAATCGCTGACTCTGCAAAAGTCCTTCCGTTGTAGATGAAGATGAATTTAGAGCAGACTCTAGGGTTATTTTGTACAGCAGGACTCTATTCCACTCCTAAAGCTTAAGTTGATCACGAGATTTTCTGCTAAACAATTTTTCAAACAAAAAAGGGGGGTCAGCTTAGAAAAGGTGAAATTGTGAACTGTGTATCATAAATACACATAAAATTAACCAGAGTGTATGATTAAATTTGAAACTAACTCATCATGAGGGATAGCCTTTTTATTTTCAGTACGATATGGCAAATTCAAATATTGCATCTCTCAATATTTACAAACTAACCAGTTTTCATGTGTCTATCATGTAGCCATACATTAGAACATATACAATGGTATAGACAACTGTTGTATATAATATCCTCTATGTCATCTATATATCTATAAATGGCACTAAAGACGGCTCATATAATAGGTTATCTTTTTATATATCTTTATAGACAACTTCTCTATAACATAATATGTCTTATTTACCGTATTACAGTCGACTACTGTATAATAGACTGTCCAATTCACTACACTCCCCTTCTTTTTTCTACATCATCTCGTGTTCTACGTGACAAGCTTTATAGACAGTTGACATCACACCATTATACATGGCCTTAACACCCTAGTGCGGTAGCCAGTAAAGCTAGAGACCACCATAATAACCAGCATAAGAGAACGATGACCTGTTCCTATTGTTGATTTGTGATCCAAATTCTATACATTAGGCCAGCTTCTGGACGGAGCGTAGCGGAGGCCCGTCGCCGGAGGCTTAGGGCCGGAGCGGAGCGGAGTCCTGAAGCGGCCCATTGTGCAAGGCCCGTGCACCCAGGGACGCCTGGGGGGGTGCGGGGGGGCGAAGCCCCCCCGCGGTATGGATTCTAGTCGAATTAGGGTTTCCCTGTTATATATATTCCCTGTAAGCCGCCGTTTGGGATATGAGATTAGAGTTGTAATCCCCGGCGTTTGTAACCTCACCCGAAATAGTGAAGATTGCTTGCTGGCTGGCGCCCGTGGTTTTTTCCCTCTCGCATTGGGAGGGTTTTCCACGTTAAAATCTCGTGTCTCTATGCGATTGATCTTGTTTACTTCGTCTTTCCGCTGCCATCGCGTGTAACACCTATAAGCATGAATCATTGCCACGGATTAACATGAACGCACTTTTCATGTCAGCAATTATTCAGCAGCTGTTCCACCTAACCTTACTTCCATATAGGCGTATAGCTAAATCATCTTTTCCAAGCGAAGGAACAGGCAACAAATTTGCAAATTTTTTCTTCTAAAGAACCAAAGGAAAGGAAACTATCATTATTAAACAAGCAGAACGAGACTGGACCAGCTGTCTCAAGTTCCTGTCCTAAGATTGCCTTAATTGCCAATTAAACAACGAAGGACTCTACAGTCACTGAATTCCATGAAGTGTCTAATTCTGGATATCCAATAGACTAATACAGATTTTGATTTTGCGACTAATTTGCTCATCTACCGGATGCAACCTTGCAGAATCTATCACTATATCCTAATCCATAAGTAACAGGATGATGGAACATTGCCTTAATTGCCCATTAAACAACGAAGGATTCTACAGCCACTGAATTCCATGAAGTGTCTAATTCTGGATATCCAATAGACTAATACAGATTTTGATTTTGCCACTAATTTGCTCATCTACCGGATGCAACCTTGCAGAATCTATCATTATATCCTAATCCATAAGTAACAGGATGAAGGAACATACTAAGAATTGTTGTTAACCACAAGTAAGTCTGGCCAAGTAATAACATGTAATATTTGGTGCGCTGGTTATTTAGCTACCGCCTAATTCCGGGATGTAACTGCTGAAGCAGAGAGTTCTCAATTCATATTCTCTTCACCGGTTAGCATGAACAGATGATATAATCTCTTGGCTATCAAATGAATCTATTCAATCTCTGTATTAAATGGCATAAAGAAGAAACTATTTAGCTGTTATATCAGTTCCAAAGCAAGAAAAGCTAGTCCACGGAACTAAGTCGGTCTTCTCCATAGTTAATTTGATCAAAGAAAGTGACACCAATTGACCCAGAAAAAAAAACCCAGAAAAACCACAAAACCCTTCGAATTCCCCCAGAACACAAGCCCAAATCCATCTCAGGTGAATCAAGAACTCCTCATCAAGCCCAACCAAACCAACACTCCAAAGCTGCACCGAATTAAGCTCGAACGGCATCAAAGGGATGAACTTTACCAGGTTGCAGGACGGATTTCTTGCGGGCGAAGCGACCAGAGCCTTCTTTTCCGCCGATTTGGATCTCCTCTCCTAAGCCCCGGCGATTAGCCTCCTTTCTGCTTCCGCCTTTCTCTTTTTTCTATCTTTGTGCTGTGATGTGTGCGTGTTCCTTCGAGAGGGAGAGTGGGTGATGTCTTGCTCTGCTTGTCCTGTGCTCGCATCACCGCGCACTCGTCGTCGGTGATTAGCGATAAGTAGCGGGGGATTAGGATATGGTACTTTTGCGTGAAACACCCCCTACATTTTTTTCAAACTTGAAAGTATTTTCTTGCCTTGCACCGAATCACAAGTTGCGTTGAAGAGTGGAGGGAGCCGATGCCCAGTTTTTTTTTTTTGTTTCTTCGAAAGCTAAAATAAGCGATTGTTTAAAGTTATTTCTCTAAATAGTTTTCTAAATTTAAAATCATGTATGTTATCTATATAGATAGCTTCATCATCTTAAAAACACAAATAAACATCATCAGCCACAGAAAAAAATAAAGACAATCATGACTGCCATTAGCTTTTATATTATGCTTCAATCCTCGTGTTTTTTCTATTTGCGTTAACGGACCGAATAATTATGCTTCAATCCGCGTGTGTTTTTCCTATTTGCGTTAACGTACCGAACAATATCACATCGCAGCTTTCATCACCTTGTACGACCATGTCTCCACCTTGCGACGTGCGGATGCTTCTTGGAGTTTGCTATTTGCTTCGGACGTGCATCCTACGGCCGACTGCTTACTTTCTCCAACACGGTCGCGGATGCGATTTTTCCTTCTCCGCTAAGGATTTCAGCTCGAGACGACAGACGCCGAGACAGGTCGCAATAAGAAGTCGCCGAGTAGATGAACAAACAGTATTAATTTTTTTTCTCCATGTTTTCTTTGCCGTATAGCTGCTAATGCTGGGTGTGGCCTTGGTGCCGCTCTTGACGCCGTGTGATGGATGCCGTGTGGGTGCCACCCGATGGCGGAGGGGTAGTGGTTTGGACCTCAAAACCCACTGTTCTGATACTATTTATTATAAAATATACATCAAAAATAGATGATTAAAAGAATAAAATACGAGAATTTAACTTGAAAAACACTTCCAGAAAAACTACGAATACATAAAGACAGAATTCACTATATAAGGATATATTTACAATGATCCTTTTGCCTTCCGTATGGTCTAGAAAGATATTTGTAGTGTTTACAAAAGGGGTTTTATGTAGAAGTAGAACTTTATGTTGAAAATAGAAATGAACTGTATAAGATTCGGATCACACTAACAACAAATATGAATATGAAGGACAAAGTCGTGAACTCAGCCGACTATTCAAACCATTGTCGCTTTCAAAGTTCGTGAAGGAAAAGAAAAGGCTCATCTTCCTGAAAACCGTACGATGAGTAGCAATCCAGTCTATACAGTAGCACAACAACAAGCTACAAAGCACCGAAGTAGCACGTTGTCAACGCGACAAGTGTAATTGCGAGTTTGGCAAAGGTGTAAAGTGCAAAATCGCCAATGAGAAACGGAATTCGTTATAGTTGGTTAAATTGTACTCCTAGAAATTCGGCAGCTGCTATGCTGCGCCTAAGCGGAGAAATTGGGCATGTGTGTCACAGAGAAGCGGAGAATTTCCCACAATAGAGCGGTGTTTATTGTGCTGAAGGCGGGGTTAGTGAGTGTGACGTCTAGGCAGAGCGAGCCGTTGGACTTTTTCGGAAGCCGCCGCGCTACTGCTCCGCAAGCTTACCACCCCACGCGTGTCATCATAGGCCTATTTTTTTTCAAAGACTTATACTTTAGATACGGTTTATGATATTTGGGTTGTTTATATGAGATATTATAGAGTAACAGAAACTTACGTACGATTTTTGCCGATATAAATAAAGTCGGTCCAGTATGTACTATAATTAACTAATGTACCCTATCTAAAAAACACTCTATCTAAAAACTAGTTATTATAGAAAAATCAAAAGCAGAGGTTAAAAGCTAAAAAAGAACAGGACTCATAGCTCCTTCCATACAATTTTGTTTCTTTTACTTTTGGACTCCTCCACATTGCGGTGGCTTTTCAGAAACACCTTTACGTCGTTCTTTTTTTGTATGGTAACTAGTTAAGCATAATTAGTAAATCATCATATGGATTGAGCTTTTTACATGCCATTCTGGTTTATGTCACTTCATGTAAAGCTTTAAAGACAATTGACAGTGCTACAAACGGAATAGGCTCACCTGCGGGGGCACCGCACATTAGTAAAGTGCAGGCCGAATCAGCCCATGACACATGTCCCGGTAGCCCCACCCAGGTTTCATTATCGCTTAATTACAGTTAAAATCGATTAAAACAGTCAGGTAATCTTCTGAAAACCAGATAACTCCTCGCAAAAAGAAAAAGGAAATCTGGTAACTAATTGTTTCACCCGCGCGAGAAGTTCTTCATCCCTCGTCCTATCTTTGAATCTGGAAGAAAGATTAGAGTGCATGCGAAAGAATGGCAGAAGTTCTAATTCATCCTTCATCTTCATCAAGTATGTTGTGCCGTGAATTGCTCTATAAAAGATTTAGTTTTTGATATAACGCTCTACTTTAGCATGTATTTCATTGTTCGAAACCAAGCTCGTGGATTTGTTACCGACCGAATTTTTTCTATTTTAGCTCTTTTTTGGAAAAAAATATATTCACATTTACATCCCTGATAGTTTTAATTCCGATTTTGGACCCAGGGGGTCGGAGCCGTGACCCACGGCGCCGAGGTAACACATCTCGGCGCCGTGGTCCACGGCGCCGAGGCGCCAGGCCCGCACCAGCGTGGTGGCCTGCATGGCGCCGACGTGGCAGTACCTCGGCGCCGTGGTCAGTGGCGCCGACCTCGGAGCCGTTAATCGTGGCGCCGAGCTCGGCGCCGTGGGTCGTGGCGCCGAGCTGTGAAAATTCAGAAAAGCCGCCGTGACCGGTGGCGCTCCTGCTCGGCGCCTTCAAAATAATCCGTATCTTTTGCAAACATTCAGAAAATTGATGAACTGTGTGAAACACAATTTTTGTTTCCTGCTACATTTTTTGATGATGTCGTGTTCAATCTGAATTTTTCTATTTTTTGGTGGTACCTCAGCAGCTTTTGATGTTTTAGTTAGAAAGTAGAATTCACATGGTACATCTGCGCTAGTGAATCCAAACGCATTGCAATACAAGAATAAATTAGCAACTTCACCTCTGCAATTCAAGCTCGTGGCAAGCTTAGGTGGTGCTCGGTTGAGTTGAATTTTAGTGACTTATGGCTGAATTTTCATTGTAGTTGGCTGAAATTACACTGTAGTTGATGATGGCTTATTTGACATAATTAAATTTAAAAAATTAAAAATGGAAAAAGGGTTACCCCATCACGTATAATGCAAACGAATACTGGGAAAAAACCGATAAAAAACCCAAAATAAACCAAAAAAATAAAAAAAACGAAATTTAGAAATAATAAAAAATAAGCTAAAAATTAGAAACCTAAATTCAAATGAGCAGAGCCTTGACGCCTTGATCCACAGTAAACCCATCCCCATCCTTCGGCCACAAGGTGAGCGCATTACCCCTCCACATGCCCATGAGCTAAGTGCGCCACTCCTCTCCAAGCCGGTGGCGAGCTCATCAACTCCTTCGCACCTCCCACGAGCCCAACCACAACGGCGAGCGTGCCACTTAGCAAGAAGAAAGAGTGAAGGAGAAGCGATGGGGAATTATGTAGATTGAGGACAACAAGAATGAACAGAAAACAAAATACCCCTATGTTGTTAGTCCTCCGTTGAGTGGGTGGAGACCACCAAGACACGTGTCACGAGCTGATTTGGTTTGCACTTTACAATGTGCGGTGCCCACTCTAGGAGAAATTTTATCATGTCACCGTTACACAGTTTCATCTATACAACAAGCCAATAAAAGAGAGGCACGTGTAAAGTGAGGGAGGCAGCCTCAAGGCATCCGGATTCATCCTCTCGCCTCTGCTTTCATCCTCGCGAGCTCCGTCTTGCCTCTGTCCCTCAAGCTCCGTGCCGCGCCCCGCTCGCCCCAATCTCTTCCGCCGCTCCTCCCCGCCCCGATCTGCTCCGCCCCGCCCCGCCGCGATCGACCTGATCTGCTCCGCCCCGCCGCGACCGACCCGATCCGCCCCGCCCCGATCTGCTTTGCCTTTCTTCTTTCTTCTTCGTCTTCCTCCTCGCCTCCCACTGGCCAGCACCGCTGCTATCCCCGCCGCTCCGCCCCGCCCCAATCGCTCCGATGTCTTTTGCCCCGATCCGCCCCGATCTGCTCTGCATTTCTTGTGTTGTTTGAATCGGTTGGTTTGTGCAGCGCTGGGGATCAGCGCGTCGCCGTCGGAGGAGATCAGGAGAACATGCGCTACTTCAACGTCATGATCCTTGGGCCGGCACAGTCACCATATGAAGGTATGATTTCTGCATTTCTTCTTTCTTCTTCGTCTTCCTCCTCGCCTCCCACTGGCCGGCGCCGCTGCTATCCCCGCCGCTCCGCCCCGCCCTGCCCCGATCTCTTCCGCCGCTCTGCCCCGCCCCGATCTGCTCTGCATTTCTTGTGTTGTTTGAATGGGTTGGTTTGTGCAGCGCTGGGGATCAGCTCATCGCCGTCGGAGGAGATCAAGAGAACATGCGCTACTTCAACGTCTTGATCCTTGGGCCGGCGCGGTCGCCATATGAAGGTATGATTTCCCCCCCCCCCCCCTTTCCCATATGCTAGTAGTGTTGGTTGCGGTGTGGAGTGGTAAAGTGCGGCGCATCTCGATAGCGATTGTTGAATCTAGATGTTTCTGTCCAAACCTCTTGCTACTAATGGGAGGATTATGGAATGTTTGTGTTCAAAACTTGAAATTACGGATGCCTGGATGAATGCAATCCGTGAGCTTGTGCTTAATGAAGCACATTAGCAATGCCTGGATGAAATTACGGATGCCTGGATGAAGCACATTTTGTGAGCTTGTGCTGCTTGAATGCAATTAGCAATTAGCTTGTGTTTAATGTGTGGACTTTGTGGGGGAAAAAGTCATCTTCCTGTGGTTATTTGCAGTATGATCAGTATACAAGTATAGCTTTTTTTCCTTTCCTTTTCATGTTTTATTGATGTAGATGTTGTCTTATGGTGCATGATGTAACATATTGGCTTAGATTGATATTGCTAAATTGATTTCCAACCAAAAGACAATAGCTTAGATTGATATAGCTAAATTGGTTTCCAACCGAAAGACAATAGCTTAGACTGTCCTGAAACCACAAAAGAACTTGACATATCTTATCCTCAAACCAACAAAAGTGTTGTCCTTGACACGCTATCTTGATTCGTGAAGCCAAAAGAAAGTATCTCTCTTTCTATTCGACTAGCAATACCTGCAATGAAGCAATAAGACATCACAATGGGAATAAAGGTAATGCAGTCTAGAACATAGAAGAACACTTCAAATTTCACTTACTATTTTGAGATGGTTGTGTAGCTTCATTAGATCTTTGTTTTTTACCTCTAGCAGCAACGTTTTGCTTCTTTTTAACGCCAATTTGAGAAGTGATAGGCTGCATATTTTCTTTCATTAATGAAACATGTGTGGCATGTGAAGCATTTTTTCTTTTCTTCTTGTTTTCAAACTGACACCTGATTCTAGCATTAGTTAACCCTTTCAACCTGATATGTGGTGGATCGTACACCTCAACCCCTTCATTTGAGTAGTTAGTTGTGCTGCCACCAAGATTGCACTCTAGTTCATTCTCCACCAAGATTAATGCCTTCTTTAATTTATCTTTCACAATCTGAGTCCCTCTGGTTGTTAATGAAGCCTTGTTGAAAATAATATGTCTTATGTGATTCAGCTCACTTGCACGCAATGCGCGAGTAGAAGTTTGGTCATTTGATGGTTCGAGAGAGGAAAAAATAACTCTTTCTTTAGCACATTTAGTCCATCTCGGCAATATATACAAATCTGGTATGCTATGTATATTGTTCATGAGAAGTACCCTCAAACAATGGCAACACAACAAACCCAAAATTTCAAATAGCTTGCAGTTGTAGCATATTTTGAGATCAAGACGGTCAAGTTTAACTGAGAAGTACCTCTTGCCATCTTTATTTAGTGTGTATGTCACAACTTGGCCATCATTCTCAATTTCTAGACAATTCAGTCCCAAACTCTCAAATAACTCATCCTGAAACATCATAAATAATTTTACCGTGTATACATTAGCAACATGCCCCCAAAATTCCTCCCTTGGCCACAAAATCTGCAAGACTACCATTTTTGCAATGAAAATCATCGTCTTGCTCTACTTGGCGCATGTCTTTAGCTTTCTCTTCATAGTGTTTAATCACTTCTACCAGAGGTAAGCACAAGCCCAAAATTTGATGGAAGACATTGTTTGTGCTTTCACTCCTTTGGGTGGACTTCATCCTTGCCGAGAAAATATCCACACTAAATGTCGTTGACCATCTTTCGCGAGCATCATACAATCTTGTGAGCCACTTGTTACCCTCTAAGTTGAATGTTGTAATCATGTCTTCCCAAGTTGATTGGAATTCATCAATACTATAGCACCCTGAAAGGCATTTGTGAAATATGGCCTTGAATGAGGGATTTCCATATAATCCAACAAGATGCTTCTTCACATTTACAGTGAGATGCCATAAGCATAGTCGATGACATGAATCTGGGAGCACAATCTGAATTGCATTAGCCATTGCTTGATCTTGATCTGTAAAAATACACTTTGGTTGACGACCTCCCATAGCACCAAGAAATGTTTGGAATAGCCAAATGAAGGATTCAATTGTTTCATCTGATAGAAAAGCACACCCAAATAGTATATTCTTCCAATGGTGATTAATTCCAACAAAGGGTGCACAAATCAAGTTATACTTATTTGTTCTGTAAGTTGTATCGAACACCATTACATCTCCAAAGAAATCATAGTCCACCTTAGATCTTCCATCCCTCCAAAAGAAATTGGTCATCTGACCATGTTGGTTCACTTGGACTGAATAGAAAAATAATGGATCCTCCATCTGTTTCTGCTTGAAGTGTTCATAAACACTTTGTCCATCCCCTGCTCCAATCATATTTTCCTTAATTGTTTATAAGAAATTGTAGCAATCCCTCTTTGTGAAGCCAACATTATTCACACCTCCAACTTGTGTTGACAAGTACTTGAATGACTGATTTGGTTTTATGCCAACACAGTACATGGATGTCATGATAGCAGCATGAGAGTCCAACAATTTCCTCCCAGATCTCAAATTGTGTTTTTCTTCCTGTGTTGCAAACTCATGATTATGCATGTCATTGATATGAGTAATCTCCCAAATGTTATCTGCAATTGTAAACCGAACTCTGGCCATGCAATTGGTTCTTGTTGACAAATGATTTCGTTGTGCAGGAGCATCCTTGTTAGAATTCTTCTCTCCTTTTGAACAAAGAAATTCTCGTTGCCGGATAACTCCATTCACAACTCGTTTATTCACTTTTCTAATACTGAAACCCATATTAATAGCATATCGGTTGTATAGCTCATAGGCCTCTTCTTCTGATGCTACCTTTGTTCCAATCTTAAGTTCCAAGTCCAACATAGATGGAAATGATTCCTCGCTTGCATGATGATCATCTGATTGATGCAATTCGAATGTTTCCGTAGGCCTAAATTAATAGATTAGATTAGCATGTTTTGTTCATTCACAAAAATGTAAGAACAAGAAAGAAAGAGATGACTTTTACTTCAATCCAGTGTTTTTGATCCCTTCTGTGCTCCATGCTCTATCTCCTGACTCATCTCCTGTTTCATCCATGTTTTCTCCCCACAACAGTCTGCAAGTACTATATATGATTGACAAACATGCAGTCTGCAAGTACTACAAATTTATTCATGATTTCATAAATCTGTTTTAAAATGTTTGTCTGTTGAGTAAATGCAGAGTATAATTATTGCAATGTTTTCTCCCCCACAGAGTACAAAATGGATGCGCCTGCTAATGAAGCCTTGTTGGATGAAGAGGAGCTGCCTGGCTGGTAGTTAGTTGTGCTGTAGCCTTGCAGATTTGCTGCTGCTGGATGGCAACGGTGACTGGTTTGCTGGCTGCTGCATGAAGTGGCGGAAAGAAGAGGCCGACTGCTGCTGGATGCCAACGGTGAGGCCGGCTACTGCTGCTGGATGGCAACGGTGACTGCTTTGCTGCCTACTAGATGAAGCGGCGGGAAAGAAGAGGCCGGCTGCTGCTGGATGGCAACAGTGACTGATTTGCTGGCTGCTGGATGAAGTGGCGGGAAGAAGAGGTCGGCTGCTGGATGACAGAGGGAAGAAGAGAAGAGCAGCAGTGGTCGACTGGCGGGAAGAATATCTGGGATGAGAAGGAGAGGCAAAAAGCACTGGCGGGAAGGGCCCTGCAGCAGGAGTTCTCCCTGTAGCATGCTACTTTACACGTGCCTCTCTTTTATTGGCTTGTTGTATAGATGAAACTGTGTAACGGTGACATGATAAAATTTCTCCCACTCTAGGTGGCCGATTCCGACACAGACATGAACGGAGAGTTGTTTCAGTGGTATTACCCGCTCGTTTCAGCTTCAGCTTATAACTTTTGGCTTATTCTTTACTATTCATAAATTTCGTCTTTTTCTGAACCTTTGGCTTTTTTGAGCTTTTTTACCGGTTCTTTTTTTCTGTATTCGTTTGCGTTGTCTGTGATGAGTTAGCATATTTTTTTCTATTTTTAATTTTTTAATTTTAATTACGCCAAATAAGCTACATTCAGCTACAGTGAAATTTCAGCCGCTACAGTGCAATTTCAGCCATAAGCCACAACTTTTCAGCCCAACTGAGCAGGGCGCAATGTACTCGGAAATTTCAATGGTATAAATTTAAACTCGTGTTCTTGGAATGTTACGAAACCAAAATTTCCTTAAAAGTTATTGTAACTCTCTTAACCGCCGAAAACAATTGTCTAACTACCTCTAACTTTCTTTTTTTATAAAAAAATCAAAATTTTTCTTGTTTTGTATAAGTTGAATTTAGTAGTTAGAAGCACACTTTTAACTGTTATTGATTACACTAACTTGTTGATGTTGGAAAATAATATGTTTATTCTTTCATAAGAAAATAATCAAACGATCACCTGAACAACCAAATAGGGCTTACAAGTTGCAAGCATCAACATAAAAAAACCCTATAAATCACAAAATCTTCTATATATAATAATAGTTATAGTAGTAGTGGTGGTGGTGGTGTAGGCAACTTGGAATGAACAAAACACTAGTTTTGAGAATTAGCTGCTCACTGACTGGAGCGTAATCATCTTAATTATTGTGTGTCATTAAGGCTCTTTCTTGGACCCAACGCTGAAAGAGGAAGACAAGCGGTGGCTTTCAAGCTTTGGTGATGTGCAGCTAAGCGATATCCATATTGTCTTCTATTTTTGACTTCTCTAAAGAAGCCAAAAGTCAAGCGGTTTTCTCATTCTTTTTTCTCTGAAGATAAGACAGGGGATCACATGCGTAACACAAATGCCACTCTTGTTGCTTCTATTTCCCGTACGTATATCTCGCTTATTTTTTCACTATTCGTTCTCTCTTTTTAAAAAATATTTTTTTAATTACTGCTATTCTTTTTCAGCTAAAAATCATTGACCTAAACAAAAAAAATCACCGGCCACGACTAGGCCCTGATCAACTCGGCTTCGGCTTCTGGTTTCTGGCTTATTTTTCACTATTCATAAGTTTCGTCTTTTTCTGAACTTTTGGCTTTTTGTTGAGCTTTTTTGCCGGTTCTTTTTTTCCCGTATTTGTTTGTATTATACGTAATGGGCTAACATATTTTTTATATTTTTAAATTTTTTTAAATTTAATTATGCTAAATAAGCCTCTGTCAGCTACAGTGCTTTTTTCAGCCAGCTACAGTGTTTTCAGCCATGAGCTTTTCAGCCGAACCGATCACCACCTAAATGAACATGCCATAAAAGTGTTCATGAGTCACCAGGGATGGATGAGTGTAATCGAGTAGTATAGATGGAGGTTGGTACCCCTTAGCTTGGAAGAAGGAAAGGGGATAAAAAATACACAAGTCAATAGAACAAGAGGGTTTGCTCAAATGAAAAAGCGTTTATGCAACGGCATTAGCGGGATGCTATCTTCAATGTTTTTTTAAGACTCACTACTATTTTCAAAGTACTTTCTCATATTTGACTTTGTTTTCTCGGGCATCCATTTTATGAAACATATGGCTTGCACGTGTGAACCAAATGTACGAAGACATGTGGCTTCCACGTGCGGACTAAGGGCCTGTTTGGTTGGTGCCTAATGATGCCATGCCTAAGCTTAGGCAATTTGTGGCTGCCACAGAAATTGTGGCTGCCAAAATCGAAGCCACACTTGTGGCAAAGTTTGGCAAGAAACTGGGTCTATGACGTGTGGGGCCGGGTGCTAAGAAAGTGTGGCATGCCACAGTTACGTCAGTGAACCAAACAGCTACCTAAAAACTGTGGCACGCCTAACTTGTGGCTAGGCAACTTCTGGTCATGAACCAAACAGGCCCTAAATGTACCATTAGTTCGCTCGGCTCGTATATAGGGTGAGGTTCGTTTCGGTAAAAGCTAATGGATTTTGATCTATTAACGTACTTGTGTGAATAAATTAAATATTGATAAGTTGATTCGAAAAAAATCCTGATAGATCACTTCAAAAGAGTGAAGAAATTACCATGTTTATTCGTTTATAGAAAGCCATAAACTATAAGTCAAAAAAATCCACACATATTGCCAATGTTCCAGTAAGCACTGTTTACCTTTTAGGTACTGTTCATCAGAGTTTCTGATTCTACCTTCTAGCTTCTTAGTTTAGTCTTTTTTCTGGCGATATGACTTTTTTAGGGCTTTTTTTGTCTTCGCTTTATTCCTTTTTCATTATTCGTAATGATATAACCCTTTTTTCATTTTTTAACTTAATTACGCTGAAAAAACTACCAGCAGTTACAGTATAAAATAAGTCATAAATCAGAACTTTTAAGTCCAAATAAGCATCACTACTAGTTCACCAACACATAGCTCAGCCCAAGAAATGTGGACCAAAGGAAAAGAAAGCTGCTCTGGCACACGACTTGGCCTGGTTGACTTGGGTCGGGCCTAGGCAAACAAAATAAGATAAAAGTAGCAAAAAGCCTAGGCTCGCCTGAAAAATGTGGTATGGCTTAGGACCTAACCCGAGCTCAGATTAATGCCTCTAGTGGACTGGCCTGGGCAGTGGCTCTAGATTCTTTTCTATTGCGGCTGATGGCTTATGACTATGGTTAATACCTTTTGTTTCTAATATAAGTGTTTATGTGAATGAATCGAATACCGATAAGTCATTTCAAAAAGGTTATCTAGATAAACCGCTTCGAAACAGCAGATGAGAAGCCATCTTATTTATTTGTTTGAGAGAAATCATAAGCGATTCATAGATCGAAAGTAGATAAATTGCTAATCTATCAATCTAATAAATTGGTCTGATGGAACACAAATTTTCTCAAGGGAGATGAATCAACCATACAAAAATGAACTAACCAATGTCTAATTACTGATATCAAAAAGCCAAATGACCAATCTCACATCACATAATACTCCTTTTTTAAGAATTCGTTGTATCCTAGTACAGTAATAATACTATTCTCCAATCTATAGAAAGCGAAAGGGGAAGCAGTATTATACCATCGAGAGGAAGACTGGATCGGAGGGAGGGGGAGGCGATGAAGATGTCGCCACCGTGACGCAACCTCCACATGAGCCACAAGCAGCAACAACGAAGAATATGCCCCGTAGTCGGCAAATATATGTCAGGCCGCACTGCTATAATCAATGCAAGCCCCAGGTGGCCTGGCCTACCTCAAAAAATCCTTAGGACTCATTTATCAGGCCCAAGCCACATGACAGTAGCTCAGGTTTAACCCAAAACCACCTCATCGATCAGATAGAAAATAACCCTAAGTCCAACAACCAACGTGTACCAAACACCGCGGTCCAACCCTAGCAAACACCTTCAAGATTTGTGCCGCGGTGCCCTCATCTCTCTTGTGAGTGGGTTTTTTTGTCTACGACTGATCTCTACCCCTCTATAATACACCAAAATTTTCTTTACTAAATCCACCCCCTCAACCACCCCACAGTCATGCCTAATCTAAGTCCACCCAGATTTGTGTACCAAAGTAATCCAACTTCATACAAATGAATGGCCTGGATCTCTCCTCAAGCCTTCTTCTCTTACTCATTGAAGATCCTAAGGCCAAAATCATCCGGATCATGCACATCATTAAACCCAGAACCCCACCCCGGGCCCACGCACCGCCCCTTGCGTACAACGACCTGCTGGGGGGGTACGGGAGGACGGCGGAGGCCAGGGAGGCTCCAGCGGATAGAATCGAGTCCCCAATTCTCCCCTCGTCTCGCCCCCATCCTCCAATTCCCCAATCTGATCCGCCTCCCAATCTCTCGAAACCCTAGCCGGTTCTCAGATCGGACCGAACCCTAGCGAGCTCGCGGCGGCGATGGGGAACCCGGAGAAGCTGATGAACCAGATCTTCGACCTCAAGTTCACCTCCAAGTCACTGCAGCGGCAGGCGTGCAAGTGCGAGAAGGAGGAGAAGGAGCAGAAGCTCAAGGTGAAGAAGGCGATCGAGAAGGGCAACGTGGACGGCGCGCGCATCTACGCTGAGAACGCCATCCGCAAGCGCACCGAGCACATGAACTACCTCCGCCTCGCCTCCCGCCTCGACGCCGTCGTCGCGCGCCTGGACACCCAGGCCAAGATGTAGGTCATCGGGAAGTCCATGCAGAACATCACCAAATCGCTCGACTCGGCGCTCGCCACCGGCAACCTGCAGAAGATGTCCGAGACCATGGACAAGTTCGAGCGCCAGTTCGTCAACATGGAGGTCCAGGCCGAGTTCATGGAGGGGGCTATGGCGGGATCCACCTCGCTCTCCACGCCCGAGACCGAGGTCAACAGCCTCATGCAGCAGGTCGCCGACGACTACGGCCTCGAAGTCTTTGTTGGGCTGCCGCAGGCTGCGGCACACGCCATCCCCGCTGCCAAGGATAAGGAGAAGGTTGACGAGGACGACCTCTCCAGCCGCCTTGCCGAGCTCAAGGCCCGCGGCTGAGGGATTTCTGTTCAGGTGATAATAGATGCACTAGCCCTAGCCACGCACACGAATACACTTACCTGCTGTTGAACTATGCGGATTTTGCTGACCTTTTACTATTATAATTATGTTGGATAATGTTATACCAATTACCAAGTCTGATGGAGAATACCATGGTAGTTAGGGTGTCTATCCATAAAAACCAAGCTGCTATTTTGAGTCAGTTGTACCTTTTGGCAGATAAGTTTAGCGAATAATAGAATACCTTCAGATCAGTTTTACAACTAAAAAAATATCAATTTAAGAGTTATCATACCTAACATGTTAACCCTAACAACATAAGCTAAGGTTAGTGAGCATTGTACACGCCAGTCACGCTCCCTGAAACCGCTATCATGACATAACTTCGACGGCAATGACTCATGATATTACCCTTGAGTCTGATGATGCCATCGATGGAAATTTCTGCAGATGCAGTTTGAAAAAGTGTCATTGATGTGACAAAGCATCTCTTGTGTTTGGCTGATTATTTGTGAGGTATGCAGTTTAGGTTGTGATATAGCATATATTAACTACGAGGAATCCAGGACCATGATCATGTGTTATAATTAGAATGTGTTGTATGTTCCTACTTCCAAGTGTTATTCAATAAGTTCAGTTGGAAAGCCAACTTTGCCCTAAGGAACTTATGTTAGGAACTACTACTGTATTGTTCATGACTGCTTGCTAGCTCCATACTTTGCTTGCGCCAGCTAAAAGTGTGGCTGTCAAATATTAGGGATAATGTGATACTGCTTTAACTTAACAGCACATGAAAAATGCTCATCATTGTGCTCCAATGTGATGTCTATTCATTTGTGAACGCAACTTTTTTGCTCGCTGAAACACAAGACATGATTTTTCATGCATATTTTTGCCCTTTCTGAAGCATATGCCTGTCTATATCTGAGCTAGCGTTCAATAGTGTTGATTGCTGAAGATATAAAAAATGGCTAAGCTCTTTATGTTGCCCAATAGATGGAAAAGTTCTTGGTGTTTTATATTTGATGTTTTTTATAGGCATATAGGGGGTTAGAGATTGTCAGTTGGTCATAATCCATACATGTAGTTTGCTTTACCCTGCATGTTTGGATGCTACTCAATGAACATTTAAAGCAAAAGTTGGTATGTTGACAACAGAGAGTTGCCATGTGTGCTACACTAATCTCATTGTGAATCTGAGAACAATCAAGTGAAAGAGATTTGGTTTCTTTAGGTTGTAAGAAGTCAGTGTTTAAATGTAAAATTAAGGTTAGTAGTTAACATGTTAACAAAAGTAACATACCCTCTCTGCAGTATACCATAAGGCAACATGCTTCATGGTGTACCTTGATAATTTTGTTATGTTGTGCTCCTCAATGATGAATCATATTTCCATCTTCTTTGTGAACATGCATTCATAGCATAATTGTGATTTGGATTGAAGGGATTGTTTTTTCTCTTACAACCTGCTACAAAACTTGTATTTTTATAGTGCCTTTTGCAATTTGAACCCCTAAATCGGGAAGGGGATTTTTTTTAATATGAGAAATGCTTGCTCATATTTTGTTGTCAACCTTTCCCTCTTGCAAGTAAAATACTCACGTGTCAGTCACTTGGATGAGTTCAAAGACTGCATTTTCTCTGTGGTGTAGTGTTTCAAATTTCTGGAACACACGTTCGTTTATGCTCTACAAAGGTCATAAAATTTTGCCGTTTGCTAAATAAGTAAATGGGGGCTGAGTATCCACATTATTTTTCATATGACTGTAGTACTTAGTAGCATAATACAAATTTGAATTCGATAATAATGCAGTTAGTAAACATTGCATATCGCAGTGTTTTTATAATGTGATGTTTTCTGCTCATGCTTCGATTCAATTGAACTTTTCTGTAAGCTAACGTCCGGTGTCACTCTTTGGCAGATACATGATTTCATGCAATGTTATCTCAAGCCGCTCACATGGAGGGCTACTCTTATATGATACATTATGCTGAAGTGCACGTGTTTGGATTGCCATGTGGGATATGTGGACTTAATTGAAACTTTGCTGTGTGATATTATAAATCCATATTGTGTGGGGTTGCGAACCCCTCTGTTGCTGTCTTGAGAGCCAGTCGCTCGTTGGAACAGAAATGATGAATTTGTTATGCTTTGCATCAGTATGTCTTTACGTGAATTCCCTTGCATTCGGATCATGATTAAATACTGTAGGTGTTCCGCTTTGCATCAGTATGTCTTCACGTGAATTCCCTTGCATTCGGATCATGACTAAATCCTGTAGGTGTTCCCTAATAACCAATGTCTGGTACTCAGGTGATGGCTGCTGTGCAGATCCTCTTGGCTCTCAACGCTAAAAAATACTTCGTATTGTC
Organism: Dendrocalamus latiflorus; assembly: GCA_017311315.1. NCBI lineage: Eukaryota > Viridiplantae > Streptophyta > Magnoliopsida > Poales > Poaceae > Dendrocalamus > Dendrocalamus latiflorus. The sequence goes on from CM029621.1 coordinate 25,975,998, forward strand.
ATGCTTATGAGATGTGATGCGCTTCACATAGCAGCACCTGATGCCTGCCGGTATACGGATCAAAATGTGCTCTCCCTCTCTACAGATCGATTCAATTTTAATTCAGTTAGCGTAAGAACATAGTGAATTGAAGGTTATTTTCCCTTTTGCTTCCTTTCCCCTGCTAATTGGTTTAAACCCACCGCGAACCCAACCCAAAAATCAAGTTCTGGAACCCAAAAGAACAAACCCATAATTTTGATACTTTCCTTTTTAAGAAAATATGAGTTCCGGTCAAACACAACAGGAAATTTGAGCGAGTTTGGATTTTTAAAAGTAAAACGACATTATTTATAAATAATAAAAAAATTCACTAAAATGTTCCCTAGGAGAAAGTGAGCTATGTATAGACGGAAGTTTTGATCTTCATGCTTGTGTATTTCCTTGGCAATCTGCTGGATGTCTTGACAACTGAAGGTACAGGAAAGATAGCATCAGAGTATATGTTGATTCATGACTAACCGTGTTGCTTGCTCTAATTACTTGAAGTATTGTGAACGCTGAGAGAGCATCAAAGCATAAGCATCTCTACCCCTCTATAATACACCAAAATTTTCTTTACTAAATCCACCCCCCTCAACCACCCCACAGTCATGCCTAATCTAAGTCCACCCAGATTTGTGTACCAAAGTAATCCAACTTCATACAAATGAATGGCCTGGATCTCTCCTCAAGCCTTCTTCTCTTACTCATTGAAGATCCTAAGGCCAAAATCATCCGGATCATGCACATCATTGAACCCAGAACCCCATCCCGCGCCCACGCACCGCCCCCTGCGTACGACGACCTGCTGGGGGGGGTACGGGAGGATGGCGGAGGCCAGGGAGGCTCCAGCGGCGGGGCGGCAGACGCGCGCGGCGGAGTCGGTACGGCTGGAGCACCAGCTGGTGCGGGTGCCCCTGGAGGCGCTCAAGTCCTCCGCCTTCTCAGTCGCCGCCGCCCCGGGCGACAACGGCGCCGCTGCCGTCGACCACCTCACCTCCCTCGTCTCCCGCCTCCACGGTCTCAAGCGCAAGGCAATTACCCCTGATCCACACACATACCCCAATCTCTCGCCGAATCATGCTCGCCTTAGAAAAGATCCGAACTTGTTGATTCGTTCGTTCTTGTTTCTGGACACTACTGGAAAAATCGTATCTTTTTTATGTTTCCTTGCTAATGAATTGATTCCTAATTATGTCTTTCAGATGGAGGAGGGCGCGCGGGCGGAGGAGCTTGACGTGCAGAGGTGCCGGGCGCGGCTGGATCGGCTGGCGGCCGCGAGCGCCGGCGACGACGGCGAGTGGGAGGACATTCGGCTGAAGAGGATCCTGGTTGATTACATGCTGCGGATGTCCTACTACGACACTGCCACCAAACTCGCCGAGATTTCCGGCATTCAGGTATATGAATGGTGGGCAGGAAGGGCATCCCAGGCAGAGATTTTGATTGATTCATGTAGTTATATAGTTTGTTCCCCCGGAGTTCATCTGCCCAATAAGCTTATGTGTTTCTATTTAGGAAAGTATAACTAGGCAACTGTAATTGAGGCTGTAAAAAGTAGCAAAAAGATACAGTCGGAAGTCGGTAGTCGTAGTTGCGTCTTCGACCATAGCGGGCTTCAACCACGTTATCGAGAGCTGCGGTCGGTAGTCGAAGTTTCGACCACATTGTGACGTGCTCAGGACGTGGTCGGACGGGACTTCGACCACTGTGAGCCCATGTATGTGGTCAGAAGGGGCTTCGACCATGGTGAAACTCGTGCACATTGGTCGGAAGTGGCTTCGACCACGACGAAAAGTGTTGTATGTGGTCGGGAAGGTGTTTAAATCACGCGATAAACGGTCGTAGCTTCTGTTAACCGGTCGTATGGTCTCGCGAAGCGGTCGCAAGACCTGGGAATCGGTCGTAGGCTTTTGAGCATTGCGTGTTGGGTGGTTCCGACCGGTCACGTATTTCTGTGACATTCATTTTGTGACAAAAATATTTGGTTATACAATATATGAGACGTGAATCTTAATAAATCTGATTGTTCGTTTTATTTTTTACAAATTTTATCTTGTTTTGTATTTTACCGTAGTGTTAGCACGGGTACACTACTAGTGGTTGTAGTTGATAGTTTTTAATTCTAGTACGAGCATCTATATAAATAGATCGAATGTTATAAGCTGTTTTCAAAAGACAACACATGAGTTATTATGTTATTTGTTTGTTTAAGGAAATCTATAACAGAAAAGATGGGTGGGCCCAGTCACCACCTCCAACCCAACTCCGGCTAGGGGTGAAAACGGGCCGGGTATTTCCCGCCCGCCCGCCCGCCCATATTAAGCGGGTCAAATTCGGGTCAGAAATTCGGGTACCCGGAAACTTATACGGGTATCGGATCCGAATACGGGGTTTTTTTGACGGATACGGTATCGGGTTTGGGAGGTCGGTATCCGACGGATACGGATTATCCGGTATAAAATTCGGATATTACCCGCTTAACTATTCGGGTATTACCCGGATTACTTGGCCAGTCCGAACTTCCGATTTTCCGAATCATCCGGTTCGTCTCCACAGCGCTTTCGGGCGTTCGGGACTTCGTTGCTTCGGGCTTCCTCGGCCGATTCCCCAATCCCCATCTCAATGTCTCATTTCCCTTCGGCCGAGTGCCCGACGCGGCGACACCGACTACCCGAGTGCCCGACGCCGACGGTCGACGCGGCGGCGCCCTTGCCCCTTGGTCTTCCCCTCCCAGCATCGCCTCCGCCCGTCCGCAGATCCACTGGTCGAGGCGGCGTAAGGCAGGCACCGAGCACGGGAGATTCGACCTCGCCGCCACCCGATCTACGCCCGAGTGCCCGACGGCCGACGCGGCGGCGCCCCTGGTCTTCCCCTCCGTGGACGTCCTCAGGCTGCCATCCCAGCACCGCCTCCGCCCGTCCGCAGATCCACTCGGCGATTCGACCTCACCGCCGTCGATTCGACCTCGCCGCCAAGTCGAGGTACGCCAGATCTGCCTAGAGGGGATGTGCTTAGCACTTTGCTTGAGGGGATTTGCCTAGAGCCTAGAGGGGATTTGCTTAGCAAATAGCAATAAACCAGATGCACTGCTGCCGCAAGTTGCCATTGATATACCCTTACACATGCTTTTGTAAAGTTTTTTGTCATAGGTCATGACTGTGCCGGTGTGCCGACAAATCATTTTCGAGGAATAAGCTAGTGGAGGATATTGTTGGAACTCTAGCTTTCTTGCCATTGATATACCCTTACGAACCTTGGAGATTCAAGCTTGACAGACATCATGCCAAGACAAATATGTATGTACATACCTTCCTGCAGTATGTTCCTAAGTTCACAGTATGTTTATCTTTTGCAGAATATTTGCTTCACTATTATTCATGAACTGAATATTGAAGCAGTGCACTCGTTGTAGTTCGTACACAGATTTTGGTGTATTATGGTTTACATTTTAATTGGTGGTTTATCGTTCTCGAGTATACCACTTGTATCCTTGTAGCTAAGGTCTAACCAACTGCTGTATGTATAAAAAGAAGTATTGTGTTTACATCCGGGAATAATACAGACCTTACAGGGAATTTGTGCAACTCTACAAGTCTTTCTTGACTCTGGTCAGTTTGGTGTGCATGGCTCTAGTGTTGATGTCCTATACCAACTGATTTTTTCTAAACCCTGGGCTGCTTGAGATTTGGGAAACAAACCTTGAATGAGTGAGTAGATGAAATTTGTTTACTAGCTTATTGGTAGGCAATACATAACAAGAAAAGGTGTTGTTTACTGCTGCTGATGCTCTATAACATAATGTTGTTTCCTGGCTAGAGATCAAAGACAAGCATCTCAGAATAGGAAAAAGGCTCTAGTTAATAGTTATGTTGTAAAGCTCTGCGACATGATCTTGACAACTTATGTTAATTACTTATCAAGTGCCCACTGCCTGTTGCTGTAGTCACATCATTTTATGTTTGCTCCGGTATATATGAGTAATGATGTATGTCCAGTGATGCTACGACTTTAGTACCGATGTATTGTTGCATTATGGATGTATGGAATGGTTGCATACTTGCATTGCTATTGTCTATTTGGTATAAAATGGTTGTTGCATCGACTTGATATCCGAATAAATATCCGTGACCGATAGTGTCCGTATCCGTCTTGGTACGTATTTGTTCCATATTTGTGCCCGACATTATCCGTGTTTGTATTCGTATTCGACCCGAATCCGATTAGAAAATGTGGGTTAGGATATGGGAAAGGTGAGATCCGACCGTATCCGACCCGATTTCACCCCTAACTCCGGCTCTTCCTCCTGAAATTTGGACACATCTAGACCCCTAAACACCGGAAATTCCGGATTTGGCCCCCCGACGCAAAAAATTCCAATATTGGACCCATCCCGACCGCGAGTTTACGAGGTTGCGACACGTGTCCCGGTCGTGCGGTACCAGACCGCACGACCGGCCTGCATTGCGCTCCGAGCGCGCGACCTGTCCACCGAGCGCACGATCGTTGGCGCGAGCGCGTTTTTCGTCTGCCGACCGCACGTTTCAATTTTTGACCGCATGACAAAAATATTGGTTGGGTCAATTCCAAAATATTTTTGACCGCATGACCAAAATTTTTGACCGCATGGTATTGGTTGGGTCAATTCCAAAATATTTTTGACCGCATGACCAAAATTTTTGACCGCATGACGAAAATATTTTTGACCGCACGTTTCAAAATATTGGTTGGGTCATGCGGTAAAAAATTGAAACGCGCGGTCGGCAGATGAAAAACGCGCTCGCGCCAACAGTCGCGCGCTCGGTGAACAGGTCGCGCGCTCGGTCTTCAGGTCGCGCGCTCGGAGCGCAATGCAGGCCGGTCGTGCGGTCTGGTACCGCACGACCGGGACACGTGTCGCAACCTCGTAAACTCGCGGTCGGAAGGGGTCCAATATTGGAATTTTTTGCGTCGGGGGCCAAATCTGGAATTTCCGGTGTTTATGGGTCTAGATGTGTCCAAATTTCCTTCCTCCTCACCCAGCCCTCGCAGTCGCACATACCCCGAGGCCCGAGCCCACGCGGGCGCGTGCATCGCACGGACCCGCGCATCGGGCTGCGGCTAGGGTTTCATGCGCCCGGCGGCCGCCGATGTCGCACCCCGGCAAGTTCGTCTCCGTTAACCTCAACCGATCCTACGGCCAGTCCGCCCCCTCCCACCATGACGGCCGCCCCTCTCGCCCCGCCGGCTCCTCTGGCGGTGGCGGGGGCATGGTTCTGCTCTCCCGCCCCCGCGGCTCCTCTGTGGCTAAGCTGCAGCCGCCCAAGCTCTCCGTCCCGCCGCCGCTGAACCTCCCCTCGCTACGCAAGGAGCACGAACGCTTCGATGGCGCGGCCGCCACCGCGGGCGGCGGGGTTGCCTCGGCCCCGTCCCGATCCGGCGGGCCTGCGGCCGGCTGGTCCAAGCCATCCCCGGCCTCCGAGAAGCCCCCTGGTTCCGTGCCGCTTCCTGGCGGCGCCGCCAAGCCCCCGTCATATGGATTCCCGGAGAAAGCAGTCGTCTTGCGCGGGGAGGACTTCCCATCGCTGAAAGCAGCGGTCGCGCCACAGTCTGCGCAGCAACTTCAGAAGGACGGTGATGGGGGACGGGCCGCCACGCCAGAGACACGGCCGATGCCCCTTGGCATGCGACCACAGGTGACGTCCACACGTGCTGCTGAGCCCTTGTCCTCTGGTGGTGGCACGGGTGCTGGCCTCCATTCTTCCGTGGAGAAGGTGCAAAAGCATGACTTGGGGCTGCTTCCACTGGTCCGGCTTAGGTATGATTCTGATTGGGCTGATGATGAGCGTGATACAGGGCTGAGCCTCCCGGAGCGCAACAGTAGGGAGAGGGGATTTGGTAGGAGTGAGGCCATGATTCCAGGGCGCGACCTTTATGGGGCGACGACGGAGCCCTTTGGGAGAGATTTGGCCTCTACCAATAAAGAGGTCAGGCAGAACGGTTTGTGGCGACCTCCTATGCCAAGCCACGATAGAGAGAGGACAGATGGTCGACCATACAGTGCAGGGAGAGGAACCAATGGGCAATCATCTTATCGGGAAAGCATGACTAATGGTGTACCCAAGGATTCATGGAATACTAGTAGGTTGCCCGCTGTGCACCTCAATGGACAGAACGGGGCAGAACCATATGGAAGTGCACATGTGGGGGAGACTGCTACTGAACGTTATGGTGATCATTCAAATAACTGGTGCAGAGGGAATTCTTTCGAGAATATTGTTGGTTCCAAGGTGCAGCCTTTCCTTGGTAATAAAGGGCCTTTAATAAATGAGCCAGTGGCAAAATTTGGCAGGGAGAAGCGGCTCACCGGGAGCCCTGTGAAGCCTTTAATTGAGGATAGTGGTTTCGATAGCATTGCCACCGTTAGTTTGAGTGCACTAAAAAAGAAAAAAGAAGCAACCAAACCAGCTGATTTCCATGACGCAGTAAGGGAATCATTTGAGGCAGAGCTCAATAGGATCTTGAAGGTACAAGAGCAAGAGAGACAACGGGTAATGGAAGAACAGGCAAGGGCCCGAGAAATTGCCCGGAAACATGAGGAGGAGAGGGAGAGGCTGATAAGAGAGGAGAGGAGGCAGAAGTTGGTGGAAGAAGAGGCGAGACAGGCTGCTTGGCAAGCCGAGCAAGAGAGGCTGGAAGTTGTCAAAAGAGCCGAGGAGCAGAGAATTGCTAGGGAGGAAGAGAAGAGGAGGGTTGCTATGGAGGAGGAGCGCCGTAGAGAAGCTGCACGTCAAAAGCTCCTAGAATTGGAGGCAAGGATTGCTAGAAGACAAGCGGAATCAAACACGAGGGATGTGAATCTTATTTCAGCTGAACTGGCACCTGGAGCATTGAAGGACAGAGATGTGTCACAGTCTACTATTGCTGGTGAAAGACAGGATTGTGATAGCATGGGTGAGCGCATCAATACCTCAGCGTCATCAGAGTCCTCCAGGCTCAACAGGTACAGTGATGCAGTTCCGAGGGTGCACACTTCGAGAGATGGACACTCATCCTTTATTGATAGAGAACATGCATATCACAGTGCAAGGGCCGCATTTCAAGACCAGGAGAATCCACATTACAGTGACATTTTTGCTACAAGTAGGGGAAATTTCCCTAAGAAAGATTTTTTTGATGGATTTGGGACCGTGCCAGTCAGGCCATCTTCGAGAGGCCGGACAGCTGATTCACCATGGGCACTGGAAGATTACCGTCACGGAAGAAGGGTTCCAAGGTGGGATGCACCAAGGGAGAATAACCATTTTGACAAGCAGTCTGACTTTGACACCGAGTTTTTTAATAGTGACAGATTTGGAGATGCATCGTGGCTGCCTAGCAGTTCTCATGGAAGCCCCAATGCTCAACAAGGAGATAGGATGTTTCAGAACTTTGAGGCTAATGATTTATCTTTTACAAGACCCCGCTACTCTATGCGGCAACCACGTTTACCCCCACCCCCAGTTGTGACCTCAATGCAGAGAAGTACAATTAGTGCTTCCACTCAACATGGCAATTCATCTTTCGTGGATGGTGGGATGAGAGAGAGTTCCAGTAGAGATGATGAACAAACTATGCGGTGTCAGTATGAAATTGCATACCAAGAGGCATCTCACCAGCATGGGGCACCAGCTGAAAACATTGTTGTCAATGAACAGCGAAGTGGGGACAGGGAGAGCCCTATATTGGGCTCGCAATCTTCTCTTTCTGTTTCAAGCTCTCCTAGCTCGCCTCCACATGTTTCACATGACGAGATGGATGTTTCTGGTGATTCACCTGCATTGCCAACTTCTGCTGATGGTGATCGAACTGTGATGTCTGACAACGACCTTGCAGCTTCAAACCTAGACGCAGCGAACACAAGCAAAATCACTACCTCAAGTATGGTTTCTCACATGGAGGATGATGAATGGCCCTGTGAACACAATGAAGGCAGGCAAAAACAGGATGAGTGTGATGAAGGCGGCAATAGCTGCCAGGAAGATGAAATCAATGATGGTGATGATGAGAATCTTGACTTGGATGATGAGTTTGCAGAGGGGCAGAATACACCTGTAGAAATGGAACCGGTTATTCTTGGATTTGATGAGGGTGTACAGGTTGAAATTCCCCCGAACAGCAAGCTTGAATTAACTTCTATGAAGAGCAGTGAAAGGGCAATTGGTGTGCACTCAGGTGATGTGGAGCAAGAGTTGGGTATTGGTTCAGTTGGTCCTTCTGACCTTGTTACAGAAGCAGAGAAGGCACTGCAGGACTTGGCTCTTGATCGTATAAATGCCTTGACTGATGATACTAATGGTGAGCCATCCGGCTGCTCAGTAACATCTGTGTCAATCTCCAAGTTACCTCAGGCAACTTCCACAGATCCTATTATGTCATCAGCTTCAGCGGTAATTGGCCAGAGCGAAGTCCCTGTTAACCTCCAGTTTGGTTTGTTTTCTGGACCTTCTTTAATACCAACTCCGGTTCCAGTCATTCAGATTGGTTCCATACAGATGCCGATCCATCTCCACAATCAGATTAACCCATCCCTGGCTCAAATGCACCCTTCATCAACTTCTTTACTCCAGTTTGGCCAGTTGTGGTATGTCCGCCCTATCACCCAGAATGTTCGGCCACAATCTCAGGCAATGTCCTCCATTCATTCATCCACACCAACTCCATATATATTGAATCAGAATGCTTCAAGTGGTCTCCCTAATGAGATGAATCGAGACACACGTCATAATATCCCAAGAGAGGCAGTCACTTCCAGCTTTGTTGATAAATCGGTAGCACCTGCAGACAAACTTCCCTTTGTGATGGACCATTCAAATTCTCAGCAGCTCAATGCACCTGCAAACAACCATATGGTTGATGTAGATGGATTTCACAGCCTGCTGGACAGAACTTCGATAGGGGAAAGATCATCTTTTGGAGTTTCAAAAGCTGAATCTCAGAGGAACCATGATCTCACTCTGAAGAGGAATCACAAACCTACTTCCAACAATAGAGAATCTTCTCAAGTTGGTTCAGATGGGAAAGCCTTGAGTGGCCCAAAGGCTCCAGGTGCTGTATCTGGTGGAAGAGGGAGGAGATATGGTTATGCTGTTAGAGAATCTAACATGAGATTGACAGGTTCAGTTGTTAAACCTTCTGATAAAGATTCCAGAGGATTCCAGAGAAGGTCTTGTACGAATATAAGAAGAACTGAATTTAGAGTTCGGGAAGATGTCGAGAAGAACCAAATCCTAGCTTCTGAATCATTCAGCCATGGTGAGCAGAACAAGAAGCCATATTCCAATGGAACAGCAAGAGATATTTCACTGAGAATCGTGAACAGAAGGGAAGGTGATAAGTCATTTAAGACAAATGAAGCAAGTGATCTTAGTGCAGGTCCTTCATCTACATCTGCTAATTATTACAGTAAGAGAGAGAGAAGTACGCACAAGGCTCCATCTTATGAGAGATCTCATGGTGGGAACAAGAAATCTAGAGCTGGTGCTATCCCTGAGGGAGATGCTAATACCTCATTGCAGGCTGGAGTTGTACGTGTTGTTAAGCAGCAAGGCATTGAGGTCCCTGTTGATGCAGATGGTTTCATTGAAGTAAGGTCCAAGAAGCAGATAATGAATGTCAGGAGAGAGCAGAGGGAGAAAGAAAATAGATCCAAAATGAGGATGGCAAAGGTGCCCAATCATTATCTTTCATATGCTTAAATTTATATTTAATACTGTTTTTGTCTTCCTTCAATTAATGCTTTGGTGTTGGTTGAACCAGGCTTCCCGCAAACAGCATCAAATTTCTCTGCACAGTTCTATTAGTCCAAGTTTGAATAAGGGAACAGTTTCTTTGGGGGGAGAACCTGCAAAGAAAGTTCCTTTGGATTCTGTCATTGCAGTTGAAGGAAGAGGCCATGACCTTGTCGAACCATCAGTTGCATTCAAGGGTGATACGGCTTCCATGGCACCCATAGGGCCACCTTCAGCCAACACAGAATCTCATACGAACTACTATGCGAAGAGGTTAGTAGCTTAGTTATGTTTATGCTATTTATTGACTAGCATTCTTCTTGAGGACTTCATTTCCAAAATCTTTTACAGGCCTATCCAAAGTCAGGTGACCTCCGACTTGATCACCTCTAGTGCTGCCACAAAGCTTGTGGCAGGCTTATCCGAAGACAACAATAAAGCAGCATTCATTAGCACTCCATTTAACATGAGTGCCTGGGATAGTTCACAAATAAACCAGCAGGTGGATTGCTTTTCTCAAGGTTATTTATGTTCCTAAGGTGCTGGTCATTATTCTTTTCTGGAAACAATTAACAAATATTGCGTTCAATTGTTGACCTAAATTGTTTATTTTGTTTCAAATGATATTAGGTTATTTGTAATGATAATAGTACTTCCCTGCCAACAGTTAGTCTTCAAAAGTGTACGAAATGCCTTGGGGAACCTTTATTATGGTGTTTCTATTGACTTCCTCTTTCGTATGCAAATTCATGCAGACAATCCTATGTTGGTTGTATATTTTGTGAGAACAAGGCATTTTATTCACATCCAATTCCTCTTGATGCCTTAATTTGTTTCCATGGATGCAAACCAGATCATCTTTGCTATTTTCTTTAGTAAATGATGGAAAATTAAAAGGTTCTTATGCAAAGCTAATGCTATACAAAACAGCTAGATTGCCATATTTCTTCATGTTAGTCTTGGGAAGTCTTTTTTGTTTTATTCTTGTTATAATTTTATATAATGCTGGAGAAAATGCTCTCGGCAATCTTAATTCAACTAGCTTTATCTTACATGAGTGGTTTTTTAAGTTCTAATTTTCATATGTATAATTGTATACTATTACTTGTGTATTTTCCCTGTTGTATAAGGGGTTATTTGCAAATATATCATACCTGTACTTGTATATATATTGGCCTCATGATGAATACAAATGCTATTCATAGCATGGAATTATCCAACTGCCGCCGAGCTTTGCCATCTCCATCATGCTTGCCGTTCTCCATCCATCGTTGCCTCCTGTCTCCATTGCGCTCGCCGCTCCTCCACCCGTCTCTGTCTTCGGTTGTTGCCGCTACCGTTTGCCCGGCCGCGGCCATCGTCTCTTCGCTCGTTGCTCGTTTGGTCGACGTAATCGCACGGATCGTCGCTCACCTGGTCATGGCCATCACACGGGCCGACCACCCAACGTTGCCGCTCCTCCAGCCGCCTCCTCCTCGATTGCTGTCGCCTGGGAAGTCACTGCGGTCGCACGAGTCGGAGGTTGCCTGAGGTCACAGTTGCCGCCTAGACGTCGCCGACCTGGTCGCGGCCCTCTCACGGGTCGGCTGCCGTCCGATCGTCGTCGATCTAGCCGCCGCTGAATCGACTTCTTCAGCTGTCGCCGATTTGGACGCCTTTTTGCTTTGGGCGTGTGTCCGCTTTAATCACATCGTTTGCTTCGAGCGTGATTAAGTAATTTCTGTAAAAAAGAAAAAGAAAGGGGAAAAAAGAAAAATGCCGTCCTCTTCGGCCATCATATCTGTTTCTCGCTACCCGGTGATTTTCGATGGTCTCAATTATCGGGATTGGTTTCAACACATACGCCTCCACATGCATGATCAGTGTCTTTGGGAGTTTCTCACCGGAGAGTTGCCTTGTCCCTCTCGCTCTACTCCACCTGTTGAGCCTGTGCTCTTGTAAGGAGGCATCTGATGAGACTTTTGCTCCTGTGGCTCATATGACCACTGTCTACACTCTTGTTGTGGCATTTGTTCGGGCATGGTCCATTTCTCAGCTTGATGTCAAGAATGTTTTCTCAATGGTGCACTGCGTGAGAAGCTACAAGGCACGTATTGTGGCACGTGGTTTTCAGCAGGAACATGGTCATGATTGTGATGAGGCTTTTGCTCTATGGCTATGACGACTATCCGCACTCTTCTTGCTCTGGCGTCTGTTTGGACATGGTCCATCTCTCAGCTTGATATCAAGAATGCCATTTTCAATGGTGAGCTGCGTGAGGAGGTTTATATGCAGCCACCATCTGGATATTCTGTTCTTAATGGTATGGTTTGTTGCCTTTGTCGATCTTCTATTGGTAGCATGACAGCATGACAGTTATAGTAGTTTTAACTTCTAATAGCAAAATATAGCCAAATTTGGTCTCTACGGTCAATTTTTCTTTTACCCCTTTTTGCCTTGTATTGAAGGCTTACAATAAACTTTAGCAAATGCACCCTCAATTCTCTTTTAATTGTCATTGTTCAAGTCAGAGTTCGGATTACCGGCGGTTACCGGCCGGTAACCGCCGGTAACCGGATATCCCGGCTGAGACCGGGAAGAATAATACCGGCCGGAATTAAAATTTGAAAAATTGAAATTGCAGCTGTTGGAAATGGTTCCAGGGGGCATTGGATGCTTTAGCATGCAGTTAGGAACATGTGGAGCCCATTCTTTTGCATGTGAAGTACTCTTTTTGTCATTTGCATGTGAAGTGTTTTGTTCTCAGCATGTGGGGGGGGGGGGTAGAAAAGGTAGCTGGCTGCATGTGCATTGCATTTTTCTGTCTCTAGAGCAGTAGGAAAGCATCAGCCAGCAGCAGCAGATAGCAGCAGCGAGCAGCAGGCCGGTTTTTCCCGGTTTCTCACCGGTAAAACCGGTAACCGGCCCGGTTACCGGCCGCCTCCCGCCCCGACAAAAAAAATTGTTTGCTAAATTTCATCCGGTTTTATACCGAGATTACCGGTTACCGGGCGGTAACCGGCCGGTTACCGGTACCGCCCGGCGGCCGGGATTCTCCCTGGTAACGGTTTTTTGATCCTTGGTTCAAGTAGGCGCTATGCGGGTGGCAAGCTGGGGCCTAGGTGGTCGACTTGGCCAAGGGGGGCTGCGGGCGATTACAACATATATTTGATGTTTAGAGGAAGAAAATTGTTACTTGGACTAAGTAACAATGATGTAAAATAGAGTTGATGGACACTTCATCACTTGATATAAATTCTTGATGTAAATGCTTAGTGTGAACCTACATATTAAGAATTAAGCAATGAATGAGACTTGATATTTGGACAATGTGCTCCAACTATTGTGCTTCAAACTTCAAAGTAAAGTACGAGCGAAAGAATGTCAGCAAGACAATAAGACATAGACCAACTAAAATAAGTTCACAACTACACAGTCATAGTTTTCAACTTCTCACATGACAAGTGCACAATCACGTGGTAAAGTTCTCACAAGTCATAAGCAAGCAAGCAAGCAAAATAGTTCATAAAGAAACTTAAGCAAGGTACTAAGCATGAATCAATCTTCATCCTCTTGTCCATAATCCTTAGTTAGAACCATTTCATCTTGGTTGGATTCAAACTCAACATCCTCAAGGTCCTCATTCATCTCTTCCTCTTAGATATTGAAGTCAAAATCATCTTCATGAAGTTTTCTCACTATTGCGCTCATACCAGGTTGTGTGGCTTCATTAGCCATATTTGCTTCATCAATGAGTTTTCATGAAAGACCTGTTTTGGGATTAATATCCTTATCCCCGACTTCAATTACCTATCCTTGAGCATAAGGAGCATGTTAAGTTAGAAGGACATCAATGTTCTTTGATTTGCTTTCTCGTTTTTGTTCAACAATCTTGCATTGAATTGAACGTAGACTAGATTGTTGATACGATGAGCATCTAGTTTATTTTTCTTCTTTGTATATATCTACGAGTTGCAAAGTGAAGTTTAGTTAGATTGCATTACACTTGAGATTTGAGACTAGTAAGGTCTCCCTTCCTTTCAGCTTATGGCTTCCTGAACAAACAAACATGATGGCTTCTCTATCGTCTTTTTAAGCGGCTTATCGAGACAACCTTTTCGAAGTGGTTTATCAGCATTCGATTAGTTAGCATAAGCGCTCGCGCTAGGGCCAAAAGCCATTAGCTACAGTCGAAAAGAACCCACCCTAAGACTTGAGAGTTACCACGTCAAAAGTGCTCTAATTTCTTTCACATCCGGATGAACTTGAGGTCGAGAGGATTCTTATGGTCAATCTTTGCAAGCGAGGAACATGGCATCTATATTTAGACAACTGATTAACTATATAATAGGAAGAAGAATTATTAGTAAATGAAAAATGACTATGCATGCCTTGAGTTAAGATCGTGAATTTAGGAACAAGTTTACTGGGAATAAGATCAAAATTTTGACATTCAAGTCATGCGGAAGTTTTCCCAAAGGTCTCTTCTTTTTCTTTAAAAATGTTGAAGTCCACATTGAGAACTTGATCTATTACTTCATCACACCGTGATAAAAGATTTCAACGCATTCAGTGAACCCATACATTATAGTTTGTTCCAAAAAGATAGATCAATCACGATAACTATAATATGAATTAAATAGGTATGCCGTCAAGTACAATGGAGAATCAGGCCTTCTCTTTATCTTTTCATCAATTGTTTCAATTATTAACTTATAGTTATTCTCTAAATTGTTCAAGGCCTCCTTGATTTTCTTTTTACTTCTAGAAGTTCTCCATAAAGAAATGCCATAGATGGACGATCCCCATCAACTATGTGAAGAACTGTGACCAAAGGCTCAAAATCCTTCAAGCAATGCAATATATAAGCATTACCAAATAGCAAACGATGCAAACATGGCATAATGGACGTCACAATTAACAAGGTGGCAAATGTAGGCTATACCTTAAAAGCATTGCTCACACCATTCCGAAAGGACTATTAATGAGTGTTCCGGTTGTTGCAATGCCTTTGCCTTTTTTGGTGTGAGCAGGTTCTTCCCATTCCTTACTAAGCGCCATCGCTCTTATTTCGATCTTCTTCTCAATCAAGCTTTGCAAAGAAAGAAAGGCTGAAACAAATTTAGTCACCTAGGGTCTTATTATATCTCTCCTCTTTGTGCTTTTCTCTTATCAAAGTCAAGGTCTTATGGTGTGAATAGATAAAAACGCTCAATGACTTTGCTTGACCAAGTGTTTTTTTGCCATGTTGCTCAATTCCTTTATTCCTTGTAGCATCAAAGTTTATGGTGTTAGTTGTACATGAGCTCCAAAAGGTATTTGGTCTTTTGGCCTTCAATAATTCCTTTGCTCCTATGTTGTTGGAAACATTATCCATCACTGCTGCACAATATTTTAGGGACCTATTTTTTCAATACAATTATCCACATACTCGAAGATGCATTCACTTGTGTATCTTCCGACGTCTCCTTTGATTATAGGAAACTTGTCCCCAATTACCATGCACAAACATGTTCATTATGCTCCTCTTTTGGTTCGTCCAAGCATCGGTTATGATAGAGCATTGGGTCATGGCTCTCTTCTTCATTTGCCTTGAACAAACTACTGGTTCTTGCCGCCATCTTCTTCAACAACGGCTCCCGACATTCGTACTGGGGAGGACCTACAAATCCTGGGCCAAAGCGACCAACGCCTCCAACATTTGTTTGAATTCATCATTGTTGATAGCATTGAATGGTACACCTAAAGAGTAAAGATAGAAATATGATACAAGGTTACTACATGAATTAATGATGCATGCATATTGAGATATCAACAAGTTCACTATATGTGTTGCAAGCTATACCTGATACATAAATTCATCTTACCACATATTGCTTTACCTTATGAAATCTCTCTTTCCAAATTGCGTCCGTAATCTTTTGTTGCCGCTTGAGCTCTTGATTGCTAAAATTACTATTTTGAGGATCAATTGGATTTACAAACATATCCATTAGCTCTAACTTTCGAGGTGCCGATCCTTCAATCTCTTTAAGCTCTTTCTCATCCTCACCATCACCATGAATGGTCACATTATCCTTAACAGTGATACAGAAGGCGCTCTAGGCGGCCGCCCAGGCGGCGCCTAGGCGGTGGGCGGCAGCCGGCCGCCGCGACTTGGCCCCTCGGCGGGTGGTCAGGCGGCTAGGCGGTCGCAGGCGGGAGTAGGCGGTCAAAGGCGGGCGCGAGGCGGCGGCAAACCAGGCGGGTGCGGCGGCGGCGAGGCGGTTAGGCGGCCGCCGAGGACACCTAGGCGTGGGAGGGCGATATAAGATAAGCACAAAACGCTGCGGGCGCGTGACATTTCCACAGAGCCGGAAAAGCTAGGGTTGGGGAGACTTACAGAGCAGGCGCAGCTCGAGGGATTCGCACGCGTCGGCGAGTCGAACCGCCGGATTTGGCCGAGCAGCCCCGCCCGAGCTTCTCCTCCTCCGCCTCCGGCCTCCGCCTCCGACCTCCGCCTCCGCCTCCCCCAGGTACAGCACTTCCTCCCCTCCGCCTCCCCCTCCGCCTCAGGCCTCCCCTCCGCCTCCGCCTCCGGCCTCCCCTCGGCCCTCCCCCTCCGCCTCTGGAGTCTGGCCTCCCCTCCGCCTCCGCGGGGCCGCTGGGGGAGATCCGGCTGGGGTCTGGCCGTCTGGGGAGATTGAGAGGGGAGAGGAGCCACTGGCCAGTCGCAGCCGCCGAGAGAGCCCGAGAGGCGAGAGCGCTGTGGACCTGTCACCTGTGGTCTGTCGTCTACTCGTCTGTGGAAGTGTGGAGACCGGAGTACTCGAGTTGTGCTTTTGTGGTTGGAATGTCCGAATGGAAGTGCCGAAGTGGAGCTGTTTCAAGTCGTCCGACTAATCGCGATTAATCGCGATTAGTCGTCCAGATCGGTCACTGGGGTTCAATTTGGGGTAGCGACCCGATTACCTCGATCAGAAGTCCGGTCGTCCGATTAGTCGACGACTAATCATGATTAGTCGTCCGACTAGGACAGGGACGACTAATCCCGGCAGATTTTTGGCGCAGTAGCGGGCGAGCGCGCGTGCGCGCGAAAAAATGGCGCCCGAGCAGAGGAGCGAGCGCAGCGGGCGCGGGAAAAGCATGGCCACGGGCGCGGCCGCGCGGGAGGGAAAAGAGGGAGAGGGAGGAAAAGGACGGACACCGCGCGGGAGGGAAAAGAGGGACGGACGCCCGACAGGCCGACACCCGCACCTTCCGCTCTCCGCCGGGAAGCTGCTCTGCCCCGGCCGCTGTCCTCCCCGCCGGGCGGCTGCTCCCGCCGGCCACTGGATCCGCCGGCGGTCAGCTCCTTCCGCCAGGCGCTGGTCCCGCCGGTCCTATGCTCCCGCCGTCCTCTGCTCCACAGGCAAGTTTCCCCGCCGGCCACTCTCCTCCCCGCCATCCTCCCCTGCTCCTCTCTCCTCTGTTTGCTTTGAAGTGAATCTGAGATCTGAATGCTTGAGCTTGAGCCTTGAGGTGCTCTGTCCTCTCTCCTTGTTTGCTTGAAGTGCTCCCGCCGGCCACTCTCCTCTGATTTGAATGCTTGAAGTTCTCTCAGGGCTGCAATCCTCTGCTTTGAAGGCTTGAAGCCGTCGGTCATTCCTCTCTGGTGATGAGCTGCTCCGACGACAGTTTCAGTTTGTGCCTTTTCCCTCTCCATCTTCTGTCCTCACCTGCATCCTCTCTGCTAGGAAGCCTGCTAAGTTGTGCTTCTGCTTCTACAGATGTGGACCGACGATGTGCAAACGTGGAAGTGATAATGCCGACGCCTGACCTTGAAGGAGGTGTTCCACATTCATCATCTGGGTCAGATGCTGCTGCCATAAGTAAGTCACCAGCTAAACACTAATGTAGTCTTAATGCTTGCTTTATTGTGTACACTATATAGTACATATAGACATATAAGTATATATATATAGTATATATATGTCCTGATGTATAGGACGATTATATGGACGACCAGGGTCGACTAGGCTCGACTAATCGGCCTGGTCGACGACTAATCGCGATTAGTCGCCTGGTCGGTCCCAAGGCGACTAGGTTCGACTAGACGACTTGAAAACATTGGCTGTGCTGCTGTGGTCTGTCGTCGAGAGAGCCCGAGAGCGCTTTAGGCGCACGGCCCCCCGCACGGCCGCACGGTGAGGTGTCGGCTGGAGCCGGCTGTCGGCACGGGGGAGGATCAGAGGAGACTGTCTCACACTCACTGAGTCACTGTCGGCATACGCATTTTAATTAGTGATGAAATATCCATCATCTATCAAATATACAACATTACAAATTATTCCAGGTAACAATTCTTCTTCCAAACATCATATATATTTTGACATCGCCTCGGCCGCCTAGGCCCCGCCTAGGCGGCCTAGGCGCTAGGCCCCTGCTTGCCGCCCGCCTAGCGCCTAGCGCCTACTTGAACATTGATCCTTAACCTCATCCTCATGTGCTTTCTTTCTTATTCTTTGCCTCCGTAATAGAATTTTGGAACCTCTATTGGTCTTCCTTTGTGGATTTGGGACATTTAAAAACATTTTCACTAATGCGTGCAACATGTTGCTTGATTCTATAGATCCCCCGGAATGTCACACAAAATGCACTTCACTTTGTCCAAGTTATTTGGATTCACCAACACATCATATTTCCACCCTACATCACTTGATTTTCTCTTGAGGCTTTCTTCGGCGGTGCTCACCCCTGGCGCCGATGCAACGTATGACATCCTATATTAACAATTCAACATATTAAATTCAGAAAGTATTAGCAACAACAGAGCAGAAGCAGAGTAGAGTATGTCAATCGGGGTGAGGGGAGAAGCTCTTCTACTAGGTAGAACCGTAGAAGTAGAGCAGAAGCATAGCAGGCCAAGCCGTTGAGGTTGTCTTCTACTCGGCAGGCCAAGCAGAGCAGAAATCGATTTGTTGGTTGTAATGTTTGAACAAATCATGGTGAAATATGCTATAGCCTAAAAAAATTGGAAGGCAATGCAAATGAGGTACCTCTATGAGACTCAATTTTAATCCAAAGTTGTGAACAATAAGGGTGATGTGGCTGCACGAGGGAAGAGAGGTAGCATTGATTATAGTTAGTGGGGATTACTTGTTTAATATACTAGAAGGATACCCTGTGCGTTGCAGTGGGAATTTTGTAGAAATCAATATGTTGGCAGTGAATTGAATTACCACAACAATCTCTGGTAGTAATCCGACCAGACAGAGATAGAGATTAATTGCAAATTGTGGGGACTGGGGACTGCTTGCATCTAGCATATATCTGCGACACTCAATTTTAATCCAAAGTTTGTGAACAATAGGGGTGATGTGGCTGCATGAGGGAAGGGAGAAATAGCATTGATTGTAGTTAGTGGGAATTACTTGTTTAATATACTAGAAGGAGACCCCGGGCGTTGCAGCCGGAATTTGTAGAAATCAATTTGTTGGTTGTAATATTTGAACTAATCAAGGTGAAACATGGTACAACCTAAAAGAATTAGAAGGCAATGCAAATAAGGGAACATCTATGACACTCAGTTTTCATCTAAAGGTTGTGAACAATAGAGGTGATGTGGCTGCATGTGAGAAGAAAGAAATTGCATTGATTGTAGTTAGTGGGGATTACTTGTTTAATAGATATAGATATAGATATGTTCACAAAAATATTTGAAAATATAATGATGTGGAAGTACGTATGATGACAAATTTACTAATATCATTTCAGTGTGAAATCTGATTACTTTTATATATGTCAGTGGTCAAAGTTTTAAAAAGTTGATTGCCTGCATTTAGGACGACATATATTTGAAAACGGGGGGAGTGTTGATTTTCTCAATGAATAGAATATAGAGGTTCAATATTCATATAGCAATTTCCTTGTTTGCCTTTTACAGATGCACGCCTGTCGTCACTAAACTATAGATATCTTATAATTTTGTGGTATGTATAGCTTTTGACATCTTGTGTGTGTGTGCTAGGTTATGCCATTAACTCAAACTCAACTTGAAGAAGCTATGCAACCAGCAAAATTTGAACAAGCTGGTTCCAGCTTTTCTTTGGAGTCCAACAATGCTCTGTCTCCCACAATAACCACGGAAAAAGTGTTCCCTTCATCTGCTAGCCCTATTAACTCCCTTTTGGCTGGGGAGAAGATTCAGTTTGGTAAGCAGTTTGTAATTTGTATTAGAATTGTACCATGTTTCGGGCCGTTTGATTGACAATGAAATAAAAACAACATTTAGGGGCAGTTAGCTCACCAACCGAACTGCTTCCAGTCACCCGAGCAATTTCAAGTGGGCTTGGTGCTCCAGGTTCATCTAGGCCTGATATGAAGATTGATCGTAGCTTGCCTGGTGATAATGGTAGTGCCGTTTTGTTCGACAAGGAGAAGGCTACTGCTAAGGAACCATGTCCGAATTCAGAGGATGCTGAAGCTGAGGCTGAAGCGGCTGCTGCTTCTGTGGCTGTTGCAGCTATTAGTACTGATGAGGTAGTTGGATCTGCAGCTGATGCAACTGCAGCTTCTGCTTCAGACAACAAAAACTTTAGCAGTAAGGATCTCACTGGGTTAACGTCAGGAGGTATGATCTTCAGGTTGTCAATTATTTGAATTAAAGCATTGCCCTCTGTATATGCAGCTATATTCGTAGAGCTTCTTAATAAAACTGTAGCAGTTGCAATAACAGGTCAACCTGGTCAATCATCCACAGAAGAGCCACTCACGGTTGCTCTTCCAGCAGACTTGTCAGTTGATACTCCGTTAATGTCCCTGTGGCCTCCTTTGCCCAGTCCACAGGCATCAGGGTCAATGCTTTCTCAGTTTACTGGTGCACAGCCATCTCACTTTTCCTGCTTTGAGACGAACACAATGTTAGGAGGGCACATTTTTGCATGTGGACCAAGTGATGAATCTGCTGGCTCTCAGGGTCAGCAGCCTCAAAGAAGCAACGCTTTGCCTTCAGCACCATTGGGTGCTTGGTCACAATGCCATTCTGGGGTGGACTCATTTTATCATCTTCCAACTGGGTTTGCTGGTCCCTTCATTAGCCCTGGTGGAATCCCAGGTGTGCAAGGTCCTCCACATATGGTGGTCTACAACCACTTCGCTCCAGTTGGGCAATTTGGTCAAATGGGACTTGGTTTTATGGGGGGCACTTATATCCCTGGTGACAAGCAGCCTGATTGGAAGCAAAACCAAGGACCTTCTGTTGTTGGCATTAGCCAGAGTGATCCAAACAACCAAAATATGGTACCTGGTCAAGTAACCTCGCCCAGTGTTCCCACCCAAGTGCAGCATCTATGCCCCACTTCTATCATGCCAATCCCATCCCCACTGACCATGTTCGACATTGCTCCATTCCAGGTATGCAGTACTAGTCCTAGATGTTATAGATAATTGAATTGGTTCGTGCTTGAGGCTTGTGTTTAGATATCCATCCTGTTATAAAAAAAAGATGAATAAAATGGTTTATACATAAGCAGAAAGAATAATATCTCATGTGCATGAATCAGTTGGAGGCCGTTTGCAGCAGCTATGTAATATAGCTTACATTTATTATTCCTCCTTTTCCAATATGTGTTTTTTTGTTTGGGGGGGGGGGGTATGGTGAATAAATTATTCAGATTTCAGAATGTATGTTGTGATTTGTGAAGCTGTTGTCAGGCATACTTATCTCCATCCTGTTTTTGCCTTTTTTCCTAACAAAAAAAATATGGATGGCAGCTTTAGTTTGTGTTCATTCAATGGTTCGACCAAGGTTCCAAATCTTAGAACAGGGGGTATTCCCAGTCGCCGGCCGGTTACGACAAAATTTATATTTCAAAATTTGAATTTGTACAATTTGAAACTAGTAACTGGACCAGTTACCGGAAAAACTGGAAAACCCGCTAAAAACTGGGAAAAGATAGAGAAAACTTAGCACAAAATGTTAGGACTAGCATATTTATGTATATTTATTTTATATAATAGGTAATCTAGCACAAAAAAGACCTAAACCAACCTAGAAAGTGTATTTGTAACTATCGGGATTTTTGGCCGGTTTTTCCATCCCGGTTGTGATTTCCGGCGCTGGTTTTTGGAACCCTGTGTTCGACAATTCAAATATGTGCATTGTGTATAAAACTGAAAAACGGAATTTCTGATCCTGTTGCCAGTTAATTCGATAACTGTGGTTAGAAACTTGCGAATATTTTAAGTTTTGTTTTATGCCACGACATTTATTCTCCATTTGCATTATAATTAACTTCCCTCACTCTCATTCCAGTCATCTGCGGACGTACAAATGCAACCTCGTTGGCCACATATGCCTGTACCACCTCTACACGCTGTCCCATTATCAGTGCCACTACAGCAGCATCCAATAGAGGGTACAGCCGCACCACAGTTTGTTCATAATGTGCCAATGGACAACAAGGCAGGCACAAATAACCGGTTCCAGGAGGCTTCTGCATCTGATGTGCCGTCAGATAGCAACAAAAGCTTCCCTAGTGCAGCTGCCTCTCAGTTCACAGACGAGTTAGGTCTCGTTGAACAGCCAGCCTCCAGCAGTTCAAATGCTCAAACTGTTCAGCCTTCATTTGTTCGGACAGGCACGATCAGCAATGAAGTCCCAAACAGTGCCAAAGTTATGGTTAGGACGACGCCACCAAATGTCAACCCTGGAACTGCTGCAGGGGTGAGTGGCAACCCCAACAGTGGTCAGGTTGCCAACATGCCCTCCAAGCCCCACCAGTCTTCATCATCATCAGATCAACAGTACCAACATCCAGTTAATAAACAGGATCGTCGGGCCCGGGTGACCCAAAAGACTGGAACTGTGAATGAATGGCAACGTAGGTCAGGATACCAGGGGAGGAATCAAAATTCTGGTTCCGACAAGAACTTGGGTACTGGTAGGATGAAGCAGATCTATGTTGCAAAGTTGTCAACAAATAGCCATGCCCCCACAGGCTAGGGCAGGTATGCTTTTTGCAAAGCGTGCGTCAGGTAGGAATAGGTCAAGCTTCCTTGCATGAGATAATGCGAAACATCGATTGTTCATTTGGTGATTATAGCCTGTGCTGGTTGTCTGTTTTTGGTTCATTTTCATGCATAGAGAAGAAACGGCGTGTGGTTGCAGTGTTGGAACTTCTGAAGCAATGTCGCGTCCTGCGTGGATAAATTTTGCAGCCGACCTAATCTGCTGTTATGTAAGTGAATGGTGTGCTATCAGAATTGTTATTATGATTACAATTATTTTTTTGCCTGACTCGAGGCCTGGACAGCCTTGGACGTAGCCATAATGGGGATGAAAGCATGCCTTGTGGAATGTGTTCATAATTCAATTCGAGCTATTTTATTGAAACATGTAATAGAAATGTGATGTTCCTCTTCGCATATTGAATGTTGAAATTGTAAGTCACCTAGTGCATCTGCATCTAGATTCTTGCTGTTTGGCAATGTTTTCCACGAATTTGTCATCAATTACGAGTATTACGGCTAGCATAAGCAATATGAAAAAGACAAAAAGTTCTTACTCAGCTCCTGAACCTCATTAAGGATGGAATGGACGAGGTTCTGGCAATCACTTTCAATCAGCACCTTGTCAACCTTGATCTAGCCACCACAAAAGCTCCAATATCATTGCGTGTTATCACACCAGTTGCCCCGCTAAAATTGATTTGGTCGAAGGCCCCACCAACATTGATGTTCAAAATCCCTGCATTCGGTGGACTCCCAACTCACTTGAATTGATCGCGAAGTACCCTGAGCCACTTCAAAATCCTCCATATGTGGGCGTTTCAACTTTCAACTCTAGTCTAGTAGAAGAAAATCCGTCGTTTCGAAACAACTTATTGGTATTTCGATCGTTTTCATAAACGCTCGAGTCAAAAGTTACTAGCAGTAATCATAAGACAACCGAAAAAATGCATCCATTGTGAAGTAGAATATCCTAACCTTGAGGGAACATTCAGCTTCCAAAGCTTCTTCGTTTGCTGTACCAAACGATGACGAGGCAGCTAGATTACCGGCCATATTATAATCCGTATCACAGCATGCATCGCAGATACGTG
Source organism: Dendrocalamus latiflorus (assembly GCA_017311315.1). Classification (NCBI taxonomy): domain Eukaryota; kingdom Viridiplantae; phylum Streptophyta; class Magnoliopsida; order Poales; family Poaceae; genus Dendrocalamus; species Dendrocalamus latiflorus. The sequence continues at coordinate 25,999,810 of CM029621.1, forward strand.
TAAGACATTTGAGGTCTGACAAATGCCATGTAGCCAATTTTCCCTGAATATAATCTTTCAAACCCACAAAATGTCTTATTTTGCAAAACGAGAAAGGAAAAAGACACTTCGATTTCACCGGAAGGCAAAATGAAATTTACCAGAACAATTTTTACAGCACTGGAATACAACAGTTAAGAGACTGTCCCCAGCTGCTGCTCTAGTTCAATAACTGAAATCTAGCTGCTAATCCTGGCTTGAGCTTGCAGGAAGCAGTTAGCGATCTAAATCTTACCAAACATACTACGAACAAGCTATCATTTCTTCGCTATCTAGGTGTTGAGAACGTGGGGCGTCTTGCCCTTGCCGGCCCATGTGGCCCATGTATATGTATATAAGGCATATGCCTGTGAAGTAATAGAGCACATAAAATTTACCATATGGTATCAGAGCCTGATGATGGGGGTGACGCCGCGCCGGTGAAACCCTAGGGTGGAGCTCGTGCAGGGGTGGCATCGGTCGACCATGTCAAGATGGGCAGAGCCTGCACGGTGGGGGGGGGGGCATCATAGGAGGCGCACGGAGCTCGTGCGCAGGCCCGTTGACGAGGGCGTGCCAGCTGAGCGACGGCACAGGGCCCCCAAACCAATACGTATACGTATTATGTACAGGCTACAGCGGGTCCCGGTTCTGACTCCTGCGGCTCCTGCCGATGCGCATGCCGCATGGCGTGCCTGCTAGGGTTTCTTCAATTCTGCGGCCGCTGATGTGGTGACGAACTGACGACAGTGGTGCCGCTAGCATCAGTGGTTCATACGACGCCTTCGTCGCCGCGGCCGGCGCGTTCCCGTCCTTCGGCGACACGGGCGACGCAAGCGAGCGCAAGTCCTGGCGCAGACTTCCCAGGAGACCTCCGGTACGTACGTAACTAGCTAGAAAGTAGAAACTATTTTCGCACAATCGCACGTAGGAAATTAACGTATATACTGTGGTTGGACTTTGGAGTAGAGGCTGGTTAATTATGAAGATATAATTGGAGATTTCATTTCAAGAAATACAAGATGTATGATGCTTTTTAGTAGAACATGAGGTCAGTACTATATTTTTTTGAGAAAATTGCTATAATGGGACTCCAAACAACGTGTTTCGCTATAATGGGACTTCTAAAGTTGACATCGCTAAAATGACACCCGAAACATTGGCTTCTCGTAATACATGACATTTGGCTCTTTTAATTCCAATGTTCGGGTATTTCGAAACATTAGCCAAATGTCATGTATTACGAGAAGCCAATGTTTCGGGTGTCATTTTAGTGATGTCAACATTAGAAGTCCTATTATAGCGAAACACATTGTTTGGAGTCCAATTATAGCAATTTTCTCTATTTTTTTGGTCTTAATATTTGATATATTTTCAAATCTTGTATGGAGTAATACATATTGAAATTACATCTTACATGATTGTGCGATAGTATGCCTTAGTTATATTAGACCAATATTTTTTAAAAATTGAGGGCCTCATTTTGCAATTCGCCCTGGGCCCCAAATTTCTGGAGACGGCCCTGCTCGTGCGAGGGGGAGCTATGTCGGCAGGCGGCACGCGTGGCCGGTTGCAGCAGAAGGGAGTAAGAGGAGACAGCTGGAGGAGCTACCTGCCGCTGGCCAGGGAGCCGGCTGCAAGGAGGTGCGGTGACAGCAGCTGACTGGCCGAGGTGGAGGGCGGTGGAGCGACCGCGAGGGGGGGCTGAAAGATCAAGATTCGTCTAAGTTGGTTTTGGTGATAATGACAAATACTATTATAATGACAAATGTATATATAAGACTAATATATTTGTTTAAATATATTTATGCTTAGTCTCATTTAAATGAAAAGGTGAAATCATTGAGAAATGCATTTGATATCCGTCTTTAATCTTGTTGTATTTCTCACATCTAAATATTTGATTAAATGATAAATCTTTCATGGGACTAATATGTTGTGGAAGCATATTATAGTTTAGTCTTATTTGGATGGAAAGATGAAATCAAAAGAGGTATGCATTCGAAATCACACTTTCTCATATATTAGTGCATTTCTAGATTCAAAATATAGATTGAACTCCACAAATAGTCCAAATGAATATGTGCATATATCTTTACTACACATATTTGTATGCATACATTTAGGGGGAGCTCTATCTATGTTTTGAAGTTTCATAAGTATTGATCCATGCTTCTTTTCATATGCATATTTAGGATCTTTACTTTGAAATACATTCTTGAGTGTGTATATATATATATAGCTTGTGTAGTTTATATATACTCATGTGTGATCGGGTTGCCATTTAACTTCTCCATTATGTAAGCTTTTATGTGTAGTCAGATGATTAATGACAACTGGATAAGTAAGTTTTGTTTAAAGCTTATCTTAGAGTATGCAATTGTTGTGTACAAGTTGTATACTCGCAAATCTATTTTTATCTCATTGCTTGTTAAGATTGTCATGAATTACCAAAAAAAGGAAGATTGTTGAATCTAATCTCTCTATTATGTGTTAATGGTGAAGTTTGGTAATTGATGATAATTGTTTTGTGGACTAATATTTTTCATGAGTTGGATAAATAGGTTAGGTTCCACAAATGAGAATGACTTGGGATGACTTCATGTTTTGAAGATCATCAAGTCAAGATGTGAAGATAGCTTCATGTGTTGAAGGCTATCAAGAAGAAGATGGCTTCATGTGTTGAAGACCATCAAGAAGAAGATACATCATGAGTTGATGCATGTCCAAGGGGAGATAATCATATGTTGATCATCAAGTCAAGTAAAGACCTATCATGCGTTAATGAAGGTCGAGTGAAGGATACATCTTGTGTAGATGCATGTCAAAACAATGACCCGGACTTGAAGTTGTGATATGTGTTATCAAGCTTCAAGAGAATGTTCAAGGCAAAGGTATGACTAGCTAGGGCTAAGGATATGTTCCTAGTCTTTTACCAGTCTTGGTATTTGGTTGGAAGACCGGGTTACTATTATAGGTTGCCGTACTATTAAGAGGGGTCATGTCTAGTAGTTTGAGTCTCATCATGTGTTGATGGCTCAACTTCACTTGCTCTAGCTCATCTTGACATGAAGCTTATATTCGCGAATGTGTTTTGCAAATAGTTGAAGTTTATGTGGTTAATCCTAGTAACATGGGACTATGCATGCAAATGTGTTTTGCAAGTGTTTGAAGTCCATATTTTCATTCTTTGTGATATGAGCCTTATATTTGCAAATGGTTAAAGCTCATATATAAGCCTTGTGGCATGTGACTTGGATTTGTGAATATGTTTTACAAATGTGGGAAGTTCATGTACCTATTCCTTGTGTCATGATTTCAAAAGTGTGCAAATATGTTTTGCAACTTGTTGGAAATCATGTTTGATCCTTGTGTGCATGATATTATAGTTTGTAAATGTGTTTTGCAAAATCTGTTGAGATGTCTGTACCTATCAGGAAAATCGGAAGTACCGTGTGATATTATAGTTTGATCAGCTAAAGGAATTTTACATCAAACCTCTTGTCCAGATACACCCCCAGAATGGAGTGGCTGAAAGGAAAAAATCGTCGTCTTTTAGAGGCAGCCCGATCACTCATGTATACTATGAATGTGCCTAAATTTCTTTGGAGTGAAGTAGTTATGACTGCAACACATCTCATTAATCGTATGCCATCAAGAGTACTTGAAATGAAGACTCCATGTGAGATGTTGAAAGGGAAAAATGAGTTCATTGTCCCTCCAAAGGTATTTGTCTGCACATGCTTTGTTCAAGACCACAATAGACCCTTGGTGGGAAAGCTAGACCTCAGGTTGTTAAGTGTATCTTCCTAGGATACTCTTCTAGACAGAAGAGATATAAGTGTTGGAGTCTCTCTGAATAATGTACATTTGTGCGTATGGATATGACTTTCAGGGAGTCAAAGCCCTTCTATGGAGAGAGAACTGATTTGAGTTCTCTGTTTGACCTCGACTCTCCTAGCATGGATGATGCTAGTCGAGAGGGGGAGTTGAAGCCTCAAAGATTGAGGAAAATGAGCAACCAAGGGTTGTGGTCGGTTCAATTCTGTCCTATGGCGGGAGATAGATGGAGAAGGGTCAACGAGGAAGAAAATCTAAGGGTGTACTCAAGGAGGCAGCAATAGGTTCCAGCAACTGTTGAAGGTGCTGATAATAGGTGGAGAAGGGTCAATGAGGAAGAATATCTAAGGGTGTATTCAAGGAGATAACAACAGGTTCCAACGATTGTTGAAGGTGGTGACTTATCTAATGATGAGCCACGTGCTACAAATGATTCCACGGATCTGCCTATTGCCTTGAGAAAGGAACCACGAGTTGAGGTAGGGAAACCTCCTCTAAGGTATGACTCGAACATGATGTAGCGAACTATATGTCATATGATTCTGTCACCAGAGGACAAAACCTTTATTGTTTCGCTACAGTCTGTGGTCGTTCCAATTGGTTGGAGAGCTGCGAAGCAAGATCCCAAGTGGCGCGAGGCCATGTTGGAGGAATTGACAGCTTTAGAGAAGAATAAGACTTGGGAGCTTGTATCTCTCTCAATGGGGAAGAAGGTGGTTAATTGCATGTGGGTCTACACAGTGAAGCATAATCCATGTGGGAAGATTGAAAGATACAAGGCTAGGCACGTTGCAAAGGGTTATAGTCAGATCTATGGAATTGACTATGATGAGACCTTTGCACCAGTGGCAAAAATGAGCACAGTGAGAGCGTTGATATCTTGTGCAGCAAATCGTAATTGGCCCTTATATCAACTTGATGCGAAAAATGTATTCTTGCATGGTGATCTTCAGGAAGAGGTTTACATAGAAATTCCACCTGGTTGTAGTACACCTCAGACTAAAGAGAAAGTTTGTAGGTTGAGAAAGTTATTGTATGGGCTTAAACAATCTACGAGAGCATGGTTTGATCGATTTCGTCGTGCTATGTGTAGTATGGGCTACAGGTAGTGTAACGGGGATCACACTGTGTTCTATTGTCACTTAGGGAGTCACACCACAATCCTTGCAGTATATGTGGATGACATCATTATTATAGGAGATGATACTGTCGAGATGTTGCAACTTAAGCAGAGACTGAGCAAAGAGTTTGAGCTTAAGGATCTAGGCTAGCTGAGGTACTTCCTAGGCATTGAAATAGCGAGATCTCCCAAAGGGATAGTTCTCTCATAGCAGAAGTATGTGATGGATCTTCTCAGTGATATAGGAATGCTTGGATGCCAAGCTGATATGACACCAACTGATCAAGATCACAACCTATGTGCTTAGTCAAGAGATCTAATTGACAAGGAGAGCTACCAGAGGCTTATCGGTCGTCTTATTTACTTGTGTCACACAAGGCTTGACATTTCCTATGCAGTAAGCGTTGTGAGACGCTATGTGCATGATCCTAGGAGTGAACATCTCGAAGCAGCTCATCGAATCCTACAATATTTAAAGGGAAGTCCTGAAAAAGGTCTATGGTTCAAAAGAAATGATCATCTGGATGTTGATGGCTATTGTGATGTTGATTGGGCTAACTGCCTTAATGATAGGAGATCAACATCGAGGTATTATGTCTTTGTGGGGGAAATTTAGTATCTTGGAGGAGCAAGAAGCAATCGGTGGTGTCCTAATCAACGGCTGAGGCAGAGCATAGATCCATGGCAATATGTTTGTGTGAAATATTGTGGGTGAGAGGTCTTTTATCGGAGTTGAGGTTACTAACAGGGGGACCGTCAAAGCTTTGGTATGACAAGTCAGCAATCAACATTGCAAATAATCCAATTCAGCACGATCGAACAAAACATGTGGAGATAGATCGATTCTAGATCAAAGAGAGACCCGATGAAGGTATTTTCAAGTTGAGTCATGTAACTTCCGGAGAATAAATAGCCGATCGTCTAACAAAGAGATTGGAAACTAAGGAGTATTTGTCGGCATGCGACAAGATGGGGATAATAGATATCTATCACTTATCTTGAGGGGGAGTGTTGAGAATGTGGAGCATCTTGCCCTTGTCGGCCCATGTAACCCATGTATATGTATATGTATATGTATATGTATATGTATATGTATATGTATATGTATATGTATATGTATATGTATATGTATATGTATATGTATATGTATATGTATATGTATATGTATATGTATATGTATATGTATATGTATATGTATATGTATATGTATATGGGGATTATGCCTGTGAAGTAATAGAGCACACAAAATTTACAAGGGATGAATACACTGAAACTCCACACAAGAACTGCACTGCTACTTCCCTTTTGAAACAAGTTGCTGCGACTTTTTCTTACAAATATGTGCAGCTAGCCACTCCATTCTAAACCTCAAACGGACCTTCTTCTTGGCCCCTGGGCTTTGCATGATGCAGGCTCTGCATTCAGTAACCCAATGTCGAAATCTGATGAGCTGTCGCTGTAATCTCCTGCATGATGGAAGACCTCCAGTTGTAAATTTGCATTTCCAGATGGAGCGGCCTAATCATATGTACCATGGATTTGAACAAGTTAAAACAAGTTCACAAACGAAGGATAGCAGCAGGAAGAAAAATATTTGGAGATAGATGTTCCATTACCGGACCACTGGTTGTATCAGCAGCATGTTTCAGTCGCTTTTTGCTACATCCTCTGCTTTGTTCCCAGCTAACATCAGTCTCCTCGTCAATGAAGTTCTGATCTGATAATTCTGAAGAAAGACAAGGGCAGTTCTTAATGGTAAACTGGTAAGAAGCAGCAAATGAGAGATAGACTTGGTACGTAAATCTTATACAGGTTGTTTTACAGTATGTTACTATTGTTAAAAATAAAATGCTACTGTTCCTTGGACATGCCAGCATAACTCCTTTTCATGAATCTAAGAGTCAAACAGACCATCTAGATACTAAGATACCTGACAAAAGTCCCATCTAAGGATAATTATGGAAAGATAAACTATCTTTAATTTTGTTAGCTTTTGATAAAACATAGGGTAACTTTTCCTATGAAATATCGTTTTTTTTTTGCTGAAAATAGTTTAAAAATACTGCTCACAGAAGCATCCTGGAGAAGCTACCTACCTATTCTCCTTGAAAGGGAATGCCCATGCCAGTGGAAATGGGAAGCAGAAGACCCTCCTGAGTTCTTTGGTCTTGCATGGTAACTGATTCTCTCTTGTCTTAGCTCAGTAGTTGATGCATCATCATCCATATAATAGGCTTTCCTATCTTCCTGATCATCGTAACATGAAGGTGATCCGATATGCTCGGCCTGTGATACTCTGGATTCAGCTCCGTCAGCCTCAACCATCCCCCAATATCTCTGGTGTTTCAATTTGAAACATGAGAACTGTTATGAATATTGTGGGTATATTCATGAGGGCCCAAAAGGCAATATTTATAGAGAGTACAAGAGGATATACAGAGAAATATGCTATATACAGATAAGGAAACCGAGGCATATAAGAAAACAAATAACACAATCATATTCTATCCTTAACACCTTCTTACTGAGTTTAGAGAGAAAATATAAATGTTGTGTCATTGTCTGCAACTTCGTGAAGAAGTCGGTAAGCTGTAACTCTAAAGGCACAAACTGTAGAGCAAGTACTCCCTCTTGCACCTATGGGCGAGTGCATGCAGCATCCACACCAATGTGTTTGGTGAGTTCATGCTTCACTGGATCACGAGCAGTGCTGATAGCACCTATACTGTCAGACATACGTGTCGTAGGTCCCCTCACAGGTAAGTAGCCATCTCAACCAAGTAATATCTGTTGTCACTGATGTCATAGCTCTCAACTCACTCTCTGGACTCGAATGAGAAACTGCAATCTACTTCTATGTCTTCCAGACAATCAAGGAAAAACTAAGAAAAACACAATAATCAGAAAGAGAATGACGATCAGAAGGATCACTCGCCCAAGTTGCATCGGAGTATGCCTGAAGCTGTAGTGAGATAGAAATAGGAAAAAACAAACAACGAGAGATGATTCCATGCAAGTAGCGAAGAACACGAAGAAGGTGGTTGCAGTGAAGATGAGTAGGACAAGCCATGAACTGACTCAAGACATGGACAACATGAGCAATGTCAGGACGAATGCTCACAAGGTACACCAAACTCCCAACAAGATAGCGATATCGGGTAGGATCCTCAAGAAGATCACCATTAGTGGCGCAAAGCTGAAGAGAAAGCTCCATGGGAGTTGTAATAGCGCAAGTATCAGTCAGACCAAACCGATCAAGCAGATCCTGGACATACTTCTACTGGGAGAGTAATAGCCCTCAGATGTTGAAGAAACCTTAATCCCAAGGAAGTACGTAAGTAAACCAAGATCAGTTATCAAAAACTGCTAACTGAGATGCTTCTTCACATATGTGATAAATGAGGATTCGTCACCAGTGATGAGCATATCATCCACATAGAGAACTAGTGTCCTACCTCGAGGTGAGACATGGATAAAAAGAGCAGGATCGTGGTCACTGACAGTGAAACCGACAGCGGTAATCACTGAGGTATAACGTGCAAACCAGGCACGAGGAGCTTATCTGAGGCCATAAAGAGCACGATGAAGACGATAGACATGTCCATCTGAAACAGAATACCCAGGTGGTGACTGTATGTAAATCTTCTCATGCAAAACATCATTAAGAAAAGCATTCTTAACATCCAGTTGAGAGATAGACCACCAGCGAACAGAAGCTACCGCAATAAGAGTGCGAACAGTGGTCATATGAGCAACAGGGGCAAATGTCTCATTGTAATCACGACCGTACTCTTGCTAGAAACCGCGAGCCATAAGATGAGCCTTGTAAAGCTCGATAGTACCATCAGACCTGGTCTTAATCTTGTACACCTACTTGCACGTGATAGAATGAGTATGCACAGGTCTCGGTACAATATCCGAGGTCTCTGTACGTTGAAGAGCATCAAGCTCCTTTGCCACAGCGAGCTGCCATTTAGAATGAGAAGCAGCCTCACGATAAGAACTAGGTTTAATGATAGAAAAAGCATGAGCTGTCAAAGTAAACTCAAGACGACCAGGAGGCCGAAGGGATGTCCGGTCACGAAGGGTGTAACAAGGAGCATCATCAAAAGAATCAGACGTCGGCGTCGGCAAGATACCAAAAGATGAGTCTGGTGAAGGACAAGAACGCCTGGAGTAATACATCCCAGAGAAATAAGACAGTGGAGCTGCAGGAACAAGAGGCGGCGCTGCAGGAGGCAGCACAGGAGGTGGAGGTACAGGTACAGAAGGAATCACTGGAGACAGACTAGAGGAAGGCTGTGAAAGGGGAGAAATAGGTGAAGAGTCAAGGAGAGACAACTAGGAGATCGTCTCCGATAGAAGAAAGGTCCAGATTCGTCAAAGACAACGTCTCATGAGATCCTGATCCATCGAGCAGAAGGATCATAGCAGCGATAACCCTTATACTCAGAACTGTAACCAAGAAACACACACCCAACTGACTGGGCTGATAGCAGGACAAAACAGGTACAGCCAAAAACACGAAGGCGAGTGTACTAGGGGCTGTAGAGTAGAGACGCTCTGTAGGACTGACATCCTTAAGAACAATGGAGGGCTACATATTGCTGAGATATGTAGCTGTAGAAACAGCTTCAGCCCAGAACTGTGGTGAAACATGAGAGGCAAGGAGAAGAGTGTGGGCAGTCTCAATCAGATGACGATGCTTGCGCTCAGCAACCCTATTCTGAGCATGGGCATCAGGACAAGAAGACTAGTACAAAATGTCCTGCTCAGAAAGAAATTGTCTAAAAGAGCCAAAATAGTACTCGCCAGCAGAATCACAGCGAAAAATACGAATGGAGGACTCAAACTGAATACGAACCATCGTAACAAAGCTACGATAGAACGCAAGAAACTGACCATGATTAGACATAGGGAAAAGCCAGGTAAAACGGGAATAATCATTAATGAAAATTACATAGAATTTATGCCCGCTTTTGGAGATAATAGGCGCATGTCCCCATGCAGCTAAATGAACTAAATCAAAAGGACGAGATGACAAGGACTCACTAGAATAAGATTGGCCATGGCTCGGAAGTCGTTGATAGAAGAGTCCCCCTAGCGGAGTGTCTCTAACTCATATTGAAGCGAAAAGAACTGAGCATCGCTACTCTGCTGGTATCACTCACACAAATACTCCCAGCTCTATCGAGTAAACCGCAGACCAACAATGTCTGGCTGGATTAAGTTGTCGACGCTGACCACGAGGATGACACGAACACGGGCCTCATCAGCACACCAGCGCTCGAAAGCGTCAATAGCATACTGAAAAGCCTCATTAGCAACGTCAGCAGCAGCAGCCGCCTTTGCCTCCTTCTTGACAGCCTTACCTACAGGAGGTGCAGAAGCAGACTGCCTGGGAGGAGGCTGAACCGGTGGTGGCAAAGAAGGTCGTGCACCAGTGACATGTCCCCAAAGACAGAGACTATCAAGCGTGATCTCCATGAGTGAGGACCACAACCTGTAGTACGTCCCATAGAGCTTCGTTCCCGAGAATGGGATCATAGCTAATGGAACGGAAGCCATCGATAGGCGGCGCTGGATGGCGCGACAGTTAGATCAACATTTTTTCCTTTCTTTTTTTTCCTTTTTTTTGTTAATACAAAAGACTCAGCCGAAGCTTCTCAACCGAAGAGCAGATGGTTTCAGCTCGGGTGTCACCGAGGCGACGAGCAGACGGCCGGCGGAGCGTAGGTCAGCAGCTCGGGTAGCCGGCGGAGGCGGTGTTGGTCGGGCGAGGCAGCATCAGGTGGCTGCGGTGGCGACCTGGGCGGGCGACGATGGATCGGGTAGCCAGCAGTACCAGATCCTACAAGCGGCGTCGGATCTAGTGGGTAGTGCCAGATCGGGTGGAGGTGACAGCGGCCTGGGCGGCGGCTTGAGCAGCGGTGGCGGCGACCTAAGCAGTGGCGGCGGCTTGAGCGGCGGTGTCAATGGCAGCAGAACAATAAGGTCAAAGCCCTAACTTTAGTACCATGTTATGAATATTATGTGTATATTTATGAGGGCTCAATGGGTAATATATATAGGGAGTACAAGGCAATATACAGAGGAATATTCATAACAGATAAGGAAACAAATAACACAATCCTATTCTATCCTTAATAAGAACAATTTCATATGTCACACAAAATATTTCTTGTTGTCGAAGAATGAGACAGTATTGCCAATACCTGATCAACTTTTGTGTTTCCACAATTTACTTTATAAGAAGTTTTGTGCCTCCATACATTTGGAGACCGATAGAACACCCCCCTCGAGTTGACTTCACCATCATATAATTGGGTAACAAATGCTTCCTCCAATGAGCTAATGTAGAGCATATGCTTCTCATCTGTCCATCCAGTTGATGAACCTGCGTTCAGTGTGTCCTGATAGAAGAAAATCAGGAATAAAGCAATTAACTCGATGATGGTTTCCACATAAATGATCCCATATATGAAATTTTCAACACATGGAATTCAAGTACATATCAAACAAGGGAAGTCTAAATAGACTTCTACATATTGTTCGACAATGAAGTCGTGCCAGGTGACGTGAAACAGAGGTTTGATAAGGTTCAGAGCAAAACCACAGGGATCCAGGGTTCTCGAAATTGAAATTGCTTTAGCAGTCCTTGTAAATTTGGATCATGCTGTTCCAAAAGGCTTGTCCCTGTTGTGGTTTTGCATGGGTGCCTTGTAATTAACTATTCCAAAAGAGCACAAGCTAACCCACATGTCCATCACTAAAGATAAGCAATGCTTGGAGCAGTATCACGTATCAACAAGGAATCCAATACCAAAATGTCCAAGCTAACACCTAAAACCGTCTGTAGTTAACAGATGAACTACTGGAGTAGACACAGACTCGTGTAGTGTTTCCTACATGGAAATTTCTGAAGACTGAAGGAGAGAACAAAAGAATTTTAGGCCTGTCTTCCATTCCGAGTTCTAACTCTGACTATCACAAAGAAGCTGGAGCCATGCAGCTCTAGTTTCAAATAAGATGACGAAGTGAAGGGAGCTGGAGCCACAGAAGTGTTTAGATGGCAGCTACGACTTCTCTACTTGAAATTAAATCATAAGTGGCTAAAATGATGTAATGTTGTGGGACTTATAGGGTAAGTTGCTTAATGCTTACCAAGCTTGTGGAGCCCTTCAGAAGGTTGCTCCAACTTTCCTACACAAATGTGGCCCTAGAAACAAGGTGCCCGGAGCTACCCTTGTTTTGCCCACTAGTCCCAGCTCCAACCCAGAAGGTGAAAACACCCAACCAAACAAAACCAACAAAGGGAAGAAACTCCAGGAACCCATATGAAATTACACTTCACTGATCAAAAGGGGAATTCTGGCCCTGATCCTGCAATTGTTTTGCAAGAAGAAAATAAATATGTGCCCATCCAAAGCTAGTTTACTTGGTTTTCATGTCCTTGGACTAACTTTTTTGTCCAAATGATTTTGTTATATACTTGTATGACCATTTTTGCTTCTAATCTTAAACAATGCCCAAAATATCCCTCCTCCCATCAGCCTCATTACCCCATACGTGTGTGGCAACTGCCCCATCTGTGCATGGCCCCACCCATGCATCCTTTTTCAAGCTAATGATCTTGGGCAGTTACATGACATGCCAATATTTTGTTCTCATTTCTTAGTAAACCGTTAATAATGGTTGCTCACCTCCCCCATAGTAACTTGGTGTCTATTCGAGTTACTTACCTTACACCTTGTCCTCACCCTTGGTCCCACGCACAATCCACAAAAAAACCAAGTGTAGCCCCTCCTCCAAAGAGTTCCCGCCAAAACAACTCAACAAGAAAACTCTAAGAAAAAAGTCTCTAAGCATGCAATCTTAAGCAAGCAGTAGGTGATGGTTCAAGCCAACAACACATCTAAGGTGAACAACAAACATCAAAACAAATCATACATTTCTCTGCAAGAAAATCCTAAACAAAAAAGAATATCTAAGAAAAAAATATTAAGAAATTGTTGGGTATTGATTAATTTAAGGCTTCAAGCAAATGCATGACTAGGTTGCACAACAATCAAACTATGAAACCACTTTGGAATAGCAAACTACTAGAAATGATGAAGCCTGTATACAGTGGCTGAGGGAGGAGGGGCCGACTGGCAGAAGCCATGGTCCCCGCTATGCTATATGAACTCACCATATGTACATGTAAATTAGCATTATAATTAGTATTAACTTTATCATTTAGCATTGCTTGTGAAAAATTTCTTACTACATATCCCCCTCTTATAAAAATATCCTAGCCCCGCCAATCATGTATATCAAACTTACATCCCAGTAAAAGATCTCTTTCACTCATCGATTAAAGCTGCATGCTCTAATAAATCACCTCTGCAGAAAGAACTATGTGCTCTACATTTTCCCCATCATGTGCTATATCGTATTTGGAATCCTAACCCTTTCACCGGGGGAATTTGTTTGCAGCTAATCTTTCCTTGTACTTATTCCTATATGACGTTAGGTTCCGGCCAATACTGCCTTCTCAATAGCCCGTTGTGATGGCATCATCCATAGTACTTTGGCGCCTATTCACGTTGGACTCATCTTACACTTGCACAACCCGTCACGTCTCACCCACAGGCCACACGGAACCGAGCATTATCCCTTATTTGCGAGAGTTCCCACCAAAATTGACCTAATCTCCACAACGAAACCGTAAACAAAAAGAATATCTAATCTTGCAATCTTAAGCAACCGCTAGGGGCTGGTTAGTGCAATCAAGCCAATAGCATGTGTTAGTTGGACAAGAACAATCGAAACAAATCATTTGGAATATGGTACCACCGGAGATGCTCAACCGCAGGCAGACACCATCACACACATGTTTTATGAGTATACATGCTCTAATAATTTGCTCTTCCTGCAGAAAGAAAGAAGTGAATGTTTGTAACCGACCGATCTTGTCAGTCACATTCCACTCAGAATCCTTCCTCTTTCCTTTCCCTGCCGTTCTTTCTCCATTTGCAACCGCTCTTGTATATACTATGCTACTCATTCCCAAACCACGCCCACACGCGGACTGATAGAAGAACAACTACGGATGGAATTAAACCACCAGTCTACCACCACCACGCCGAATCTAGACCCACGCTCATCACGCCAAGCTAAAACACAGGTAGAAATTAATCAGAGAAGCAAAACACAAAATCCCCGTAGATCGTTCGAGCCCGTAAATAAAAGAAGAGGGGCAGGGATTACCCCCAAACGCAGCGGATCGGGCGGCCTCTCGCCCATCATCCCTCCCGCGGCGAGCAAATCGACCAACCCGCCGACTCAGCCGCCCTGCGCACACCAGAACCGATGTGGGGGGATCAAACGCTAGAGCAGCTCGGCTAGGAGGAGAAGGGGATTGTGTGAACCCTCGCGATGGTCGGAGGGCAAGGGAGCGGAGGGAGGGGAATGGAAAAGCCAAATGGGGGAAGGAGGTGAAGCCTCGGGCTCTTTTATCCTGCGTGGCATGCTCGCTTTTCCACGTGGACGGGCGTCCCGCGGCCGACGCGTGGCAGATAGTTTCTGGTGCTGCGGCCCATAAACTGATACTATAAGTACGGCCCAGGGCCGGCATGGACACAGTCCAGCATCACACGAGCCATTTATTTTTAATATTTATACGATTTTTATTTTATCATTTTTAAATTTTATATAGTTAATTTTATTTTGTATATTTTCTAGGATCTTTTATATTTAAAATTTTTTTATGGCTAATGCACTAAATGGGCCTCCTTGGCTCGTCGGACTGAATGGGCCTAGCTTGTCAGCTCGCTGGGCCATGCCTAGGCCGCCCTCTAGCCCATGGGCCGGTACAACATGGTTTATTTAGGCTGATGGGTTAAACGGGTCGTGCCTAATGGACCTGTGCCGAAGCAAGTCTATGTTAGTCTTTTAGCTTATAGCTGAAATTGTACTGTAGCGATTGTTAGTCTTTTTCTAAGAAAAATAGAAAAAAAACTCATTATATCGCCACGGACAATACAAAGGAATAAGAGGCAAAAAGAAAAGGCAAAAAAGCAAAAAAAAACTAAATAAACTAAAATTAGAAATCGACGTGTTCCAAATGATTTCTAACTTAAATAAACCGAAAACCAAAATAATTCCGGTAGATACTACACCACAAACTACTACAATTCCTTAACTGTAATATGAGTTTTAGTGTCACTCAATGAGGTGCGCTTATATTATGTAGAAACATCATTTCTATGGATGATCCAATTACCTGGTGAGGTCATTTGCACCCCTAACCCATCTTAGGAGCCTTTCCCCCAAGCGACATATTGAGCAACCGCTTCTTCCGCGGGCCTTAGAGCAAGTCTTATAATACAGCCTTCAGCTGGCTGTATGGATACTTACAGCCCACTTATCAGCCTACTTATATAGTAGTTACAGCCAGCTGAAGGCTGTATGATCTACCCCTTCCTCTCACAAAGTTTCTTGGTTCTTGTGCTTCAGCTGGCTGTAAGCTTACAACCCACCTCTCTTCTCTCTCCTCTTCTCTCTCCTCCACCTCAGTATACAGCCAGCTTACAGCCTCTTATAATACTTGCTCTTAGGACTCATGCAGAGAATCCAAGAGATTCTACCTGCGTGCCACCTCTGCGAATTTGTATTTAGGGAGCACTTAGGTCTCAGGCCCCATTCAAAAAAAAGATGTTTTTTAACGTGGCTTTATTTATTTAGATTATTCGTAGAAATTTAATAAAAAATTAATTAAATATCTCTGAAAAATTAATAGCCACTGGCGTAACATTTTAAGCAAAAGACACGAACTTTGGAATATGGCATTAGTCATACATAATCTAAGAAAAGGAAAGTTAACTGAACGAAGTGGTTGCAAAAAGTTTGCGTTAAAACACATGCAGTACGCCAGTACCAGATCTACTTGACATTAAAATTGTTCCCAAAAAATCACACAATTATCTGTTTAGACTAGACAACGGCAGCATTGCACATATATGATTCAGTTATTTCAGGGGCAAAATTGCATGACTGATATCTGTGTGTAAGTGTGTTACTCGTGACTCGAGAGGCGTTACATAGAGCTTTCAGACAGCGCTGTTAAGCGTGCTCTTCCTTTTTCGTGCTTTTGCATTCTTGACATTTCTTATCCTATATATATTAGAACAGGGACACGTCAACATGCATATACATGATCCCCTGACAGGATATATCAAAGGAGACAGGATACTTTTCACTTTCGAACAAGTCGTGCTTAGACTACAAGGATTATCTGAAAAAAGAAGTCATGTCGTCGATCGTAGTAGCTGCGTATGCATATGTACCTTCACTTTGTTTCCGATCAAACTTCGATCGCTCTTTTATTGATTGCCATCTTCTTCATGCATGGAGCAGAACTTCTTTTCTTTTTTCAAAATCAGAAGAAACTTCTTTTCGGCAAAGAATAAACTGACTATATCATGTGCCTATAAACTGACGCATAGATAATAGACAGGTCAAATGCATGATTGAACCCCAATAATGCCATTGATATATATCCCCCATAAGTAGGGATGTTAATGTTGGAAATATAAGCACATGTAGGTTCAATTTATTCCATAAATAAATCATGACATCATGCACGCAAAATAACAGAACCATCACAGGCATAACAGATCTAGACATGTAAACCAGGAAACTGTACATGAATAGATCTAATACGGAGAACATGACTGTTACGTACCGATGATTCTGTTTTGATCGGTTTGCCGATGTTGACGCTGCAGGCACGGACACGAAGTCGGTGACGATTCGCAGAAGCCGAACGACGAGGAAGACGAGCCAGAGCTACAGCAAGCAGTCGCGCAGAGCGCTTCCCAAAAACCTTATTCGCCCTCTCCCGGTGCAGGACTTCGAAGGCGACGGTTCCGGAGACCTGCTCTCCCGAACGACAGTGCACGCCGGCGGACGGGACGGAGTAGACTACGTGGGACGGCGCAGCACGATGGAGGAGGCAAAACCCTAGATTGATTCGCATATGCTGTATGGAGTCGGCGACTCAGTATTTATGGAGGAAACAGGACGTGTGATCAAGACGCCTGCACGTTCTCCATAACTCGTAACCGAAACGGATTAGTCGCGCGTAACCGATCCGGATTCACCGCTACTCAAAACAGCAAAAATAAAACTGCAAAAGGAAGCCGCGTCTGCGCAAGCATCTGGAGCCGATTTTGGCGGACCATTCACGCAGGTGCCGTGCACCCGCGCCCCCCGCCCGGCCCGGCCCGGCGAGGCGAGCGAGCGCGCGCGTGTGATCCTCTAGTTCTCTCCCACACATGCCTCAAGTGGCTAGGAGTGCACCATCCCTTTTAAGGTGGTCTTTCTCTCCTAGAACTAGCAATATGGTACTAAAGTTCACATGCATGTCTCCTTTGCATGAGTGGGCCTTTGAGATTTAAAAGGAATTATTCTTTTGTATGGGCTTGGCCCACATAATTCAACAATCCCCCACCAGATCTCAAAGTCCCACAGAGATTTGCCTGAATTCCAATGTACTGTTTATATATCAGTGTTTCGATAGAGACCGATTAAGGTTGAACATCCACCTAGAACTCCAAGCTACACTTACTCACAACTTGAACAATGGACTATGCCTTGAATTGCAAGTTTGGTGCAAGCAAGCTTCGCTTAAAGACTTAACTGATACTAGGCCGCCAGTAGGCTACCCCTCGGTTGGAGCGTATAAGTCATACTCCTTGGTCTCTTCATGAGCTTAGTAGCAGATTTTCCCAAGATCTCCATAGGCTGCGACTAACAGTCGGGCTCATATAGGTGTGTTCTTTCAAGAACGTTCTGCAGGATAACATCTTTGCTTCTAAAAGCCAATGGAACACATTAAGGCCTTAACCAACCTGCCTTGTAGTTTCTGAGAGTATTGCATCTTCACATAGAGAGGGTTGAAATTACTCTCTTCCAGTTAACTAATGGCTTGTTTTTCCCAGATCCTAATTCGCAGGATCTCCGATCACATAGGTTGGGTTACTACCATAGATAACTCACATGGGTCTCATACCCATCTCCTTCGATGCACTATCTATCACATTCCGTGATAGTCCCTTTGTAAAGGGATCTGCCAGGTTTTTATCTGTTTGGATGTAATCCAAGGTTATAACTTTGGAGTTTCTCAATTTCCTGACAGACTTCAATCGTCTCTTAACATGCCTAGACGATTTCATGTTATCCTTAGAACTGTTCACCTTAGCGATAACAGTTTGATTATCACAGTTCATAAGGATAGCTGGCACTGGCTTTTCCACTGTAGGTAGATCCATCAATAGATCTCGTAGCCATTCTGTTTCAACAGTAGCAGTGTCAAGTGCCGCAAGCTCTGCTTCCATGGTTGACCTCGTCAAAATGGTCTGTTTGCAAGACCTCCATGAAACAGCACCACCACCAATAGTGAAAACATATCCACTAGTGGCTTTGATCTCATCAGCATCAGAGATCCAATTTGAATCACTATAACCCTCCAGCACCGACGGGTACCCAGTATAGTGAAGTCCAAAGTTCGAGGTACCTTTCAGATAGCGCAACACTCGCTCAAGCGCCTTCCAGTGATCATCTCCTGGGTTAGATGTAAACCGGCTCAACTTGCTCACATCAAAAGAGATGTCTGGCCTTGTTGCACTAGCTAGGTACATAAGTGATCCAATTATCTGAGAATATTCCAGCTGATTCCTAGCAATTTTCTTATTCTTACGAAGTAACACGCTAGGATCATAAGGTGTTGGAGAAGCCTTGCTGTCAGAAAAGCCAAAACGGCTCAAGACCTTTTCCATATAATGAGATTGCAAAAGTGTAATCCCATCCTCACCTCTAACCAATTTAATGTTTAGAATAACATCAACCACTCCCAGATCTTTCATATCAAAATTTTGAGACAAGAATAATTTGACCTCATTTATCACATTGATGTTTGTCCCAAAAATCAGGATGTCATCCACATACAAGCATAGAATAACTCCCTCACCCCCACCATAGCGATAGTATACACATTTATCTGCCTCATTGACAGCAAAACCTGCAGATGTCAGTGTTCTATCGAACTTCTCATGCCACTGCTTAGGGGCTTGTTTCAGACCATACAAAGATTTCAACAGTTTTAACACCTTGCCTTTTTGACCTTCTACTACAAATCCATCAGGCTGTTCCATGTAAATTTCCTCATCCAGCTCTCCGTTAAGAAAAGCTGTCTTAACGTCCATTTGATGAACGAGAAGACCATGTGAGGCAGCCAAAGCAAGTAGTACTCGAATTGTGGTCAGTCTAGCAACAGGTGAGTAAGTGTCAAAGAAATCTTCGCCTTCTTTCTGAGTATAGCCCTTCGCAACAAGCCGAGCCTTGTACTTTTCAATAGTACCATCAGGCCTAAGCTTCTTTTTGAACACCCACTTGCACCCTACAGGTTTGCACCCATAAGGTCTATCTGTCAGCTCCCAGGTTCCATTAGCGATAATGGAATCCATTTCACTACGGACAGCCTCCTTCCAGTAGTCTGCATCAGGAGATGCATACGCTTCTGAAATAGACTTGGGAGTGTCGTCCACAAGGTACACAGTGAAATCATCACCAAAGGATTTGGATATCCTTTGTCTCTTGCTCCTTCTAGAAGCTCCACTGTCATCCTCCTCATTGACAAGTTCATGTGTATGTTCAAAAAGTTCAGGTGGTGTGATTGAACTGGGAATTATTTCAGAAGGTTGACTAGTAGTGTTATGTGTATCCTTCATTGGAAAAATATTCTCAAAGAATGTTGCATCTCGAGACTCCATAATTGTACCAACATGCATGTCAGGTACCTCAGTTTTAACTATCAAAAATCTATAGGTAATGCTATGATTAGCATATCCCAGAAAGACAAAGTCCACAGTTTTAGGTCCAAGCTTGCGTTTCTTAGTTATTGGCACATTAACTTTCGCCAAGCACCCCCATGTACGCAAGTAAGAAAGTGATGGTTTTCTCCCAATCCATACCTCGTATGGTGTTTTGTCCTTATTTCTGTTAGGAACTCTATTTAATATATGATTAGACGTTAGCAAAGCCTCCCACCACCATGCCTTAGGTAAGCCCGCAGTGTCTAACATGGCATTCACCAAGTCAGTCAACGTGCGATTTTTCCTTTCGGCAATCCCATTTGACTCGGGAGAATAAGGAGGCGTCCTCTCATGTATAATGCCATGTTCCTCACAAAATAAGTCAAATTCGTTTGAGAAATGCTCTCCACCACGATCTGACCTAAGTCTTTTTATCTTTCTATTTAACTGGTTTTCAACTTCTGCCTTATAGATTTTAAAATAGTCTAAAGCCTCATCTTTCGTTTTCAATAAATACACATAACAGAATCTAGTTGCATCATCAATCAATGTCATGAAATATCGTTTTCCACCCTTCGTCAACACGCCATTCATCTCAGAAAGATCTGAATGCGGGAGTTCTAGTGGTGCCAAGTTTCTCTCCTCGGCAGCCTTGTGAGGCTTACGAGGTTGCTTTGATTGCACACAGCTATGGCATTTAGAACCTTTGGTGATGGAAACGTTTGGAATTAAATTCATACTGGAAAGCCGAGACATCAAACCAAAATTAATATGACATAGACGTGAGTGCCAAACATTAGCCTCATCATCCACACTGCCACAAATATGGTTCACATTCTTATTGCAGAAATCTAAAAGGGAAAAGCGGAACAAGCCTCCGCACTCATAGCCTTTACCAATAAAATATCCATGTTTAGACACGACTACTTTATTAGACTCAAATACCAACTTAAGCCCGTCTCTACATAAACGGGAGCCACTAACGAGATTCTTGTCTATAGAAGGGACATGCTGCACGATCTTTCCCGAAGTAAACTTCAGATCTACCGTGCCAACACCATGAACAGTAGCATGTGACCCATTCCCCATTAGGACGGAGGAATCCCGGGCGACCTGATAAGAAGAAAACAACGAAATATCAGCACACACATGTACATTAGCTCCTGTATCAATCCACCAATTGGTAGATTGACTAACTGAAAGAACAGTAGGTAAATTACCATACCCAGTCCCATCTCCAGTCTTGCCAATGGTCACGTTGACAGACTTAGAAGTTTGTCCTACATGTGCCTTCTTTCCTTTGCGTTGTGGGCACTTCTTGGCCATGTGACCAGGCTCACCGCACACAAAGCAAGTTCTATCATCCTGATTGTTGTTGTTCTTCTTCTTCTTGAAGTTGGTTGTCTGTTGGGTTTTGACAAATTTCCCTTTGTTCTTGCTTGAGGGTTTCTGTACCACATTGGCACTAGACTGCCCTCCATCACCCTTAGACACAGCGTCCTTTTCCCGAGCTTTCTCCTCAATTTCAAGAGACCCAATCAGATTCTCAACAGAGTACTCTTGTCTCTTGTGTTTGAGTGCTGTTCCGAAATTCCTCCATGAAGAAGGTAATTTTGCAATAATACATCCAGCCACAAACTTGTCGGGTAAGGCACACTTCAGGAGTTCGAGTTCCTTGGCAATGGCATGTATCTCATGAGCCTGATCTACTATAGAACGGTTATCAACCATTTTGTAGTCATAAAATTGCTCCATGACATACATGTCATTGCTGGCATCAGTAGCACCGTATTTGGAATTCAGTGCATCCCACAACTCCTTCGCGTCTGTCATGTGCATATACACCTCGCACAGATGATCAGCAAGAACACTAAGAATGCATCCAACAAAGAGAGTAGTAGCAGTCTCGAATTCTTTCTGCTTTTCAGCATCAAGAACACCTTCAGGCTTGCCATTACTAACCCAGAATACATTCATAGCAGTAAGCCACAGAGTGACCTTGATCTGCCATCTTTTAAAGTGCACACCGGAGAACTTATCCGGCCTCAGTGCATCGGCAAATCCAGCCATAGTAAAACCACAGTGCCTACAATAAGGTTTTTGGATTGTTGGAAATATAAGCACATGTAGGTTCAATTTATTCCATAAATAAATCATGACATCATGCACGCAAAATAACAGAACCATCACAGGCATAACAGATCTAGACATGTAAACCAGGAAACTGTACATGAATAGATCTAATACGGAGAACATGACTGTTACGTACCGATGATTCTGTTTTGATCGGTTTGCCGATGTTGACGCTGCAGGCACGGACACGAAGTCGGTGACGATTCGCAGAAGCCGAACGACGAGGAAGACGAGCCAGAGCTACAGCAAGCAGTCGCGCAGAGCGCTTCCCAAAAACCTTATTCGCCCTCTCCCGGTGCAGGACTTCGAAGGCGACGGTTCCGGAGACCTGCTCTCCCGAACGACAGTGCACGCCGGCGGACGGGACGGAGTAGACTACGTGGGACGGCGCAGCACGATGGAGGAGGCAAAACCCTAGATTGATTCGCATATGCTGTATGGAGTCGGCGACTCAGTATTTATGGAGGAAACAGGACGTGTGATCAAGACGCCTGCACGTTCTCCATAACTCGTAACCGAAACGGATTAGTCGCGCGTAACCGATCCGGATTCACCGCTACTCAAAACAGCAAAAATAAAACTGCAAAAGGAAGCCGCGTCTGCGCAAGCATCTGGAGCCGATTTTGGCGGACCATTCACGCAGGTGCCGTGCACCCGCGCCCCCCGCCCGGCCCGGCCCGGCGAGGCGAGCGAGCGCGCGCGTGTGATCCTCTAGTTCTCTCCCACACATGCCTCAAGTGGCTAGGAGTGCACCATCCCTTTTAAGGTGGTCTTCCTCTCCTAGAACTAGCAATATGGTACTAAAGTTCACATGCATGCCTCCTTTGCATGAGTGGGCCTTTGAGATTTAAAAGGAATTATTCTTTTGTATGGGCTTGGCCCACATAATTCAACAGTTAATTGTACCTGTATACCCGTGGGTAAATACCTTAATAGAACCGGGTATGAGATATTTTCTTTACACACGGGTATGAAAATGGGGAAACACTCTACCTGTCGGGTAAACGGGCGCGGGTATGGGTAACCTCCACCCGTACCCGCCCCGCCCATTTACCCACAATATAGATTGACAGGTGGCGCAATCATAGCAATATCTCTAATTACTATTGATTGTTATAAACTTTTACATGTCTCTAATTGTTATTGATTGTTATAAACTTTTTTTGATAGCTATTATATTTCCTAACAACAGCTGTTGCTTATATGTACATATCATTAGTTCAACTCTCAGATGGTGACTCTTAGTTCGCGGGTAAACGGGTATGCTCACGGGCGACAGGTACCTGCGGGCAATGGGTATGGGCGAGGTTTTTCACCCGTCGTCCTTTGCGAGTATACCCGCGAGCGTAAATCGGGATCGCGGGTACGGGTATTGGCGAGCACTACCCATACCCGCCGCGCCCGATTGCCATCCCTATGTATACTTTCGTCCCACCCACGTGTTGCAACAAGAAACGTCCTTGCAATATGCATCTTAAAATTGCACTTACTCAGACAAGTGGCTCACCATCAAATGCTATATGCTGCGCGCGGGGCAAATAGCACTATGTCTCTCACCCCCAGCCCACAGCCCTTACCCTTCTTCCACTGCGACGGCACGACCCTCCTCCTCTTGTCAGGTTAGGGTTCAGATTAGAGGTTAGGACTTGGAGGTAGGCTGGACCGGTAGCAACAGCGAGGTGGTGAGGGCATCGCTGGCTGTGGGTTTGCTGACGGGCAGTGGATGGGGCTAGTGTGGGGGTGACGAGCCCAACCAATTAGGTTGGGTGGGATAAAGCGATGGTGGCGATGGAAAAGAGACAGAGGAGAAGCGAGGGTGCCACTGGCTACAGATGGTGGCAGCACTAAAGGCACCCAATGATGGCACCACCAACTACGATGGGTGGGGGTATGCTGAGGAGGGATCAAGGCGGTGATGAAGGATATAGATATCGTTAGCACTAGAAAGGAGAAAGGAGGGAGGAGAAAGGACGCAAGGGGGAGGAGGACGATGCGGTGGGCTGGGGGGGGGGGGGCGGCGTGTGGCTAATTGTCGCCCGAGCGGCGTATATGCGCAGACGCTCCCCCAAATACTCTGCTACTCCGTATCAAGGTAAGCTGATATGTGGGCCCAGCCTTTCAGAGGAACCCTCCCGGTCCCGGTCCCGGGCCTGGGCCTTCCGTGTCGCCCGCTCGAGTCTTTGGCAATTGGCACCCGGTCATCTCTCTCTCACACACACACACACACACACGCAGTCCCCTCGCTCGGCCTCCGGTACCTTCCTCTAGGGTTAGGTTGAAGTAAAACCGCCTCCCCGCGACTTCCAGAACTTTCCGGAAGGGCGCGATGTGGCACGAGGCGCGGCGGTCGGAGCGGAAGGTTCACGACCTTATGGACGCCGCGCGCCGCCGGGCGCAGCGCCGCGCCGCCTACCTCGCGCGCCGCCGCGGCGACCCGCACCAGTCCCTCCAGGTCTCCGGCACGCGGTGCCGCGTCCACCGCGACGACGCGCTCTACCAGGCCACCGAGGACCAGCAGGGATTGTGCGTGCTCACTCGCTCTGTCTCCCTCTATTTGATGTGATGCTTAGTTGTTGTGGTAGCAGTATGCTGGATTTGGTCGAATTGGATGGTCATCTGATGGATTGACGGTGCACTGTAATGGATGCAGATCATGTTTCCTGATATTGCGCAACGGGTCGATTCCTCTTACTAGTGTTAGTAGTAATAGCAGCCGGGGAGGGCTGGTGGTTCATCAATTGTTGTTTGGGTTTGTGTTGGATAGGTTTTTGTGAGTCGTCTTTCCAATTCTATGGTTTGAGCCATGTGTTGATGGATAGGTCGATTAGTTTCTTGCTCGGATTTTTACTAGACATCTTGCTCGGATTTAATAGTGTAGACGCTTAGTTTGAGCAATGTGTTGCGGGAATTAGGTTTTTCGCATGCTTATTGTACTAAAATAAATTCTAACATTAATGTTGGAGTTTACGAGAATGTCCCTGATTGCTCTAGGAAATAAGCTAAATTTATTTTTGCTACATTGTTATAGAAGCAAGTTCGTCACTAGGAAGGCTCATTGTTCTTATATTTGGTTTTATCTAAGCTATACCCACTTTGGTCTAATGACTATAATCATTTGTTCATTCAAATGAACATAAATCTAGGCAGCATCAGTGCATATACTAGGAAGTGTATTGTATACATGCATCCATCTACATGTACTGTGACCCAAACATAGCATCTGCTGGCATTGTTGGAATGCTTGAAGTGCACATGTTTCTGACATCTATCGGATGTGTATATGACCCTAATAACTCATCTGACATGTGTTGGAGCAGTACCAAACTATTTTCAGTTTGAATTCTTTTTTCAACATGGCAATGACATGGGTAACATATATAGCAGTACCAAACTATTTTCAATTTGAATTCTTTTTTCAACATGGCAATGACATGGGCTAACATATATAGCTCTGATAGAAGTTTTGTATATATGAACTAAATTAGGTGTGTTGCTGCTTGTGCTCCAATCTGTCTAGGAAAGAAAAAAAAATTACATTTTCACTTGAATGATGCTACGTATTGTCAATACTTGTTGTGTTGCAGGATACCATGGAATGGGAAACAAGATATTTTGATTGACAGGTATTTTTATCTGAGTTGTTCAAGAATGTTAAGAACAAGAGAATTGATATCCTTCTTAATGTGCAGATTTGATGGCCGTGCATTACTTGATTTCATCCGTGACTCTAGCTCTCGGCCTTTTCGAGTTCAAGAAAAGTCTGAAGAAGAGGAGGAGTTAGAGGAATTTGTTAATTTTGAACGTTACCGGGATTTGATTAAGCATCATCGTAGAGGATGTCGGTACCTTTTTGGTTTCTCTGTTCCATTGCTGTTGTTGTATGAGTTTGCTGTCTCTCTTCCATTTTCTTGTACTTATGGGTTCATCCTGATGTACTTGTGTTTTTTGCTTTATTTGGGAAAAGATCCTACTTTACTATCTGTCTGGTCTTTTCACTTTCTAATGCTAGTTGCCCAAACAGTTATTTTACCTAGTTTTTTCCCTGCAGTTTCTGATGAGACGGGTTTGCAGCATGTTGCACAAGAGTTGGAGGCAAAAGCTATTCTTCCTTTTAGCTTTGAGAAGTAGGTGACTAGGTTTACTTCCTCACTTTACTTTCTCTTTTAGCCCTTGTTACTTACATGGATATCTTAAGTGATGCTTAAAAAAGTTTAAGTGGCATGCTTTTGTGTTCTACCAAATGAAAATTGCACACACCCTAAGGCACGCCTGGTTGCTGATTACTAATGTGTGATTGAGTTGGTGAAGGTTATCCCCCACACTCCTGACTCCTGATGCTATAAAATATGTGATTTTATGTTCATCAAGCAAGAAGCATTTTCTTAAATTTATTTTGTAATGATTAAATTACTTAAATCCGCAGAAGTTTTTCAAGCCCGTGTGTTTGATCATATTGTGGACTTTACTTCTTAGAAAAGCTTCACTGACATTAAAGGATTATATAATGTTTTGTCCTTTCAAATTTCTGTCAGAATAAAAGATGTAGTGGTTCTTGTTCGAATATTTACTTCTTGGAGGAAAAGCCACATAAATGCACAAATATCCACCTTTTGGCTGGATATAGTTGCCTTTTATTACAATTTTGCATAGGTTTATAATCTTTGTTTATCCAAAAGGGATAGAGCTTGTCAAATAATCTAGCTTATTGCACATATCAGTCAAAAAATTCAATAAGCTGGCTTGTAAGACAAGCTGAAGAGTAGGCCCTTAGTCAGCCACATGAATGCACGAATGAGCTTACCAATGAATGTGCTGAAAGTTTCAGAAGTAAATCAAATTTGTCTATCAAGGTGCATTGCAATTTAAATGAACCTAACTGACAGAAGGTAGTGTTTGTTTTTATTATTTGATGCAATTAATATCGTTGCCACTATGAAAGGATACTTAGCTTTAATTGGACTTTCTTTTTATTAGGCCTGCCATTTTCTTTCAATGGTTCCAGTTTTTCTCTTAGTTATTTTTCATTCTTGTTTCTGGCAGACCTCAATCCTCACAGCCTCCAGCTAGCAAAGGTGCATATTCGCAGGTTGGATACTCATATAAAGGGGATGGAAATGAAGATTATGAAGATCTAAACAGTGATGACGAAGATGAAGAGGAAGAAGAGGAGGAGGAGGATGACAAGGACTTCAGTAGTGATGATTGCAGTGATGAGCGAATGGAGAGTATAGCCAAGGAATTTGGTGTGAAAAGATATAACTGGCTTGTTTACATGGACAAAAAAGCCAAAGAAGAGGAGAAGCGGCAGAAAGAAATTATTAAAGGCGATCCTTCCGTCGTTAGTACTCCAATAGCTTCAAATATACTCTCTTTATTTGCCTGTTGTAAGAACTAATGTAATGAATTATACAGAAAAAGTTGAGCCGTAGAGAAAGAAGGAAAGCTTCTCAAATTGAGAGGGATAGAGAGCGGGAGACAGCACGTTCTGTCGGAAGGGCATCTTATCGTGACCCTTATAGGTAAGATTATCCAGCACTTTCCTAACGGGCAAGACAAAATAACAAAGTGATATATTGACTACAAGGTTAAAATGCTCTAACATCATATGTTAAAATATAATATAGGGAACAAAGGAGAAGCCCATCATATGAAGCATATTCAAGGGGCAGAAGGTATGCTCCTTGTTTGCTTGAACTTTTTTTAATAAAAAACTTTGCTTCTCACCTGCATAATTTTTTTATGTTGTCAGATCAAGGTCACGATCAAGATCTCGTTCACCTTCCTATTCTAGACGTCATGCCCGTGGTACACATGCTGAAAGTAATTATCGGAGCAAGCCGAAGCCTCCAAGGGTTGAATACATTACTGAATTTGGAGGTTCAGACGACACCAGTGATCTGAAAGTTGCAGGGATCTCTCCACCTTCATCTCCAATACGAGTTGACATACCTAACCGGTCGGGGAACTCGACCTTTAATACTTGCAAAAAGATATATTGGGCAATCCTTTCTCTGCTGCAGCTTACTGTCACGGTCCTTATATCCTAAAAGCTGAATATGTTAGGATTAGAATAGGTGAAGACAAGGTCACTATGGTATTTCTATGGTGTAAAAATAACATTCAATTTGTAGGTAGACAAGCGATGGAAAGAGTCTGTATATGTTGTTTACTGAGCAGGAAGAAGATAGCGTACATACACCTATTGTCAGCCGTGGAGCTTCTGGTCTATGGTCTAAATTTCTTTGCTCCTACAAACTGTTTTGCCTATAATGCTCCTTCATTCTTGCAGGTCATCAGGTGGCCAAATTCTGGAGGCACTTCACAGTGATCCTGCATCTTCTTTGTCTGTGGAACAGGAAAGAAGTGCAAAAATTTTGAAAACACCCACCAGGTTTGTCAACATGATTACAATGTTATGAAGAGAGCAGCTGTATGTGCAACCAAGCTGCTTGTGATGTATATCCTGTATTTGTCTAGAAGCCTTTACACCATTTTCGCAGTCATGATACACTGTCTTAACTTGAGCATGTATCTGGTACCAGGATATTTACCTGTATTTTTATCATTAATAGATGTGTTTGGCACTAACTTGTGATCCATTTTCTGTTGACAGTACGTCATCAGCACTAGCCAAACTAAGCAAGGGTGTTTCTGGAGGACCCAGTAAAACTCCCCAGACTGAAAAGAAAGAAACACCACAAGAACGGCTTAAAAGGATAATGAGCAAACAGCTTAACAAGCAAAGTATGTGTTTATTCCATTTTTCCATTCCTATCTGTGTTAATGAGCTTGGACAATGCTAATTATCTCTCATATGCAATTAAACATACTAACCTTTTGTTCATCTCTACAGTTCGAAAAGACACTGCTGCCGAGATTGCAAAGAAACGAGAACAGGAACGTCAAAGACAGGAAAAACTTGCAGAAGTAGGTCGATACAGGCGGCGTAGCAGAAGTCTTAGCCGTTCTCCACCTAGGTACTGGAATAAATCTTTATCACTTCATTACTGATGTTTTCCTGCTTTTGTGGGTTAATTAAGGACTGTAATAGCTGCTTCCTATCCCCAAGCAACGTAAGTAGTTGCATCTTTGATGATTTTGCCAAAAGGATATTTTCATCTTGAAGATTAATTAAAAAATTTCTTAACAAAATATGACTTTGATGAGAACACCTGATGTTGATTAGTCCAAGGAACATGTCATGTGTACTAAATATCATATTTCCTGCTACAGAAGGCGACAGTATAGCAGAAGCCGTAGTAGGAGCAGGAGCCCAAGAAGATACCGTTCACGGTCCGGTTCCCATTCGCCCTCTCAATCTCCAAGGTAATTTATGGCGGATAGTTATGTTAAAGAAGATACATGACATCCATTCTACTCATTAGATAGCATCTGAAAAATATGGCACTGCAGGTACAGAAGCAGGTTAAGACACTGAAAATATCCCAGCTCTACCGATGAAGTACCTCCTCGTAGTCTCGCCGGGTGGTGCTTTAGTTTTATTTACCTTTGCTTTTCTATGTCCTGTTAATTTATGTACCCATCAGAGAAGTCCTGGATCCTTTTCAACCTTGTTGATAGCGTATAGAGTCAGTGTATGCCGCGATTGTGCTGTTGTCAGCAACTCAACTGCAGTTTGGACTGTAGTTTTCGTCTTCATAATTACAAAAGCGGGACATGATGCCATGGACTACCATTTTCAAGGTTTACTAATACAAATCTTCTTGTGAATGGGTACTGTTGTATCTTAGTTCAAGAGCTGGGCTAGTTCGAAGCTTTCTCCATCACATTTCTGTGGTCAAAGATTAATTTTAGCTGCAAGGTTCATGACACACAACTTGTTTAGTGACATGTTATGGTGTGTAAGCAGCAAGACGGACGTACTTTTTCAGAAATCTAAACTGTTCGGTCTGATTTAACACTTTTGCGGGTTGGTATATAATACATACATTGTGTAAAGGACTTACTTGAATATTTAAATAACGTAAAGGTTTGTCTTGCATGCGCAAAGAAGGGTTTAGTCGATGTTCCGTTTGAAATGCAGGAATTTTGTAGAAATTTTATAGAAAACAGTTTAATTCTTATAGAAAGCAAGAATTTTCCTGATCTAAAATGTGGGAAGGATTTGTCTCAAAAATACAGGGGCACTTGTTACCGTCGATGCTAACTAAAATAATTGTTGACAGAAGAGGTAGTAGTTGGTCTAGAGTACTACTTTTTTTATAAAAAAAAAAACTTTGCTCTAGAGCACTACTTGGCCCGGTGTGAGGTAATTTTTCTGCACGATCTGTTGTGCATGGAACTTGTTTGGATGGGTATGTATACGCCGCACGTGAGGGCTCAACGGCCTCCTGCCATGGATGTCGTCTCCCATCCATCTCCGATGAGACCCATGTCCTTGTCGCATTACGAGCGTTGACCTCATCGCATCACTCAGGGCTTATGAATATCCGATTTGTCCTAGCGATTTTTTTACTTCGTTTTTATTTTACTTTGAAGCTAAGGTAAAGAATTATAGATATATCACGTATCATATTTTTGTTGTTTCTCTTTTTTTTTACTGCTCACGTCCTTCTTATTAAAAATCACTTTTTTGGCCTGTTATTATCTACTTTTAATTAAAATGTATCAGCAGCCGTAGTTAATACAAAAACCTGCTCTCTCTCTCTCTCTCCGGCCGGGACCTCACACGCGCGTCGCGTTGTGGCGCAGCTCCACTTGTTCGCACGTGCCCTCACCGAAATGCCCACGCATGTACGTCGCGGCAACGTTGCCAACAGCAGCTCCATGTACCTACATCCCGTTGGATTACTCGTCGTTTCAGCTCAGTGCATACGAAATAATAAGTGGTACTTTTTTGAAAACAGAATAAGTTGGTATTTTCTTATATATAGATTGCTCCTACAAACTGTATACTGTATTTCCAGCACCACGACAAATAATCAGTTAGTATAAGGTATTTGATGGAAAATGTTACATCGAATCAGGGATTAAAATCTCATCTGATTACCTGCGGTAACCAAAATTCTCGACTGGGACGGGTTACCCAGCTTACCGGTCAAAAAGTCCATCTTAATTGAACATTTGAAAGAAAAAAGGTTGTGCAACTTCTATGTTATCACAACGGAGTGGTTTCCGCGGCGACGATAAGTTCTCGTGTTCGAATCCTAGGTTTCTATGTTACTGTGCTCCAACAGACTTAGGGTCCGTTTGGTTGGGCTGTGAGCTGTGAGAAAGCTGCTATGAGCTGAGAGCTGTGAGAAAAGCTGAAAGCCGTTTGGTTGAAACAGCTGTGAAACTGTAGGTTTGGTAAGAAATACATGTAATGCCTTATATGCAAATTGATCCTTAAACACTATGCTGTTCACTGATTCGCATGTAAATGACCATTTTAGAAAGGGAAAAATTAAATTTTCTAAGTTTTGCATCTAGCATTAACATATGGTCCACATAAATAGAACGATAGCATTTTACAAAAGATATAGGGCTCATATAATGATGTCCTCCGTCAACATAATTATCCCCCTCTTGCACTAACCAAAGCATCAGCTATCCTACTGCGAATGGTATTCATGGTATCCTCATTCTCCACATCTGGACTCTCATCTCCTTGTGTTTGTGCCGTGGCACTTGGCTGTTCTAGCAAGTACTCCTCATCAGCATCATATCTATCGAACTCCATATCATGCAAATTGCTGTCACGAATAAAATTATGCAACGCCATACAAGCAAGAATGATATGCTTTTGAGTACAAGTTGAGAAACTTGGCATGCCCTTCAAAATACGCCACTTCTGCTTCAAGACTCCGAAAGCTCGCTCAATGACATTTCGAAGGGATGAATGCAAGAAATTAACACCTCGTACTTCCCTTGAGGAGGATGCCCAGAACGATGCCGAAATTCTGGTATATGGTATGTGCTTCCTTTGAGAGGGGCAAGATACCCTATTCGGTTTGGATAACCAGAGTCCACGAGATAATATTTTCCTAAAAAACCAAAGGCAAATCAGCAAAGGCAAATAATAATACAAGTATTGCTAACTTAGTAAGGAACCATGTATACCTTTAGGAGGCATGGGAAATGAAGGAAAATTTGCCAATGCATAATTGAGGATCCGTGTGTCATGTGCAGAACCCGGCCAACCAGCAACCGCAAAGATAAACCTCATGTCAAAGTCCAAACCGTGGTTTTTTTACACTATAATGATTATTAGTTTTTCTACGTAACTAAATTAAAAAAATAAAAGTATATCATCACGGACAATGCAAATGAAACATAATTAAAGTAAAAATGAAAAATATATATCATCATGAACAATGCAAAGAAATAAAGAGAAAAAAAGCAAAAAGTCCAAAAAACAAAAAAGTTAAAAAAAAGATAAAATTAAAAAACCAAAAGTCTGAAGTCCAAAACTGAACCGTTTAAAATGGAGCTACGACCTGTACAAAACTCTCCCTTCCCACCACTGGAACAGTGGTATTCTTTCGTCTATCGTTTATTCTGATATTTTAAAATAAAAAATTACATTTTGTTTAGAAATCTCAGCCAGTTTTTTTCTTGAGATTTGGGCACCGCTTATTTCGGCTTTAACTTCTAACTTCTGGCTTATTTTTCACTATTCATAAATTTCGTTTTTTTCTGAACTTTTGGCTTTTTTAGCTTTTTTGCCGATTCTTTTTTTCTCGTATTCGTTTGCATTATCCATGATGAGCTAGCATATTTTTTCTATTTTTAAATTTTTAAAATTTAATTACGCCAAATAAGTTACCTTCAACTACAGTGAAATTTCAGCCGCTACAGTACAATTTTAGCCATAAATCACAGCTTTTCAGTACGAGCGTTTTTTGGCCACTAGAGATTTGAATCCCTACGGTGAAAGTCAGCACTTGCTGTCACCTATTCTATGTGCTGCTGTCTTTTTGGTTCAGCTTTAGGTACGACATTTTTTTTTTTGTTAAGCACTTGTTTTCCTAAGGACATGCAACTTTACGACTTGGAGTTTTCACATTCACAGATGCTGCTTCTTTTTCGTGGAGTAGCCAATCAAACCTTTCGAATCAAATCAAAGTGTCGTAGGACATTTCTGTCTTTACTCTCTCGCCTTTTTCCGGGTCGTGCTTAAGATGCTTTTGGGCTGCTGGCTCTTTAACCAGAAAAGGACTCGTGCCTGCACTGTAGTAGTACTACTACTTTGGAGTTTGGACTAGAAAAGATCAGTTATCCCGTCATTGCTTGCTATCAGTTATCCCGTCATTGCTTGCTAATACTCAGAAACAGACGGGGAACAAAACCGTCGGGATTAATCTTTCCAAAACCGTCAGGATTAGGCCGTGATCAAAATAGCTTCAGCTTCTGGCTTCCGACTTATTTTTCACTATTCATAAATTTCGTCTTTTTCTGAACTTTTGGCTTTTTGTTGAGCTTTTTTGCCGGTTCTTTTTTCTCGTATGTGTTTGTATTATACATAATGGGCTAACATATTTTTTATATTTTTTAGTTCTTTTTAAATTTAATTATGCTAAATAAACCTCTGTCAGCTACAATATTTTTTCAGTCAGTTACAATACTTTTCAGCCTTCAGCCACCCAAAAAACCCAAATGAGCACCAATCTTTCCTACGCTCGAAACGTTTCTTCTCGTCCTTGAAAAAAAATATGGATGCAACGTAACACACACGACACACGTGCGTGGCCACTACTGTGGAGATTAACACAAGGCATGGCATGCGAAGCTCCTAGGATTTCCATGTTTTATGGACTCGACCCGTATATGAATTAGTGTCCTAATTTTTAATTTATCGGAGATCATGTTTACAACGCAGAAATTCCATATAAAAATTAGGCTGAATGTTCCGATCTTTTAGGACTGGATAGTAGATCGCTCAATCTTTTATCCAAAAAAGAAATAGATATGACATGTTCATACTGATTTTTGTTATATCTTCTGAATTTAACTTATGAATAGCAATAGCTTATAAAGAGCCGTATGGAGAAAAAAACTCGCGTGTGATGTTAGCCTATATAAATAAAGTTACTATAGTGTGTACTGTAATGACTAGTAAATTTCGTTTTTAAAAAGATACTTCGTTAGAAAGTTATGTACGACAGAAAACTTATTTTCTATTGAAAAATAGTTTTTAGAATCTAATATAAATATAAATAGGATCTAAAAGAAATAATGATGTCTCAGATTTGAGGGGAACACAAAACACGAGGGAAACACGCATGGAAGTGCATACATACGCGCGCGGTAGTACAGCAAGTGGAGTTGGAGTGTGAGACTGGAGAGACCTTTGTCTCTACGTCATTCTCTTATTTTCTTTTCATTATCCGTTCCGTTCCTTATCTTCTTCTGTTCGGATCACGCGTTTCTCTCTCCTAATCTCTCCTTCTGGAGTCGGGACCGTCGATCTCAAGACGAGTGGTCCCGGTACGTCAGCACGTTGGAGATCATTAGTTCATGATCTGCGAAATTCCAAATCTGCTGACTCGGTTTTAATGACGCCGATATCCTGACATGATAGGCAGAAAAGAAATCGTACATCTGTCCTTTTCTACTCCGTCCTGAAGTGAGGGATACGTGAGAAAGTTCTGAATATCATTATGTTAAACCATTGTTAAATTTATAAGGTTAAATTTTAAATTTTGTAGAGTTTGTAATTTATCAGTGTTGTTGTCAGGAAAACCGATCTAACCATTAGCTACTGACGGTCAGACCATCGGGAGTTGCCGGTCAGACTGCTGAGTGATTTGACCACAGCGGTCAGACCGACGATCGATATGACTGGTATTTTGTTGCCAGTTACATTTTTCCAGAACATGCTATTTGCAGTGTGTTCAACTGTTCTGGCCTCTAGTTAGCGGTCAGACCGGCCCTGAGGTTCAGTAATTTGACATTGGAAAATTGGTTTTTGGATTAATTAAATTTTGCATGGTCAGTACATATATGTTGCATGAAGCATGTTTTAGCTAACGTGGGTTAAGCTATAAAAAACTTATGCCAAAAAATGATTTCTTTATCTTCGGATGTGCAAAAAAGTTTTGGAGTCAACCATAGTCAACGGTGATGATAGGGGCTACACTCATAGAGGAGCCGAGGCTAGAATGGTCAAGGATACTAAGTGAATTTGTTGAGTTTAAGAATGGCACAAGAAAGACGAAATATGTTGAAGGAAATGTTTGGGTGACGGGTTACACTAAGTGGCTTGATTGGTCCAAGTAAGACATGATCCGGTGAAACCAAAATGAAAAAGACTTGCCGATGCATAGCAAGCCATTGATACATCTACATGCGGCAAGCATGGCGATTGCTTGTAATAAAAGACAAAGTCAAGACGAGGTTATTTTGATAATTTGCCAAATACCAGAAACTTTGTTGGATCAAAACTGCGGTGCTTGATCGGCATTTGAGTTATGCTTGGGAAAGTGATTTAGATCAATGAAATGCTGAGAAGATCAAATGTATCGAAGGCTAAGGATTTAGCGGATTTGGGTTCACGTGCTTTGAAAAACGTGCGTGAGTTAAGTGTGTGAGTAAAATCCGTGTTGTGTGAGGTTAACATGTTTTTCTAAATATGTGGTGAATAGTATCCATTAGAGTTAAGTGTGGGGTGATTGCCTCAACTATTTAATGGGTTGGGATGGAAACTTACAAGCTAACCATCTATCATTTCAACCTTGTGTTCTAGAGTTAGGGTTAAAGAAGAGTGAGTGTTGTTGTGTGCTTTCTTATCCTCTAGATAGAGTGGCTGTAAAACATTCATCCTCAAGTAGTAATAGATCAACTTTATTCATCTCTTATGGTGTCTTTGTATTTTGATTGATTTGTTCTTGTTGGTTTTGATCTCCTCTCTTCTTCTTGATTTTGTTATGTGCCAAGAATGTATAAGTGATGTATATGACCCATGAAAATCATATCCTATCTATCTAGGTATCAAGTCTTGTAGGATTTTAGAGTTGCTCGACTTTGCTTGGTTTTAACCTACTCTTGAGGTTTCTTGATCTCGGCCTTTTTGCTTTCTAATCTTTGAGAGAAATAGTTTGTTGTGATATATGAGAATATATTTAGAGCCATCTTGATCATCCTCTTCCTACAAGCAGGCCATATCTCAAGATTTTTGTTTTTGCCCGATTTTGATGCAATCTAGCTTGTTTTCAGAAAAGATAGGAATTTTGACAAGGATTTATGCGATTCTTGAATGGAATAGGTCTCTGAGACTCTAAGTAAGGTGCATGCAAAGTTTCATCTTATTTTGTCATGAATTTTGGGAGTTGCACCATTCTTGGTCTTAGTTCAAGCTGATTTTTTGTTCTCGGAACAGAGGAGCGGTTAGACTGCCCCCTAGCCTAGTCCAACCAGTGACCAGTCAAACCACCAAGTCCTTGCCAATGAAATCGCACTCTCTGTGGCGATCAGGCCTGTGAGTACTGATGATTTTCTCTCTGGTTTTGAGATTTATTGTTTTGCTCTTGGTTTTCAATTCTGGTTTCCATAACTCTGTTTGAAACGTGAGAATTTTCCTTGATTTCTACAAGAATTAATTTGTTTCTTATAAAAATTATGTTAAATTTCTACGTTCCAAACGAAACCTACACAAATTGTACTCTCGGTGTGCTTAATTACTGTAGGGGCAAAATATCCCTAGGCACTAGACTAACCAATGAGCGGCACGATGGCTACAACAGGCTATGAGTGGCACTGGCCAATAGTACGGGTGACATGAAATGGCAGAGAAGACTTGGGGGAGCAAGCAGCGGTGGTACCACTAACAACAGGTTGGATCGTGAAGCTTGACGGTGGTACGAGCGAAAAGCCATCTGAAAACCGCCATTAATGTCATCAACAACCTTACGAGGAAAATCTAGGATGCATGATTTTTCCAAAAATATCTAAAATGCATGATCTTTTCAAGGGTCATTGGTTACTTAAGGTCTCGTTTATTTTAGTTTCAGCTCCTAATTTCTATTTTACTATTTTGTAATTTCGTTTTTTACTTTTTAGTTTTTTTTGTTTTTTCCTGTGTTTCTTTGTATTGCCTGTAATGAGATAACTTATTGTTTTTATTTTTAAAAATTTAGTTACGTTAAAATAACTATCATTGCTATAGTATAAAATAAGCCGACTATAGTTTAAAAAAAAGTAAAAAATCATAAAAAAAGCCAATTGAGCAGAGTCACCTGAGGAGGTGCGAGGAAGAAAATTGCTGGTATGCACCGATCAAGGTAAAGCATGCAGCCAAAGTCAGAGTGACTTTGGTGCATTTCAACCGTTGGATCTCGATTTAGATGGTTAGGATTGATGTGGAAGAGAAATTATGATTATCTCGTGAGAAATTGAAAATCAATCCTAACCATCTAAATCTAGATCTAACGGTTGAAATGCACTAAAGTCAAAGTGACCCTCAAAGTCAGAGGATCTCATTCCAAGCATGCATGCACCGCAGCCCTAGCGCCACTACTCTCTCGCTCCCAGAAAGTTTGGACGGTGGCAGCCCTGAGCTGAGCGTCGGCGCAGGCGGAGTCAGGGACAAGGTGTGTCGCGTACTCCGAGGAGGTTCCGAATGTCAATGCAGCCATTATCATGCATGGATCCGCCCATCGGTAAGTAAAGACAACCCACTAGCAGACACCAGGCTTGGGTGAATCAAAAGCTCCCTTTTGTTCCTTGCTTCCTTTATTGACTCCGTGGCTTCCTGCCCCCGAACACCTACCTCCCAGGCCCCAACGGCAACGGCCAGTTGCGAAACGGGCGCACGCAAAATACCCCGTCGATGCGTCGCTGATGAAAGTGTTTTTCAATCGGAAATGCTTAAGATTTTCGTTGTGCGCACGTAGTACGTGTTAGGAAACTTAGGTCTGGATTGAAGTTTTGGTCTATGATATGCACCTTACCACTAGACTATAAATAGGCAGTACTATTGACTATTTTGTATACGAAATCAGAAAAAAAGTAATAAAGGAAGATCAAAAGTTCTCTCTATCTCTCTGTATTTCAATCTACTATTTTCTGTCTTCTGTGATTGATCTTTGTTTTATATTAAACAGATAAATCGATCGGACTGATCACCAGCGACAGTTCCTCAACAGTACGAAGCCTTCCGTCGTGATTCCAGAGCCATGTATGCGGCAGATGGCTTCGTATGTATGCGGATGGCTTCTCGAAAATTTATTTTAGTATACAGTTTGTAAGAATTTTATTTTGAAAATTTAGAAAGAATAAAATTATAAAAAATTACACAGACAAGTGTACTATGTCGGAAAGCTCCACAAAAATTCGTATTTTTTAATGTTTATTTACTATATTTAAAAATTCTAACAAAAAATATACATAAATAGATTTTTTGAAAAACTTGTTACGGTGCACCACACGGAAACCGTGTGGTACCATGTGTCGTGCTGAGGTTGATGCTGCGTGATGGCCATACAGTGAAAACATCATTTCTATACGACGACTGCTATTATTATAAATACGAGCACAAAAAACATCAATACCACTGAAAAGTCTTCAATCATGAGATAGTCCGATCGCTCTCTCCCAAATCAGCTAAAGCCGAACCTGGGCTTGGATTTAGGGTCGAATCGAGCATAGATTCCGAGGGTAGTCCGAAGTTAGACCCGGCCTAAAAATGCTTCGGGGCTATGGCCTGGCCTAAGCCCAAATCACACGTCAAAGTCTCATAAATCAGGCTCAACCCATAGCCCGACCGATTTATGCTTAGGCCTTGTCACTCCTCTGTGTATTTCGATAGTGCTTATGGATTAAGAAAAGCCATATAATTCAAGAGAAAAACCATGCCAACCAACTAGCTGACACCCTTACTTCATGCATCAAAAAGAAGAGAGCGAATACTTAGTGTGCGTACTCCAAACATAGATACCGAAGAGGAGATAACAGAAACAATATTGTTAGTTTTATTTTCATGTCGTATATGTTGTAACAAGAGTATACATACACTACATTTTTCAGCCAAATAAAGTAGGAGGAGAAATATGTAGGAATTATTCATCTTCCAACGAATTTCCATTGAAATACCCATGTCTATGTTCCAGTTGGGCCTTACTGATTTCTTTGGTTGGAAAGATGGGATTGAGCTAAACAAACAATGAAGGCTCTCGTTGGGACACATAGGATTTTTCCTAAATTCTACTGAGAATTAAATTGTTTTATGTGAGATTCATGGAAATTGATGACATCCAACAATGGCGAAGCTAGGAATAAAATTGATAGTGGGCTGAATCATCTATATGACTAAACTAAGTTAACATAAATATAATCTTTTACTCTTATAGAATTTCAAATTCATACAGAAATTACACAATTAGAGAGAAACAACGAAAAATAGAGAAATACAAAGCACATACCTCGAGAATAGAAAGCCCATATCCAAAAATAAATAATTATTCTGTCATGAGTGCAAAGTAGCAATAAGTCACCTTTGTATGGAACATATGAAAATTAGTGATATAATAGAAAATTGCGAATGACAAGGAAAATTTAGATCATATAAAACATACCACAAACAAGCTAATTTGAATCACGAGACAAATTTGAACCATGAGGCAAATGCATTATACGCGACTTCATGCCTTGGAAATGGTTAATGATTTTATTATCATCAATGCTTTTAAAGATCTCTCGTTTAGTGTAGCACACCATCAAATCATTGAGCCACCATCAAATACTTACACAAAGTTCATTTCTCCATTATAGCAAAATCTATAAATAAATTATTAATTTTTGTCAATACAAAATTATAAATCTATGAATCAATTATAAGGACTAAACTATGATAACTATCTATATACACTAAAAGTCTAAACTCTAGACTCTGAAATACTAAATTGAGTAGGAAGTAAAGAACCAATGGAGAGTATTACTTACTCAGTGTCTTATTTTATCAGTTGAAGTTGAACTGTTGACACTTGAAACCAGCCGACCAGACCAAACTCAAATCCTCGCTGCGGAGTTCCCAATCAGCCTCAGGCAATCACTTGCTCAGTTCCTCTCTTTAAACTCTTTTCACACACACACACACACACACACTCTCTCTCTCTCTCTCTCTCTCTCCCCTCTCACTCTCAACTCTCTCGCTGCACCCGCGCTCCGGTTTGGCTCCTCCCGTTCCGGAGGGCCAAATCTGCCTCCCCTCGGTGGCTCAGTTGGCGGGCCAACCCTCGTTGCCCCCGCGCCCTGGCCGCCCCTGCAAGACTGCGATGTGCGCTGTCAGCTCTCTCTGGAAATCAATGGCTTCTTCCGATTGCTAATTTGGTACTTGGTGGGGCCTGGTAGGGTTTGCGAGTTGGGGTTGGTGTTTTGGTGGGCCGGTGAGATGTATTTGTTGGGCCTCTTTTATGGCAGTGGCTGATTACTCTTAATACCAGACATTTTTTATTTTCCTTCTTTGCGGCTTGGCGTCTGGCCATCGGTCTCCCTACCCTGATGCGATGATGCCTGATGTGCTCGTCAGTCAGCAGGGTGTGCCGTGTGCGGCGGCGGCGAGGGGGGTTCCTTGCCACCAGGGAGGGTAGGCTAGCCTTACCAAACCTACCCCTTAGCTTCACCCTTGATAGCCAATGTATTGGGCCTCTTCTTTTTTGTTTATTAAAGTTGTTTTTTTACTTTTCTACAGTAAATAGATTTCAAACAGAGTGCCTTTTCAAGACGGTATTTGTAAGTTGATTGTAGTACACACTATAAGGACTTAATTTGTATCGGTTAAAACCGCACGTAAATTTCTATTATTTCGTACTCTTTCACGAATAATTTAAAAGCCATAAGTCATAAGCCGAACCCTAAAAGAACATACCCATTATGAAAATTCATGGAAAAGATGTGCATTGTTTATTGTATTTTACAGATTTTAGAAAAGGAAAAGCACACCAGCATCCCGAATGGGCCCAAGCTAAACGGCCGAACCCCTCCCCGGCCCCACCGGGCTGGACCCACAACCAAAAGCCCCTATAACACCCAAACTGCCACCGCCCTGCGCGTCCGAAGCCCAAAAACATTTGCTCTCTCTCGGCACCGAATTCGCCGGCGAAAGCGAATCTCGAGCGACCCAATGGTTGACGTCGACCGCCGTCCGGCGCTCCCGCACGGCCTCCCGCGCCCTCCGTCCCACGCCGCCGGCCTCCGCCGTCTCTCCACCCGCGCGTCTGCCCCCACCACCCCGCGCACCCCAGCTACTCCGTCTCCCTCCGCCGCGGCGGGCCCCGCCCCATCCCCCTCCGCTGTCTTGGCTCACCTTGCTGCCGCCGGCGTCTCCGTCCTTCCGGGCCTCTCCGCCTGCGAGCTCGCCGTCGCCGAGGGCGCGCTCGGCGGCCTCCAGCTCCCGCCCGACCTCCGCGAGCTCCTCGCCCTCGGCGTGCCCTCAGGCGACGGCTTCCCGGACTACCGCTCCCCCGCTGGCCTCCGTCTCCTC
This sequence comes from Dendrocalamus latiflorus, assembly GCA_017311315.1. NCBI lineage: Eukaryota > Viridiplantae > Streptophyta > Magnoliopsida > Poales > Poaceae > Dendrocalamus > Dendrocalamus latiflorus. Next base: position 26,041,199 of record CM029621.1, read on the forward strand.
CGCTTCGCTGCACAAGAAGTTCCCGCCGCCGTCGCCGCGACGCTGCCCCTCCTCCCCCGCCGCCGGGGCGGACGGGCACCGCTGCCACCGCCTCTCGTTCCGGTGTACGGCCGGCATTACGTGCCGGCGACGCCCTACCTCTCCGGCAACCCGGTGTTCCACGTCTCCGACTCCGGCGTCACATTCGCCGGAGCCAACATGGCCGACTTCCTCCTCCGCGCCTTCACCGCCGAGCCGCCCCCCGGCACGCCACTCCGCCGCCAGCTCTCCGCGCCAGTCCCCCCGCCGGCGCCGTCCCCCGCGCCGTCGTCCACCGCCCGCCGGAGCCTGGACTCCGTGACCGGGAGGGCCCCGCGCTGGATCGAGTTCTGGACCGACGCCGCCGCCGCAGGCGACCGTTTCTTGGAAGTCAGTACAGGCACCAAGAACACCACCACGGCGTCGCACGTGCCTTGTTGGCTGCGTTCCTATCTGGAGCGGGCAGGCTCCATGCTGAGGCGCGGCGGGTGGGGCGACGGTGAGGTGGAGGAGATGACAGGAGTGGGCCGCAGCGGCGGCGTTGACTGTGAAGGCGGTGAGGTGATGGCATTGGCATTAAAGGTGGACTGGTGCTGCGGGGAGCTGAGGAGGGGAGGGTGGGGCGCGGAGGAGGTGGTGGAGGCCCTCGGGGCGCTGCTGGTGCCGAGGAGGGCGCGGCGGCCAGCGGTGGCGCTGCCGGCGGACGTGGCGGCGCGGGTGGGGAGGCTCGCCGAGGCCGTCTCGCGGGCGGTCGAGTCGGGCGGCGATCCGAAACCCGTCAAGCGATTTTGAAAACCGAAACATTTTTTTTTCTGCCTTTAGTTTAGCCAGTAGTAGCTCTCTGCGTCTCTCTGCAATTGGGTATGTGCGTGTACTTGCTGCGTTCCTTGTTTTCCATGTGTCAATACAGCTACGTGTGGAATAATTCTGGGCAGCACAAACCGGCCTGCATTCACCGGCGACTTTCATATAAGATGGTTTCTTTCTTCTAACGGATGGTTGTTGCCAGTGCGTAGTGAATGATATACCCTTTTTACAGAAACAATCTTATAAAAACCTAATTACTGATACACATAGATTACACATAGATTTTATAAAGAAACAATCTTGCTGCTATAAAAACATTGTAAAATTCTCGCGTTCCAAATGCATCCTAAGTTATCAAAACCTGAAGTTGTTCAGTGGGAAATTTGCCATGTCTTTTTCCTCGTTAAAGCAAAAGGCAGAACCTCTGCCTTTCGTTATAGAAGGGTAAGTAGGTTTAGACTACAACTGTACTAGCACCGTTCCGACCAAAGAGATGGTTAAAGCAAGGCAGAAGCTCTATATTGTCCATGATGATATAATTCTTTTATTACATTTTTTAAATTTAATTGCGCTGAGCATGCTGTAAAACCTACCAGCAGTTACAACTACAATACAAAATAAACCATAAACTTAGACTTAAAAAGCCTAAAAAAAGCACTACCTAAATTTCAACTGTAGTAGTACCGTTCCGACCAAAAGAGGTAATTGCAGCTGAATACCGCATGTCAGTAAGATATCATAGGGTATTTTATCAAGTGGCAAAGAAAGATGGGGCAAATTATCAAATCTCCCCTGAATGGAACTCGTGAGGCAATTACTCGGTAAGAAGGGTATCTCCTCTTGCTGAATCAGGCCAAACGCTTGTTGCAACGCCCTAGCTTCACTCCGGAATGTGCGCCTATTCCGTCCTTCGGCACGCTGGCTGGGAAGGTCAACCACCAGTCCGTCACGCCGTCGATATCCGCGGTCACTCTGGAGCTCGTCTGAGCCGTCCAGAGCGCCACCTTTCGCACACCTCTTCGGCAAAGGTTCAGCTGAAAGTTGAAACTGAGGTGCGTCGCCGTCTTGAAAGTTTGAGACATTCCTTCCCAATCTGACAGATGTGAGAGAAAGGCGCGGTTGTTTCGTTAAAAAAAAAAGGGTTCTCAAAAGACTCCTTCACTTTGAGCGAAGCACGAGTCGCTCTCGTATCTTGGGTTCCTGGTCATAGCCAGTTTGAGTCATGGTGGCATTTTTTTTTCGAGAAAAACTACCGAACCTCAGCAATCCAATGATACATCTCATTTGCTCAACCATTAGGTCTTATCTACGTGCTCCCATGAGACGACGCGAAGCTTCTTCCCATCTGGCCGTCTTTCGTAGCCTGCAGCCTTGCACTTTGCTCATCCTCCTCAAATGCTCCCTACACACGCTCGCTCTCTCTCTCTCTCTCTCTAACCCCAATCCCAGCGCCTCCCTTTCTCTAACCCCAGCGCCTCCACCAAATCAAGCAGCATTTGGGTGCTAATGTCGGCACCAATCGGCTGACTAAGCCCTCCATGCCATTCAAGCGGGCACAATAGCGGTCCATGCCGGGGTGTCCTCGAGGAGCCATTGGCAAGCACGACACATCTAATGGCTTGTTTTTGAGACGAAATCCTTTTGAAACTTCCAAAAAAATTTCTGAAACATGTTTGAAACCGGAGCATTATTTTTTGTGAATATTGCATGAAACTTTATTGAAACTCTGTCAAAACTTGTTTAAAACTTGTGTTTCTATAAAGTTTCATGAGGTTCCATGATGTTTTATTTTTATAAAGTTACAGAATATTTCATGACTAAGTTGACTAAGTTTTATAGTGTTTCATAAGGTTTTATAAAGTTTCAGGAGGTTTCATATTTAAGTTGACTAAGTTTTATAAAGCACGTTCAAAACTCTCTGAAACCTTGTAAAACTTATGAAACTTAGATAAAATCCAGTGGAACTTGTTTATACTGTTCTTTGAAACTTTATGAAACTCGCGAAACTTAAATGAAACTCAGTAAAACTTACTTATACTACTAGAAAATACTTTCTAATGGGGTACTGTACCCTAGCACGACTCTTCTTTTTTTCAGTACAGGATTTTCCATGTCCGAGCAACGAGGAAGTTTTAAGATCACTGAAACTCTAAGCTTTAGCCCACGGCACGTACTAAAATGGACAGTTATCAGTCGCCCGACAAATACATTACTGAACTTTGCACCTACCCACTTTCCAAGCCTTGTGGACTGTGGCGTCGGGGCGACAACGCTGCAACACCACAATAGTGCGGTGAGCAGCATCTCTACCATTCCAATGCATCTGGCAAGCAAAACAAAAGCGTCTCCTACCACAGTTGTTGCGATTTCAGTTGGCAGCGTACATGGGCATTAGCACCCTTTGGTCTTTTCAGTCTTCTGACAAAAATATTCATGGCCATCCCCTTGTCCTGAACGAAATATGTATTCAAGTTTCTGCATGTGCTATTTCACCCCTAATTATTTTTCAGTCTTGGGCCTTTAGACATGGCTGTCCTGCTGTCTCATAAAAGCAGGCACTATATAAAGTTCAAATTAATACCAAGCTAAAAACACCTCATATAGGAAATCTCATCGAATCCAATGTCTCAAAGTACACATGGAAGTCCCAGAACGACAAACAGATGCTATACCTTGTATGCAGCCAGCAGGAGCTTCCATGTCTCACCGTCACCCTACAGGAGCTTTGTTTAACTGATGATGTACTCTTCTCGGTTTTCCAACAGAAATGAAATACATATTTTCCTCCCCTCAAAGAAACACTATGTACATGCTAGTTTACAATAATTTCCCATGTTGTGTGCTTGTAAAACCAGGATGGTCCATTCTTAGACCCATCTGTCTAGTTGTGACATAAGGCATCCAATCTACAAGCATCTAACATGGTCTTGAAATCTCTCAATTTCAAAATACAGAGCTAAGATCCAGAATAAAAGACGAAAGTGGCAGCTAGCCCAAGCAGTGGCATACCATACAGTCATCAATGTCGCATTGCCACCCAGCAGGAGAAGCATCTCCATTTAGGCTTGTCTTGTGCCACTACCAAGAGCTTTCTATACCATGTCACATCACCAAACTATACATAATGCAGGAGGCAGTGAGCAAAAATTCACCATTTGGACGCCCTGCAACAATTCTTAGGAGTAGGAGGGGATTACATTTTTTTTAGAAATTTCTTTTGATTAACTAATAATTATTCAGCAGTTCCATGTTAACCATGTGACAAACCTTCAAATAAGGGAATTTTTACAATACTTTCTATTGGTAGTAAAGGGATGGTAGTAGAAATTAAATCTGACTATTAATTTGTTGAAGGCATAATAGACTTTTCTCTGTAATTTTTCATGAGGGTATTATAGACTTTTCACTATATCTATTACCAGTCTACCCATGCGTGTTCATTTTAAGCTCAGTTGGGCAATTCCAATTTTACTCCTCACAGGATTTGTACCGACAGTACATTAGGGGAAGTATAACTTAATCCTAACTAATTTGATCCATTAAATAAAAACATTAGGCGGCACATATCAATTTGAAGGTACGGTAAAAGAGCTCTCAAATAATGTTAGCTTGTCCTAGCCTGACAGTTCTTTTTTCTCTTCTTTTGCAAAATCTGTGATTGGGCATGTACAATACTATGCAATTTGGTTGTGGACAGTCGGGCAGTTGTGCAAAAAAAAAAAAAAAAAAGGAAGGAAAACATCATTCTGGTTTGAGTTTCGTGTAAGATTAGACTGAGTAAGCCATTAGTTTATCAACCCAGATCAACAGAATGAGATTCAGGCAATTTGTAAGCTAAGCATTGCACAGTATAGACAGAATGCACCTCAAACGTGAAGCTTACTCCCTTTTGGCGTCTGCTGTTGCCTAACAATGACCTGCCCTTGAGTGGCTTTCCAAGTCTGATAAGAAAATCCTTTCATTGATTTTGTTAAGCTACGCAGTAGCTGTAGAAGCATTCCTTCGCCAGAAACATACCCCATGCAGAAATACATCTTGATTCAACAGAAGTTAGATCCTTCTATTCTCCCGAATCACCTGCGTGATATTCTTAAGAACTTGTAACGCAAGCACATGATATGACATGCTTTCAAATAATAAGACAAGAGAAAAAAAATGTAACCTATTGTCCAACTGTCTATCAACATTTGAGTGTATGAAAACCATTAGTTTTGTCGTGTTCAATGCCAGAAGTGAACCGGGACTATTAAAAAGTATAAAGCTAGTTAGACAATGTCATCAAGCTTAGCTCATAACGGAATAAGCATCTGACAAAGGTCGGACGACGACTTAAGGTAGAATACCGCTAGGAGAAGGAGGACACCGGTTTGGGGGTAGGAACGGATCCAGAGTAGCTGGTTTAGGGGAGAGACCAGAATTAGGAATCAGGAACTTGGGAGTACTTCTTCATTTTTCATTGCTTGATGATAATAGATATATATTATTCTTTTTATAGGGATAACTCGACTTAACCTCAAAAAATAATATCTATTTTTAAGAAAACATATTTCTAATAGATAGAATATATCTATAAGATAGTAAACTCATATAAAAGGAAAACTAATTATCCTTATCTATATGTTAACTAATCTGACCCGCTACGCGTGTCTTGTACATTACCTGGTACTGTACACACAGACAAGTATATGACACATAGAGATGAAATTCACTATCGGTAAGAAATAAAAAAGCTGTTTTCCTCTTAAATATTTCCAGTTCAAGAATAGATGGAAGGAGTATTGCCAAGATAAAGAAATAAACCATTCTAACTATTTTTTTGGCATGCCTTGTATTAAATCAAAAGCTCGTCCACTGGCCAACTCTGCCAAGAATATCTACCATGCACGGGTAATGTTTTTGCAACACAGGACCTTGGTCAACTAAGCCAGCATGGCTACAGGCTGCCAATAATGAAACAAATGTGACATGATCAGGCTCAACTCCTTCTTGCCTCTTTTGTGAGAAGAGACTGATCGAGTGCCTTGGTGCCATGCCCATGAACTCCAAGGTCAGCTATGATGGCATTCATGGGATCTGTGCTCCTCCTAGTCATTTGCACAAACAAAAGCATTGGTTCTGCCAGCTTCCCTCATTCAGCATACAAGTCTATCAGACAAGTACCAACAAACACATCCAGACTTAATCCAATCTTAACGGACAGTACATGCATTCGCGTGCCCTTCTGCAATGCACCAAGATGCGAGTATGCTGGCAAAACACTGACAAATTTCCCTTGAATCGGGTACACGCCCTCATGGTTCTGCAATCTGCGTACAACTGTACGTCTTGTGCAGGACGGTGGCTGGCGCTCAGGCGAGGTGAATGGGAGCCTAAACATTTCCCCCCAAAGTATTCCAAAGTTCTTTCACTCTAATTACTACGAGAAGGTATGAATATCAGAACCTTAACACCCACAACGGAAACATCATGAAAAACATTAAGTCTTAACTCCTATAGCGGTATGACTATAGGCAAATAGGAGGTATGACCTTTTAAAGGTATGACTGCAGGTATATGGGTGGTATGACCTTTGAAAGGTATGACCATAGGTATATGGGTGGTGTTGTAGGGGTGGCCCCCACCTAAGCCCAGCAGGCCTGTTAAGGAAGCATAAGGCCCAGAAGGGCCCGCCCCGGAGAGGACGGATAGCCGCGACGCCCCTACGTCTAGCCGCGTCCCACTACGGCGCGTAGACCCGGAGTCTCTGCTTTCTGCGGGCCTACAGCAGGCGCCATGGCCTGAAGATTTCAAGTTCCCGAGCGTTATCGAGGCCTACAAAGGCGACTCCAACCCGCGAGAGTTCGTGCGTGTGTATGAGACCGCTATCGAAGCCGCTGGCGGAGACGACAACACGAAGGCAAAAGGGCTCCCCCTCGCGTTACAAGGGGTGGCGCTGTCCTGGTTCTTCACCATTGAACCACAGTCCATCTACGCGTGGGAACAGGTCCGCGACCGACTCTACAACAACTTTTAGGGCAACTACATCGAGCGTGTCGATGCGGACCAGCTCTTCGCAGTCAAGCAAAAACCCGAGGAAAGGCTCCGGGACTACTTCAAGCGCTTCGCGAAAGTGCGCTGCCAAGTCAAGGACGTCAACGAAACAACCGTCATCAACGCAGCAATACAAGGCCTCCTACCGGGGCCAATGGCCGAGTACAACACGCGTAAGCCCATTAAGACGGTCGGGAAACTCTTCGACAAGATGGAAGAATACGCCAGAGCGGAAAAGGACGCGCGGAGGCGACACGGTGATGACTCCGACTCCAACAAGGCGGAAGGCTCGGTCAAGAGCGAAGGCTCGCCGAAACAGGGCTCTTCGAAAGGTAAGCGCAAGTAAGAGCAGCCGAAGGGCGCCTCCGAACGCAAGGACCCCCACCACAATGACCAGTCAGGCGACAGGTCCAAGCGCGACCAACGCAAGTCCAGGAAACCTCGTTACGTTTTCGACATCGAGGGCGGCTCCGAAGACAACGCCTCCGCAGGTCGCGGAGGCAGAGGGCGCCGAGGCCGAGGACGGGGACGTGGTCGGGGTCGAGACGACCGGACCCGCGAAGAGTACGGCGACCAGCACCACGGGCAGTGGTGCGAAATCTATGGCCGGGGCAACCACGACACGCGTGCTTGCACCACCATCGCAGCGCTACGGCAGAGCGTCGCCAGGGACAAAAACCCGAATACACGCGCGCCCATTGTGGCCCATGTCCAACACCCCCAGGACCAAGGAATACAGCCCCAGGAAGGCCTCCTGCGAATCCAGACGCATGTGCAGCAACCTCGGGAAGGCCTCCTACAGTTACAAGCCCCGGAAGTAGCCCAGCGCAGGATCATCAACGTCATTTCCGGAGGCTCCTCGCTGGAGTTCGCTTCGGGAAGGCAACAGAAGGCTTACGCACGGAGGCTGCATCACGTCGCGGCATACCCGGCGTAGGCGCCGCCAGAATGGGCGCAACACGAAGTCACATTCACGCCCGCCGACGCCGAGGGCGTGGAGTTCCCCCACCAAGACCCTTTGGTCGTCCGGGTCCCCGTAGCCAGGTGCGAAGTCAGGCGCGTCCTGGTCGATGGAGGAAGCTCCGCGAACATCCTGTTCGCTGCGGCCTTCGACCAAATGGGGATCCCTCGGAGCCGATTGGGCCCTTCAGGCATCCCGCTGCAAGGATTTGGAGGGCAGCCTTTGCGCGCCTTGGGCCAGATATGCCTCCAAGTCTTCTTCGGCCAAAACAACAACGTCAGGAGCGAGGACGTCATCTTCGACGTGGTCGACATTGCATACCCCTACAACACCATAATAGGGCGGTCGCTCCTAAACACCCTCGGGGCAGTCCCGCATCACGGCTTCCTGTGCATGAAGCTTCCCGGGCCGCGGGCTATCATCATCGTCCATGGCGACCAGGACATGGCTCGGCGCATAGAGCTTGGCGCCAGAGGTCCATGCCACGCGGCTCGCCAAGGCACCTAAGCCAGGAGGGCAGACGCGGAGCCCCCGGGCACCCCCCGAGAGCGTCCCGCGTTCCTCGCGCACAAGGTTGCCCCGGCAGCAGCGGCTCGTAAGCGGTCGCCCCGCCCTCATAGTGGTTAGTGGTCGGTATCCCCCTCCCTTCTTTTGTAATTGCTCACCCGCGCAAACGGGAGTTTAATAAAGTTCACCGTTTGCACAAATTTCTGTTCTTTGAAACAAAGACACGCGTTCGCGCGCGCACTCTCTGTCAAAGATACGGGCATGAGTATAAACAAAGACACGCGTTCGCGCGCGCACTCTCTGTCAAAGATACGGGCATGAGTATAAACGAAGACACGCATTCGCGCGCGCACTCTCTGTCAAAGATACGGGCATGAGTATAAACCAAGACGAGCGGGGGGACGCCTCCGCACGCACTCTACGGAGTATAAATAAGACGTAGCATCGAGGTTCGCCTCCGCACGCAACTTCACCGCCCGCAACGCGCGGAGGCCCGCCTTCGCGCGCAGTCCACGGACTCTAAATAAGACGTAGCGTCGAGGTTCGCCTCCGCACGCACTCTACAGAGTATAAATAAGACGTAGCGTCGAGGTTCGCCTCCGCATGCAACTTCACCGCCCGCAACGCGCGGAGGCCCGCCTTCGTGCGCAGTCTACAGACTCTAAATAAGATGTAGCGTCGAGGTTCGCCTCCGCACGCACTCTCCGGAGTATAAAAAAGACGCGGACGCTATCCCTGCGCACTCTACAGAGTATAAACAAGACGCGAACACCGCGCACGCACGGGCGTTGCCCCAGTGCGTACTCTTTGAAGTATAAATAGGATGTGGATGCCGATCCCACGCACTCTCCGGAGTATAAAAAAGACGCGGATGCTATCCCTGCGCACTCTACGGAGTATAAACAAGACACGAACACCGCGCACGCACAGGCGTTGCCCCAGTGCGTATTCTTCGGAGTATAAATAGGACGTGGATGCCGATCCCACGCATTCTTCGGAAGATAAAAAAGACGCGGACGCTATCCCTGCGCACTCTACGGAGTATAAACAAGACGCGAACACCGCGCACGCACGGGCGTTGCCCCAGTGCGTACTCTTCGGAGTATAAATAGGACGTGGATGCCGATCCCACGCATTCTTCGGAATATAAAAAAGACGCGGACACTATCCCTGCGCACTCTAAGGAGTATAAACAAGACGCGAACACCGCGCATACACGGGCGTTGCCCCAGTGCGTACTCTTCGGAGTATAAATAGGACGTGGATGCCGATCCCATGCATTCTCCGGAATATAAAGAAGATGCGGACGCTATCTCCGCGCACTCTACGGAGTATAAACAAGACGCGAACACCGCGCACGCACGGGCGTTGCCCCAGTGCGTACTCTTCGGAGTATAAACAAGGCATGGGCATTGGCCCCACGTACTTCAGAGCACAGCTTACCCCGGTTAATTCTACGGCGGGCAAAGTACACCACGGGGGACTACTCCCACGCGCCGCCCGCGAAGTACCAGGGCGACGTCAGAGGCTAGGTCCCGCGCGACCACACCCGCGAGCGAGAAACACCAGAGGCTGGTTCCCGCGTGTAACAACCCAAATTTTTTGGCAAAATAAAAAAAATAAATAATAAAAATGGGATAAAATAAAATTTAATTTAAAATAAGTATTTTTGTGCCTTAGTTTAAATTTGGTTTTGCCCTGAATTTCTGTTTTTGAAAAAGCTGGATTTGAAAAGCAATTTCAGAAAAACCTAAAAGTATTATTAAATAAAATGATATTTTGATTTTTTATAAAAATCTTATGTCAAATTAATTATTTGGAGTTATTTGGCTTTTATTTGGTTCCCTGGTTTTTCTGGGGTTTAAAAATGTATTTTTGAAATTAAAAAGTATTTTAAAATATGAAAATTAAATACCAAAATTAGTTGGAAATATTTTTATTAAGTCCAAAATATCTCCAGGTGATTCTCTGAATTTTTCTGGGATTTTTGGAGTTTATTTTATATTTTTCTGAGGCCAATTGCATTTCTTAGCAATTTTTGAAAACCCAAAAATCAGAAAAAGAAATAAATCCCCTCCTCCCCCTTATCTCTTCCGCACGCCGCCCCTCCCTTCGTGCGCCGCAAGCCCGCGCCCCGTCTCCCCCGTTTTCCACGCACGACGCCCACGTCTCCCACGCGGCACTCGGCCACTTCCGTTGTAACCGCCGCCCACCTCCCCGCTTTCTCCGGCGAGGAATCCCGCCGCGCCTCCACCCCCTCGGCCCTATAAAAGCCACCCCCGAGCACCACCCTTCCCCACTCCACCTCGCTCCACCTCCCATTTGCATCTTCCGGCGCCCGAGAGCTCCCCCACCGAGCGCCTTCTCTCCGCCGCGCAACCTTCTCCTCCGGCGAGGGATTGCCGGCGAAGGAGTGCCGCCCGAGCTTCGCCGAGGCCGCCTCGAGCTCCGCCGCCTCACGCTGAGTCTCCTCCGCCTCTTTCCCGTGCCCAAGCGCCGTCGGAGAGCCCCGCCCGTCGGTACCTGAACGCATCTGTCGCCTCCACCTCGTCGCCGGCCACCTCCGTCAACCGCCGAGCTTCGCCGGAGGTATAGGCTTGCTCCCCGCGCGCCCCACTTCCCATTCCCGCCCTCGCCGTCCTCCGTCGTGGCCGCTACCGCCGGCGACCCTAGGGACCCGTGCGCCCCGCCGGTGACCGCGCCACCTCAGCCGGCCCGTGCTGGCGTGTCAGCCACATCGGCGCCACCCGCGCACCAGGCCGCCCCGTCAGCGCCACCCGCACCCCCCATGCCACGTCAACCACCATCCCTTCCGTGGACCCGGTCCATGGACCAAGGCCCACATGTCAGTCGGCCCAACTCCAGATGACGTCATGCTGACGCAAAAACTCAGGTTTTCCCGTAGAAAATTAATTCGGCCGAAAATGATTTTTGGTGCTGACATCATAATCCTCAATTTCCTATACAAAAATAATTCCAAAAAAAAATCCCTTTTTCCATTTTCCCTTTTTTTCAATCTTCCCGGAGCCCGTTCTCCTTCGTCCTAACTCCGATTGAGTCCATTCAAATTTCTAAATTCATCAAAAATTCTCCTCTATCCATTTATAGCCTCAATTCAAATATTTGAGTTCAATTTGAATTTAATTTGAGTTTATTTGTATTTGGTGGGTTATTTTCACGTGTAGACTTCGACGATTCGGGAGATTTCTTCAACGAAGATTCAAACCAATTTGAAGAGCAAGGCAAGTCACCCTCCTTGATCATGTTGATCCCATATTTCAAAATAAAATTATTTTGTTTTAAAGTATTCTGCATGCATATTTTTATTCAACGTATTTCAATTCAATTTTAAATTTAGTTAATGCCTACTTGTTAATCCCTCCATTGAATTTGAATTCCTCAATACCTTGTCACCTTAGATTCAAACTCTAGCTAATACATTAGTGTTGGCTAGAGGAATTTATATCAAATGCTTAGACTGCTTAGATATAATTTTTGTTTTGGGATACCTTTTCGCATAAAATGATGACCCTGTTTACATAAAATGATATGTTCTCTTGACTATGGTGAGTCAATGAGGTTTATGAATTATTTTGAAAGCAAATATAAAACTGGTTTAGACTTAGGCATTTGGTTAGAGTGGTGGGTGCAGGCATGCCCTGTTGGTTGGAGCCGCAGTGGTTGATTGTCGTGCACGGGGGTATGTGGTTGGGCCTGAGTCAGATTAAGGACCGGTCTGTGAGCTACTGTTGTAAAGCCCTAATCGTACTACCACATGGCTGGTATGGGACAGCCCTGGCTGAATAATTTGCAAAGTCCCAACCTGAGTCAAGTTGTAGGTTGAAAGTGAGCGTGGTTGGTGCCATGTGAAGTCTCACTTGGGCGAGCGTGGTTAAGCCATGAGAAGTCTCGTCTAGGCTCAAGAGGGGGTCCCGGTCTGGTGGATTCCTTACTGGGGTGAAACCTTAGAGTTGGCTCGACCAGGTTGAAGGCTTTGCATTGTAAAGGCCTTGTCATGACTCCTTGCCGCACACCTAAGGAAATGTGTAACTCGCGTGGCACAAAAGGATGATCGTGTCTTGTGGGTAAAGCTGTACAACCTCTGCAGAGTGTATAATCTATCCTGGATAGCCGTGCCCACGATCATGGGCATACTGAGTAAAAGTTTTTCATGGATTAGACTTTGTTTTTCAAAACGTTTTCGAAAACCTTGTGGATGGATGGAATCCATGAGAGAATGAAAACCTTGTGGGTAGATGGAACCCATGAGAGAGATTGGAAGCTTGTGGATGGATGGAATTCACGAGTGTTTGGAAACGTGTGGATGGATGGAATCCATACGTGAACTGTTGGAAAAGATGGGCCGGGTGGGATGCCCATGGATAGGTTGGTGTATAGTCGGAGCCTGCACTGACGGTATTATTTTCTATTACAAGTAATATTTTTACGTACTATATTAAATTCAGCAATTTCAATCTACTTATTGTATTTCTTAAATGCTGTTTTATGCAAACTAACCCTATAAGCCTTCCATTGAAGCCTTTATCATTATGTTGCATTTTCCCGGGTGACTTGCGGAGTACAAGTTTGTACTCACGTTGCTTTTTCCACACAGAGAAGGAAGACGTCAACTACGGTGAAGATCTGGACGAATAGGCCGCGTCTTACTGTCGTTTGCCTGTGGGCAGGCTCAGTGGGCTTCTTCCGCTTCGGTTTTTCTTCCGCTGCTTATTACTTAATTTTGGCTTATGTGCCGTTGATGTAAACTTTGGCATTCATGCCCATATTCAGTTAATAAATGTCATTATGGTTGATATTTATCTTTGTTGTACGCTGTGTGCACTAGCTGATCCTGGACTAGTGCGATTTACACAGAGGATCCAGGAGTCGTTGCTCCGGGTTCCGACACCGCGCGAGCACACCCGCGAGCGAGAAGCACCGGAGGCTGTTCCGCTGCCACCACTTCGAAGGGTAGGGGACGGAGGGCTCGCGCGTCTACTTCGACTAGGCGCCAGCTCCGCTGCCACCACTTCGAAGGGTAGGGGACAGAGCGCTCGCGCGTCTACTTCGACTAGGCGCCAGCTCCGCTGCCACCGCTTCGAAGGGTAGGGGACGGAGCGCTCGCGCGTCTACTTCGACTAGGCGCCAGCTCCGCTGCCACCGCTTCGAAGGGTAGGGGATGGAGCGCTCGCGCGTCTACTTCGACTAGGCGCCAGCTCCGCTGCCACCGCTTCGAAGGGTAGGGGACGGAGCGCTCGCGCGTCTACTTCGACTAGGCGCCAGCTCCGCTGTCACCGCTTCGAAGGGTAGGGGACAGAGCGCTCGCGCCTCTACTTCGACTAGACGCCAGCTCCGCTGCCACCGCTTCGAATGGTAGGGGACGGAGCGCTCGCGCGTCTACTTGGACTAGGCGCCAGCTCCGCTGCCACCCCTTCGAAGGGTAGGGGACGGAGCGCTCGCGCGTCTACTTCGACTAGGCGCCAGCTCCGCTGCCACCGCTTCGAAGGGTAGGGAACGGAGCGCTCGCGCGTCTATTTCGACTGGGCGCCCGCCTCCGCTGCCACCACCCAGCATCCCCGGACCACACCCGCGAGCGAGAAGCACCGGAGGCTGTTCCGCTGCCACCACTTCGAAGGGTAGGGGACGGAGCGCTCGCGCATCTAATTCGACTAGGCGCCAGCTCCGCTGCTACCACTTCGAAGGGTAGGGGATGGAGCGCTCGTGCGTTTACTTTGACTAGGCGCCAGCTCCGCTGCCACCGCTTCGAAGGGTAGGGGACGGAGCGCTCGCGCGTCTAATTCGACTAGGCGCCAGCTCCGCTGCCACCGCTTCGAAGGATAGGGGACGGAGCGCTCGCGCGTCTACTTCGACTAGGCGCCCGCCTCCGCTGCCACCACCCAGCATCCCCGGACCACCCCGCAAACGCCTGCCCTCCACGACTACTATCCTCCAAGGCAGGAGAACAGTGGTTTCGGAACACCACCCCACCGCTCGTCTTGTAGGCACCGCCTCGGCGGGACGGCACATCCGACGGCATTCCCCACACACCGCACTGGCGCAGGTCATGTCACGCCAAGTTTTGGCTTGTTCTCATAAACAGATCACCTTCAGTGCACCAAGATTTTCTCGGAAGCCGGGCTTGATCACAAGCCCCGACTGAAGGTGAGCCTGTCTAAGAGAACAGGGCAAACCTTGCCGCTGTATGCGGAAATACAGAGCGAGCACAGCAAGTGCAGGTAGTTGCCGTCAACAGACGCTAACCAAGCTCCCGAGAAAAATAGGCCTCTATCAGTACATCAACATCCCCCGAGCCGCGTGGTACCGCCATGGAATGTGGATGCACTGAAGAGGCCCATTTTAGGGCCGCAGCACCTATCCGCGCGCACAATGCAGGAACAAGATTACACCAGCCCGCTATATATATATATATATATATATATATATATATATATATATATATATATATATATATATATATATATATATATATATATATATATATATATATCCCATTAACGGGAAAGTCCAACCGGTGGAAGCCCATCCGGCGAAAGTCCAACCGGCAGAAGTCCAGCCGGCGGAAGTCCAATCAGCGACAGTCCAACGTTGCAGCATCGTACCGTCACGATGCTCCAAGATCCGCGCCGGGAGCAGGAACGTCACCACATGGCATCACCGCGCCCCCCTCAAGTCTCGCGTCGCGCCAACCAAGCCCCGCGGGGTAGGCTGGCAGTCATTTGACGTCAAGGGCGCTCGACGCCGGAGACGCGCGCGCGCCATGGCTTACGACCCGCTCCGCCTCCTATGCCCACGCATTTGACTCCGCCAACATCTCCACTCCGGACGACGGACTCGACACCGCCACGGCAGGACTCGGTGGGTGACGAAGCCTTCGACAAGCCGCCCAGCGTCACGCCTTCGCAATAAGGCAAACACTGCGCTTCGAACGTTGAAAAAAGCTCACAGGCCGCAGGGACGGAGGGGGCCAAAGGGCTCGGCAACATGGCTTCGGCCCGTGAAGCCCTTCACCATGAGAGGCTCCTGTTGTAGGGGTGGCCCCCACCTAAGCCCAGCAAGCCTGTTAAGGGAGTATAAGGCCCAGAAGGGGACATGTATAGTGGCATAGGTACCCCTGAGGGGAGGACTCATGTGTAAGGGTATAATTGTAAGGCACTCCCCATGTGAATGTAGAGATATAAGACATAGGCCATGAGGAAAGAGACCTAAAGCAATTCATTTACTCAACTCTCCACTACTACACACTCTCTCTGTTTGGTCTGTAACCACAACAGGTGATATGACCTTTGAAAGGTATGACCGCCTCAGAATTGAACAGAAAACTGTAGTCCGAATAAAACAAAAAACAACATAACTTTCACATTTGAGGCTCCAAATGACTTAAAGCTTTAAATACATCTTCTTTAGAATGTTAGAAACATATTCTAATCAAAGATCTAAGAGAACATTGCCAAAGTTCAAACATTTTTTCTTTTGAAGGCAAGATACATCAAAATCGGATAAAAACCCAAAACTAGAGCCAAGCACTTAGTTGTGGGTTATAGATGGTCAAGATGACCATGGATCAACTCCCACATGTCCTAGTAAGCAAAACCGCAGTAAGAGATAAGTCAAAACCCCTAGAAGCAAAACACCCAAGATTGATCTAAGCCAAAACCCGGACAACTCCAAGAACTTACTAGAGAGGATGCCTACAAGGATGGGATCAGACCTCCAACAGGTTTTTCCGCCACTTACATGTCCTTAACAATCAACAAGATCAAGAGGAGAGAAAAGACTCAAGCAATTCATGAGCAAGAACAAGCAAACCACAAAGACAACATAAGAAACTTGAGCATGAGCAATAGAAGGGAATAGGCTCTCTATTTCAACTTTAAGAGGAAGGATTATAGTCACTTCCATAGGAGGACAAGAGCTCACTCAAGGGCACACAATTCATGATTTCACCAAGTTCTAAGCTCACCCTCTCAAAATATTCATGAGCACAAAATTCGAGAGACCTAATCTCTCTTATACCCTCTCATCTCTTTATATAAGGGAGACATCCCTCTTCTATCTCCAAAATCCTAAGTCTGAATCACTTAGTGAATACCATTCATTTACACACGGACAAATCCGATAATCCAACATCATAAGTGGCCTATGTGCATATTATACGTGACATTAAAAGAATCTTTCAAGTTAAAAAAATGGAATAAATTTGTTTAAAACATTATCCACACTTCAGTCTACATATTGTTACTTTGAGCAAAGGTATTAACCAACGAAACTTGATTTGAAGACCTACGAAACCAAACGCGCCGAGAACCCGGAGCATGTGGAGACCATCCACGGCATTGACCGCAGCGACGCGCTCCCGGGGTTGCGCCGGCAGGACAAGATTGCGGCCATCGTGAGGGAGGTGGGCTTCGACGTGCTCCAGGAGGCATACCTAGCGCCGCTGCCGGCACTCCCTTGGTGGACGTGGCTCAAGATGGGGCGGCGCCTCGCCTACTAGTGCAACTCGCTGGTGATCCGTGCGCTCACCCTGCTGCGCGTGGCACCCAAGGGCATGTGTGAGGTGCACAAGATGCTGTACGAGACGGCGCAGGGAAGTAGGACCAGATACAGATTTTTTAATCTAAAACATTAGTGATGATCCACTCACTCTTGACATGTAGGTTCGTTCTGCAATGAAAGTAAAAGCTGCTGCAATTGTTGTATTCACCTTTCTCAGGGAATGCTACTAGGTGCTCTATACTACCACAAGATCAGCACCTCATTAGACAAGTTCCCGTCATGCAAATGCTATTAATTCACATTATGTATCCTTTGTCTGCAGGTTAATTGCTAAGTATAGGACCCCAATGCCGGTTTTAGCAGTTGTGTTCCCGCATGACGGTCCTGATCCATCAAAGTGTTCTTATGGCACAACACAGGTAAGTAACGTGCATATCTATCAGATCCATCTGAGTTCTATTGCCTTTATTCTTTTGCTCACTGTGAAGCAGGATCTGAAAACTTAATTTTGACAATTGCTGAATTACTCGTGAGTGTGTGATAAAATTGCTAAGTGACTTGCTCAGGGGGATCGCGAACTGGACCAAAAGGCAGCATGCTTCAGCGTGATCTCCATGGTGTTGCCACGCTCCAAACTGTCGAGCGTCCCTTGGCCCTAACAGAAAATATGTTCAGTTGGGATAAGGCAAGGTTTCAGCCTTGCTTTGTTGTTGGTAACTAATGGATTTCCAATTTCGTATTACGACGCATGCACTGGTGCTATAAAATTGAACGAGTACATCTAGGATAAATTTGCATCCTTTCTCCACCTCGCTGGTAAGAATTCTTTCTATCTGCTTCAGATTCTGAATTGTGCTTCTTCTCTTTGCAGAATAGTGGTCTGTGTTTCACTTCTGCAGTTGCAAAAGAGTGCAGATTGTTTTAGATTGCGATCGTTGGAGCATCTTGATCCTCCGTTGAAATGGAAGACAATATGTGTTCTCTCATTATTTCTTTCTGCCATCATGCTAGATTGTTTTTCAGAAAACTGCAAATCTTCTGTTAAACCAAGTTGTGGATGCCACCCGATGGACATGTCAATTATTTTTTTCCTGGATGCATCTAATCCATGTCAATTATTTGCGTTACCATCAATGTTTAAGGTTGAAATTCAATAACCTTAAAAAAAGGTTGAACGTCGATGATGGTAATGTCCAGCAATACCAAGATATAAATTGTGATGCTTGTCACTGGATGTAAACCAAGTTGTCCTCTTGTCAACATCTGAATTTGGTCTAGGCTGATGTGCTTATTTAGCTGCAATGTTTTGTCTTGGCTTTACATGAAACAACGAAAGGCTAAAGAGGACACTGCAAGGAAGTATTTCCAACGGCTGATCAATGATGTTGATTACTACCATAGCACATAGCAGAGGCATCTATTACCGCGATGTGAACGTTGGTGGCAATTGGAATTGCTTCCAGATCTGGATGGCAACAAGCAATGCTTAATAGCATTTTGCATTTTTCAGTCTAGCAATCTCCTGCTTGATGGTAACAGCGCTTTAAAGGTGTCAGATTTCAAACTGAGCTCACGGTCTTGACAGGTCCAAAGTAAGTCAAGTTGATGAAAATTACTGTCACTAAAAATTCAGAATTGATCAATGTGTTCTGCTTTCTTCTACCTTTCAACTTGAAATAATGTTTCAAAACACCCGATACAAATTCAGAATTGTTTAATGTGTTATGTTGGTTTTGTTTGGAGGTGGTGATGCGACGGAGCCGAAGGTTATAAGGTAAGTCCGCTGCATTGGCTTGCTTTAATGGTGTTGTAGCAAAGCACGGTTATTCAGCTAATTAGATAGAACAAACGATCAATTCCCTCTATTTTGCTCTATTTTAGGGAACTTCGGGTTGCACGAAGCTGCAAACTGCATTATGGGTCTATTTTTTTTTTTTGCTAAAACTTATGATTTTTGACTGTGATTTGTGGCTTTTGGACTACAGAGTAACAAAAACTCACGTACTGTGTTTTTGATGATATAAATAAAATCGATATAATATATACTATAATTAATTAATAGACTTTATTTTTAAAAAATATTTAGTCACTGTAGAAAAATCGAAAAGCAATTTTTGAAAGCTGAAAAAACTTACTCTCTCCTTTCCGCTTCCCTTCCCTTCCCCTCCCCGGCTCCCCCGCCCCACCACACCTCCACTCCTCCCGTTCCACGCCGGCGTCGCCACCGCGGCCGGGAACCACCTCCGCTGGTGCCGCCGCCTCCCCTCCCTTGCTCTCCACAGCCTAGCCGGGAGCGGCGCCGTCCTTCCCTATCCCTTCCCCTACACTAAAACCTCTTGCGCTAAAACCCTACCCCTGCTCCTCCTAGTCCAATTCCTTCACCGCCGCAAGCTCGCCCCACTCGCCGGTCTGTCCGAGCACATCCTCGCCAGCGACCACCTGTACCGTCCGTCTCAGCCCCACGGCGATGCTGGTGGAGGGCCTGGCGGCGGAGGAGCCTCCAGCGATAAGGAAGCTGGGGCGGCTCTTTAAGCTCACCGAAGTGCACCTCTGGTAATCCCTCCTCGTCTTTCGGCTCGTTATTCGAGTTAGGGTTCTTGGCTGAGCAATTTTTTCCTTAAACAATTCGCTTGATGTAGGGATGATTCGTGTGGCGCTGGCGCCAACGTGAGTCACAAGCATTGGCGCTCCGCTGAGACTGGTTTCACGGTATAATTTCCGTTTGTTTTGTTCTTTTTAAATTGGAGAGATTTAGCCCGCTTTAAGCTTTGTGAATTGGAGCCTTGTGTGTCGTCAGCTTGTCTAATATTTGATTGACATTGTCAAGCTATTAATTTGTTGGAACAAAGGAAGAAAAGTTTTGCTCACTTTGTATTCATTTGTGGAGAAACTTGGATGTTTAGCACATAATTTGAACCTCGCCGGGTGGGAAATCTGTATTAAGAGGAGGAACAGGGCAGCTGATTAATTTTGACTCTAATTAACACAATAAATTTGTTTTGCATTGTGATTTGTGGCATGCCATTAAAAATAGTGGCCCCAATTTTGCTCGGCATGCAAAATCTTATTGGTGGCATTTGCCTGAAACATAGTTTTGCTGTGGCAAATTTTTCCAGGAATTACCGGCATATCAAATAGCATATATCACACATTTTTATATAGGATAGGACCAATAAGCCTAATATTAGATCATTTTATAGAGGTAATAAACCTGAACATCGAAAAAGGATTTAGCTTGGTAAGATACGAAGCATACATAACAAATTTCAAGTTTCTGTTCTACAAGCACCATTTGCTTATGAGTAGATTGTTGTACATCACTTGGTACTTTGTCAGATCATATTACCTTTTAGCAGATGGATTATTGAGCCATTGTTGGAGAAATTGTGTTCACAAATTATGGATTTAGCGGTGAATTAATCATCAAATCCACTTCGCTTGTGTTTTCATTTCAGATAATAGCAATTTATGGTTGATCCTGGTTTGCTTACACTTTGACTTGCCTAGGAAGACCAATCAGTGAACTAGATCAGTACTAGACCATGCAAGATCATTTGTTCAATCGCTTTAAAAAAAAATGAGACATTGATTTCATGTTACAGTAGATGTTTGGTTGAAATGTACTTTGGTTTTCTCATCATGTGTCTCTTCTTTATTCTTCTGAAGAATTTGCATTGTTTTGTTAGATAGAACAAATAAACAATTTAACTTCTCTGCAGATTTTTACTTTTTATTTCATGGTTTTTACTTTACAAATTACTTTAATGCTTATGGTGTAGAAGCAATTTGAGAACCTTGAAACTTTGTAGGACTCTCAGACAGATAAAACCTGCAATGAACCAGCCATACAGACGGATGAAGGTAATATTTCTTTTCCTTGTAATCCCATTTGTTTTTCAATTCCCTGCTTGCAGCATCTGCTGATTAACTCACACATTGCCCACACACAACACAGATTTTTTTAATAAAAAAATCATTATGGATTGTTATTCTTCTTTTGCTGTAAGTGTCCAGCAATTTATTATGATATACTTTCTGATGTTTCTGTGGTTCTCACTAGGCCATTCATTTGTTGAAGATTTGGAATTGGCTAACCTCATGGGTTCTTTGGGGCTTCCTGTTTCATTCAGCACAAGTAAGGAGGTAGGTGCTCTCGATACTATGTACTGTTCCTTTGCTGGTTAATCTGTAGCTTAAGCCCTTTGTGCATTGCAGAAAAAAAACACAGCCAAAAAGGGAAAGAAAAAAGGAATACAGGCCCTATGTGAAGCAGCAAATACTCCAATGGATGATGCTGTAAGGACTTGTGCCAATACTGAAGAAATAGAAAGTGTTGTTGAATTGATGGCTTGTGTGGAGCACATTAACTCGTGCAGTTCATCTAGGACTGATGTGGGTTACAATGAAGCCTTCCATGATGATATTGAGAAGATGCTTGGTGAAGACAATGTTTATGTTGAGGAGCAGGAAGTGTCTGGCTGCTCTGCTGAAATAGTCCCAGGGGATGAAGCTGAAAATCAGTGTGAACTTGGGACTTGTCGGTTTCATGATAACATGAGCAACCCAGTCAAATCAGACTCTCCTGTTCGAGAAAATCAAGCTGTGGACAGTGTCTTGCAATTGAGCAAGGAGATGCTGGGGCAAAATTCTGTTGATAATGAATCTAGAATTCTGTGCGCTGAGATTTGTCAGGAAGGAAGATCGTCTACAAGGGACGATCAGATATCTGGGGAAACTCCATCAATATCCCATGATAATAATGATGTTGATCGTGAGACTTGTCTAAGTTCAGCAGAACCATCTCCTGTTGATAATCATGCTCAAAAGTCTGACAGCAACTTTTACTATGAATATGGCGATTGGAGCGTTCTGTGGGATCCATTCTACAGCCGGTATTACTTTTACAACATTCTGACAAAGGAGTCTACATGGTATCCTCCTCAAGGATTGGAGGATTTTGCATCATATTGTAGCACATATACACGTAAAGACCTGGATGAACTGGGCTCACAATATACAAGCATACCTGTGCAAGAACACAGTAAGAGCCCTACAAAGTTTGACCAGTCATCTGAAGTCTTATCCTGTGCAGATAATACTATGGAGAATTATGTCTCGAAAGCTGATCAACATGATGTACAATATGCAGCTAAACATTTGAGCACATGTGACAACAGAAAAGAAACATTTGGTAAGGTACTGAGATCCATTTGATGAGGTCTTGATGAGATTTGCATTGCAATTGATGCCAAGGGATATTGCTTATTGTACAGTTACAGATTTACAGTATAAATTTTGATGTTGACAAATCACAATAAACTTGATTACTAATGCCCCTTGTTTCATTAATTATTTCCAGAGATTCCCTTCTTGTAGTTGCATTGAAAGGGAATATGCTTGTTGCGTTCATATTCTATGGTTTTTTCTCAAAGCCGTGATCTCCTATTCCTACCCATATATTATTTTCATTTTCTTTTAGTGATACCATGCATTTTTATCTCGTCATGCCAGATCAGGCTGGTGATGACTGATGACAGGCATCTGGATGGGCAGGGACAAGATCGTTACAATGAATCACGCAATTTATCAGAAATTCCTATTGAAGAGACAACAAATAGAAGGTGTGCCAGATTAAACTAAATTAGGTTTGCTTGCTTCCTTACAGGATGTTGCAGTATGATAACTACCATTGATGAAGCACAACACGCTGAAAATATACAGAATGGTAGTTCAATGACTGAATCGTTAGAGATGAACCAGGATGTTGCTAGCACCAAAAAGAAAAAGCGAGTAAGGAGATCTCAATCATGTAAGATGATACTATCCAGCTGCAGTTTCTAGAAGTTGTTGTACCTATTACCTTTTCAGATGATAGTATGATACCGTTAAGCGTCAGATTTCTAGGATTTTTTTGGGGACCAAATGCAGCTTTGTAGGATTGTTGTACCTATTACTTCTCTTTTGGGGCACTATATCTCTCACAAACTAGTTTGATAGCTATGGCTTAGTGAGGCTAGAATAATTTTTGTCCTGTGACCCTTGTTGTGGTCTTTTTATTTCTGTATAAATGATCATTTCTTTCACTCTACAGATCATGCATGCCAAGACTTCGCAGGGAACATCTCCAATGACATCGCCAAGTACTGGACTCAGCGGTACTCACTTTTCTCCCTTTATGATAGTGGTATAAAGATGGATGAAGAAGGGTGGTTTTCAGTCACACCAGAGACCATTGCAAAGCATCATGCATCTCGTGTCGGTGGGGGTGTAGTGATTGACTGTTTCACAGGAGTTGGTGGAAATGCCATCCAGTTTGCCACGAAGTACGCTATTGTTATCCTGTTCTCATGTCTTATGTTAGTCATTATGAATAATATGTTAGATTGAACCTTCCTTTTGCGTAGGAAATGTGCGTGCATGCGTGGGTGCGTTATTTTGCTTAATGTCATGAAAATGTTAGCTTGCATATTACCTCAAATGTTTTATGCATTTTGTGTGCATGAGCAACATACTTCCACAAGAATTTATGATAGTAGAAAGTGCATTTGTGCAATTGTCTAGTTTGTACTAAGGTGTCCACTTCCAGTACAATTGCAAGGCTCATCATATGCAAAGGATGTCCTCTTAGTTGCTTTGTTAACCAATATTTAGGGGCTACAGCTGGCTTTTTGTTAGCATGCACAATTATGCCACATGAGTATAATTATTTTGGAAATCTTTTTTTAGAGTTCCACATTAGTGACATCATTTTTTCCAGGTGCAAGCATGTTATTGCTGTTGATATTGATCCACAAAAGATTGATTGTGCACAGCATAATGCAACTGTTTATGGAGTAAACGACAATATAGACTTCGTTGTAGGCGATTTTATTCATATAGCGCCTCATCTGAAGGTATGTGTCTTATCTCTTGCAAATTGACATGTTTAAGTTTGTGAACATGTCATTTTCTTCAGTACACCTTCATAGCTTCCTATGAGAATGCATTTGTTGTTTGACCATACTTGCATGTGCCCATACATATACCTGGTTGCATGTATATCCCTCCAGATGTTACTATGTTAGCTGTTTTTCTTGCATAAGTTGGTTTCATATGCTTAGTTTTGGTGAAATATGTTTTATGCAGGGAGAAACTGCTTTCATGTCGCCTCCTTGGGGTGGACCAGACTATGCCAAAGTGGATGTTTATGATATCAAAGCCATGCTTAAGCCATGTGATGGGTTAGTTCCTTGTTTCAGAATAGTTTGTTTCTTGTTGTGCTCGCAGATGATGACATGTCCTGGTTGAACTTCAGGTACTCTCTCTTTAAACTTGCTACGGTGATGGCTTCAAGAGTAGTGATGTTTCTTCCTCGCAACATTGACCTAAACCAATTGGCAAACATGTGCTTCTCAGTCGATCCTCCATGGGCAGTTGAGGTATGTCCATTTACTGTGATTTGTGTCTAGCTGACTTCCCCCCAAAAAAGGGGATGAATGGCTTGTGAGTTTTCATTACTTCACTATTTTCATTACTTCACTATGGTTTGGTGTTGGGACTGATGTCACAATGTAGCCAAATTCTTTCTTTCTGGCAGGTAGAGAAGAACTTTCTCAATGGAAAGCTGAAAGCCATAACAGCATACTTTGAAGAACAGGACGGTTCAGACATGCACCTCATTGGTGATACAGATCACAGAAACTATGTTCAGTGACAAACACTCCAGCTGCATCTTGGATCCAGGAATTCTGATGGGATGAGAAATTCTGGATCAGTAACCCTGGGCAGTATAACATGCCACTTGGGTCATTGTATAAGTAGCTGATTCGCTACGGAACTTGCAAGGATGAAGTATCTGTAATTTTTGCCCAATGTAGCACATCGTATTTGTTTCATCAATCAATGTTAGTATTGTCACCGGAAAAATGGCAATTGCCTCGTAAGGTTGAAACGCATTTACTGGCTGCTGCTCGTAATGTGACTGTAAGGGCATCTTGAAATGCTCAAAGCTGGCTTGTGCTAAGAGGTAGTTTTCTTGTCATGTGATTAGAGGTAGTTTTCCTGTGCGCGTGGTCTATGAAGCGGCAACTCGGCAGCCTGGTCAGAACCTTCTTGATTGGATCTGCTTCGTTGCACCGTGCTTGCGGAGGCACTTGCGCTCTCCATCCCGACGTCAAGCCAGGCATTGTCCTCTTTGATGCCTCCGGCGACGCCCCCGGATTTTTGGCTATTATTCTGAAGACTAGCTAGTTTAGTGGAAAACTGATTGGTTTAACTGCAGTTTCTGCATTCCAATGCGGCTCAAATGCAAGGGCGATATAATAGCTCAACCAGATCAGGTATTTGTTCCCATTTTTTCGGTCAAACAGCCAGTTCGTAAGTCGTAACTACGTATGTTCATATTGAGTTCACATTATGAACTGTTCCCATTCACTCAGAAACTTGAGTAGTCGAGGAAAAGTGATATACTTAAAACACTCCCATTCTTGTCTACGCTTCGCCATACCATACTCGTATACTTCAACATTCCCATTCTCGTCTCACATACCTCAACAAATATGTACCTCGACCTGGTAAAGGTAATTTTTCCTTTCCCTGAACTCTTTTATTAGAACAAAGTTTTCTATGATGTGAGGTTTGGAAGAGATGTAATTCTATTGGATTCCATGATAAGTGAATAATTTGTGTATTGCAATTTTCAGCCGTTGCAAATGTTCAGAAAAAAAACAAGATTAATATCACAATGGAGGTCAATAATTGAAGAAGAGAAGGTTGATGCTGTAGAAAGGGCGATGAGATTTAAATCTAAGAGACCTTTCACCCCGCAAATGATGAACTGTCGTGCATATACGGCATTTTTCCTGGTAATGTTTTTTCTCCATATGTAACTAGTTAATGGTCAACGGTCATCCATATGGCAAGATCAAGGACAGTTGCTTTTTCTTTTTTGTGGGTGTGAATAAGTTTATTAAATGATGCAAAATTTCAATTTACATGGAGATACTACCATTGAATTTTTTTTGAAAATAATAGGAGAGGCTTGTACTGCACTATATTAGATAAATAATAATATACAGGAGAGTAAAGAGGGGAGGGAAAACAGAAAAAACAGAGAAGGACCAAAAGGAATGAATCCAAGAAGCGAGCATAGAGCGAGTGGCCGGTTTGACTCTATGCGCATACACAGGTGTAACAATTTGTACACAGGGAGTACACTGTATACGTTGCATATTCTTTTACTATATGGTTGTTTATCTTCTTAGCATTTCATTTTCTAAGCTAAGACTTCTTACAACTTCGTTGATGCATTTGTTATATCTGCTTAAAAAACTTACAAATTATATCTGCTGAGAAGCTAACAACTAGTTTATTGATCACCTGTCTCTACTTGCCTTGTAGCATATTATTTTTAACAATGCATAAGTTCAGAATGTTATGAATAGCGCTTGTATTCATCATGAGGCCAATAGACCAATATATATACATGTACAGATCTAGCATATATGCAGGAAACCCCTCATACAATAGGGTAAACACACAGCTATGTAATACATATCTAACACCCCCCTCAAACTTATGGTGGATCAACAACATAAAGTTTGGAGAGGTAAAAACTGTGCTGGGCCCTAGTTTGTGCCTTTGTGAAAAAGTTTGCTAACTGAAGCTCGGAAAGCACATACTGAAGAGCAACAACCTGGTCCTGCACCTGTGTCTGCATGTAGGAAGCATCAACACCAATATACTTTGTAAGCTTATGCTTCACCGGATTTTTAGCAATGCTAATAGCACCTGTACTATCAGACAAAAGAGGAGTCGGTGTAGAAACAGAAACACCAAAGTCCTCAAGTAACCACCGTAGCCAAGTAACTTCAGCAGTCAACAAAGTCATAGCTCGCAACTCAGCCTCAGCACTCGAACGAGAAACTGTTGTCTGCTTCTTAATCTTCCAAGCAATGAGAGAACCACCAAGAAAAACGCAATAAGTAGAGAGAGACCGGCGATCAGAGGGATCACTAGCCCAGGTGGCATCAGAATATGCCTGGAGCTGTAAAGAGCTAGAGCGAGGGAAAGAGAGACGATGAGAGATAGTTCCACGAAGATATCGTAGAACACGAAGAAGATGACTATAGTGGAGCTGAGTGGGAGCAGAAACAAACTGACTCAAGATATGCACAGGGTAAGACATGTCAGGATAAGTGACACCAAGATAAACAAGGCTATTAATAAGATGACGATAGCGAGTAGAATCAGCAAGAGACTCACCATCAGTGGGACGAAGATGAACATTAAGCTCCATGGGAGTCTCAGCTGTGCGTTGATCAGTAAGAGAGGCACGATCAAGAAGATTCTGGATATACTTTTCTTGGGACAGATAGAAACCCTCAAGAGTAGAAATAACCTCAATCCTAAGAAAGTAGCGAAGAAGACCCAGATCAGACATAAGAAACTGCTCATGAAGACGCTCCTTGACAAAAGTGATACACTGAGAATCATCTCCAGTAATGATCATATCATCAACATACAAAAGGAGAAGCATCCGACCAAGAGATGAAGTGTGGATAAAAAGAGCAGAATCATGAGCACTGGCCAAGAAACTAGCTACAGTGACAACAGAGGAGAAACGATCAAACCAGGCACAAGGCGCTTACTTGAGGCCATAGAGAGATCAGCGAAGACGACAAACCATACCCTCAGGAATAGAATACCCAAGGGGTAGCTGCATGTAGACCACCTCTCGCAATTCGTCATTGAGAAAGGCATTCTTGACGTCCAACTGAGAGATAGACCACTGTCGAACAGAGGCCACAACAAGAAGAGTGTGAATGGTGGTCATGTGAGCGACGAGAGCAAAAGTCTCATCATAGTCACGACCATGCTCCTGTTGAAAACTACATACTACAAGACGAGCCTTTAATGCTCAAGAGAACCATCAGAGAGAGTCTTAACCTTATAGACCCACTTGCACGTGATAGGAGTAACACGCGCAGGAAGAGGAATAAGATCCCACGTGCCAGTACGCTCAAGGGCAGCGATCTCCTCCGCCATTGCATGCTGCCACTCCTGATGAACAACAGCATCACGATAAGAAGTTGGTTCGACAAAAGCAGCGGCAGCAAAACCAAAACGCTCAGGAGGCCGAATAAACTGGCGATCGCGAAGAGCATAACGAAGAGTGGCCGAAGGGGATGACCCGTCAAAAGGGGAGGACATATCAGAAGGATCCTCAACTCGCGGGCGACGAGTATAGTAGAAAGGATAAGAAGGAACAAGATCAGGAGCAACCTCGGGAGAGGATGCCGGTGGTGAAGAAGGTGCTGACTGAGAAGGAGGCACCAGAGAGACCAAAAGTTGTGGTGGAGTAGTGACTATAGGACTGGAAGGAAAAGTCAGAAATAAAAGCGGCTCAACAACAGATGCTAAAGTGGAGGAAGGAGAAGGACGGGGATAGAAAGGACGAGACTCATCAAAAGTAACATCTCGAGAAAATCTGCATCCATCGGCCAACAGGATCCCAACAATGATATCCCTTGTGCTTAGCACTGTAGCCCAAAAAAACGCACTCAACTGACTGAGCGGTCAGTTTGGTGCGCTCACGAGGTGCAAGAAGAACATAGCACACATACCCAAAGAGGCGAAGATTGGAATAATCAGGAGTCTGGCCACAGAGACACTCAACTGGGATCCCACCCTGAAGAGCAGAGGAGGGCTGAATGTTGATCAAGAAAGTGGTAGTAGAAACAGTCTCAGCCCAGAAATGTGGTGGAACAGTAGAAGCAAGCATGAGAGCGCGAGCTGTCTCAAGAAGATGACGATGCTTGCGTTCAGCCATACCATTCTGAGCATGAGCACCTGTACAAGGAAAATGAAAGAGAGTGCCCTGCTCAGCAAGAAAACCACGAAGGACTCCCGACAAATACTCTCCAGCAGAATCAGCGCGAAAACACACGAATAAGAGAGTCAAACTGAGTGTGAACCATGGTAGCAAATGTCTTGTAGATAGATAGAGATGACATAAAGTATATACATGTATGTCAAGAAAAATTATCAATAAAAATGATACAATATCGATGACCTCCTTTCGAAACAAAAGGAGCTGGTCCCTATACATCAAAATGAACGAGATCAAGACGCTAAGACACTGACTCACTAGAAGGATAAGGGAGTTGAAGCTATTTGCCAAGCTTACAACCCTGACAATTTAGTGAAGCATCACCAGACACAGACCCTAAAAGAGTCCCCGTACCAACCAGAGTCCCCGTGCGACGATCCTGAACACAATAGGAATCAGAATAAAAAATAACACAACAACCATGATCAGTGAGCTGGCCAGTAGATATTTGAAAGAGTGCCTCGTCCTGTGACAGAAAGAGAGGTACCATATGCTGTGTGGACAGTGATAGGAGCAGCTAAAAAACTAATGGAAGTAAGACATGTGGAATC
Organism: Dendrocalamus latiflorus; assembly: GCA_017311315.1. Lineage (NCBI taxonomy): Eukaryota > Viridiplantae > Streptophyta > Magnoliopsida > Poales > Poaceae > Dendrocalamus > Dendrocalamus latiflorus. Next base: position 26,070,459 of record CM029621.1, read on the forward strand.
AGATGTCATATGAAAAGAAGCACCAGAATCAAGAATCCAAAGTGATGTACCTGAGGAAGGAGAAGTAGAAGGTGGTCTCTCACCGGAAGACTGACCAGCAGAACTAGCAGAACCAGACGATGCAGAAGCAACCATGTGTCCTAACAATGTGAGAAATTGCTGAGTGTCAGAGGCACCAGAACTCTGTTGAGAGGAGGAACCTCCAGTGCCCCTCAGAGGACGAGCACCACGACGAAAATCCTTCTTCTTCTTGTAGCAAAACTGTTCCACATGTCTATCCTTGTTGCAATAGGTGCAGTGGAGTCCCTTACCAACAACAGCTGTCACTGGTGGAGGCATAACTGAGGAAGGAGTAACCAAAGGCACAGCGGGTGTAGAAGCTGGAGAAGCCGCCAAAACCGAAGGAAGTGATGATGATGATAGCAGACCTGCTCCACAAAGTCGAATCTCCTCAGTACAAACAGCTGCAAGGGCCTCCAACAAAGTCACACGAGGGTGACGAGCCAGTAACTGAGCACGAGTCTGCTCAAACTCAGACCGGAGACGTGTAATTTTACAAATAATGATATCGTTACAAATAATGTTACAGCTATCGGATGGTAAATTACAGAGCAAATTCTTTATTTGCTATGCAAAGATATCAACTTTTCTAATTTTGTTGTTGAAAAAAATGCTTTTTCCTTCTATGCCATTGGATGATATTTTATTGCTCTCTCCTGCCACCGTGAGAGAGGCACCGTTAGAGGTGCAAACCTTGACATTTTTTTTTTGCATAAATGACCATTTTGCCCCATCATCTGTCAGTTTAGCGGGCCCACATGTCATACCACTTCTTCTCCACCTCCTCCCTCTCCATTAGAGTTCACCACCCTCCCTCTTTCCCATTGCCTCTGACCACCATCTTCTTCTTCTCCACCATCCTCCTCCCTTTCCATCCAGATCCAGCGAGGACTTCCCTACCCCTCTCCCAACAAGCTCCGCCCGTCCATCACCTGCAAACCCGCTTCCGCTATCGCCATCTAACCAGACTAGATCCGGCCTGAATTCGGGAGGAGTTGTCGTCCTTCTTCGGCCATCCTCCTTTGTCTTCAACCACGAGCTACCGCGGCAAGACCCACTGTCGCGCATGTTAGGCACCTCATCTTCGCAAGAGACCACCGCGTAGAGCGCTGCCGAGCTCAACCTCTGTTGGATTTGCTCACCCCTGTCACCGGCGGCCTCTTCATCGCCTTCTTCAGCCCTCCGCCATTGGCCCCACTAGGCATCTGTTGCCGTGCCCTTATTGCCCACCGGGGCCCTTTCGCTGTGTCCACCTCGCCTGCACCTCCATGGATGCGTACCAACTCCTCGCCGTCAAGGGCGTCCAAGAATTCCCAGACACTGCCACCCTCTAGTGCGCCGCCGGCTTCCCTACCTTCGAGAACTCACAGGTCGTTGATATCGCCGGTGATGAAACAAGCATGAGGCGAGAGGGCGGCAGGATTTTGGGGAGCTCAAGCTCGACGGTGAGGATGGAGGATTTGGGGGAAGGGAAGGAAAAAGGAAGAAGATGAGGAATAAAGAGAAGGGCAAATTGGTATTTTTGTATGACATTTAACAGAAGGTTCATAGTGGATGGCAGACAATGGCATATAGGGACACAAAATTTCATATCAGTGGTATAGAAGGAAATATGTTGTAGGATCGTAACGATCTTTTCATTCTCAAAAGTTAGCTTGTAAGATTGAGGCTCTCTCATTTTTAAATTAGATCATTTAGTCATTCTATAGCCAATGTGAGACTATTTTGTTAGACCATATGACTAGGTCTAAAATTTTTATAATGATGAATAATTCACAACATTACTTAGTATTGTTATTCAATGCGTGTGCGTGTGTGTGAGGATTAATGTTGGTCAAGTTGGAAAGAACTTGTACCGGAAAAACGGTCTTTGGTCTTTGCATGTGCAGGTTGGGCGTGGAGACGGTCATGGTCGGTGATGAGGAAGACCAGGACTAGGAGGGAGAAATCTGAGGTCCAGGCGGTCAAGGATGTCACGAGGTGGTCGGGCTCACGCTGGAGCACATGGAGATCAAAGGTGTATGATGTGTGGAGAAAATACAGGAGGTGCGGTCCTGGAGGCTTCGACACGTGATGAGTTGGAGAAGTTGTAGTTGGAATTTTGGAAAATCCGTGTTAGAAAGGGTTTCGGATCCCTTAGTTGGTATTGGATTAGAATTCGTGAGCCTAGGATAAACCCAGATTTTAGGCCCTAGACTATAAATAGAGAGGTGGGGTTGGAGGCTAACCCAGTGGTTTTTGAAGAGACTAATTTTATGCTAGGTTTTAGGGGTGCCAGGAGGGTATTTTGTAGCCACCATGATTCAGAAATAAAATCTAGATTAATTTTCGAAGAAAAAAAATCGGAGCCTGGTAAAAGAGTTGCGAGCATCAGCCGAGACGAGAAAAAAAGTACGCGTGTGCGGCGGCGCCGTGATTGAGGAGTGAACAAAAAAAAGATTCGGGCAGCGGCACACATCTGGTTTCGCGTTTTTCGTTGCCTCGGATGAAGCTCGCAGGATCAAAACTCCGCGCAACGTCTCGTTTGGTTTTTTGTCGATCACGTACATTGCCGAGTAGTGTTGGCTTCATCATCCTTCCTCGGTCCGGCTGCATCCCACGAGAGTCGCTGGCATCCTTGATCTGCGTCTGTGCGGTGAGCTCGTCTGCTCGATGCTAAGAAAAGGCATCCAGCGAGTACATCTTCATTGCTTTACTTTTTCAATTGAACACATTTTGCACAACTATCAATAGTACTTTACTCTTTCCGTTGAACACGTTTGCACAAGCAGCAATAGTGAAAGCAATGGTATCAGCACTACTAGTAGAAGGTAAAAGTATATAGTTCTTTTTTCTTTTTGGCTATTTGTTTTATTTATTTTTATGTTAATAAAAAAATAAAAATATTTTTTGTGCGCGCTGCAATCATTCACCTCCCTCTGATTGCTATCGACGATCCTATATATTTCAATAATCTCCTCGTTTACATATTGGTTTTCCTCAACTGTTCATCGCCTCTTTCACTATACATCGACAGTCTCTCAAGGTCACGATCTATCGAGAGTTCATACTAGTGTTCATTGGAGCAAATATGTTAGAATCGGGCTCTAATACCATCTGTAGCATCATAAGGACTTTCTCATTCTCAAAAGCTACATTGTGAGATGAAGAACTCTCTCGTTTTATGCTTTTGTAATTAACTAGTAGTGTGCCCATGCTAACGCTACGGTAAAATACAAAACAAGATAAAATTTGTAAAAAATAAAACGAACAATCAGATTCATTAAGATTCACGTCTCATATATTGTATAACCAAATACTTTTGTCACATAATGAATGTCGCATAACGATTGATCCTTTGAGGAGGCGACAACATCATTGGACTCACCCACCGACGACTTTCTCCATCCCCACATTGTTTAAACTTGTCTCCATCTGTGATTATGTTATTTGATACATCTCCAAATACGCGTCGGCCTCCTTTTGTCCGGTCCATTAGGACAAGTTATTGAGTTGTAGTATCGGCAATATTCACTTATTCCTCTTCTTCTTCTTCTGTCTATAACACAAACAGTACATATACTGTGGGTAAGTGAAAAAGCAAAAGTAGGCTAGACAGTGTAGCGCATCCGGCAATAGGGTGCTCAAATGATTTGCAGTAATCCACATTGCAGTACAGGTCAATGGAAGCACAAACCAAATTTGCAGTACAGTATCACAGGAGTGCCGGCCGATCTGAAGTGGTCACTTCCGTCTTCTCTTCTGGTGTTCCTCGACGGAAGCATGCCGCAACACCAAGCAGATCTTTTATGTGCAACTTGCGAGGCCACAGATTATGATCATGGTAGAGTTGCAAACCGCAGAGCGTAATCTTCTGTACCCTAAATAGCCAAAATTTAGTCAGGCCGCACATTTGGTCACGAGGCAAAATTGGGTAACCATCAACAGTACCCTGAACGAACCTTGAACGAACTCAGACCTCAAAAGAAACAAACCAAATATCAGATTGAGGGTTATGGCAGTGGTTCCTGAGTTCACAGCAAACCTACCCAATAGAGCAAGATGCAAACTGAACGTAAGGAATATCAGAGAGACAGCTAAATGCAAAATTTTTCAAGCTATTTAACTGCAGCCATTGGGTTAGAAGCTTGAACCCAAAAGTATTACCTTTAGCAATGCCTCACCAGAAAAGGTCATCCCAGTCTGCAGGTTTTCAACTTCCCATTAGAGCAGGGCAAATCGCTAGCTGAGAAAAAAGCGACTAATGACGCAAAAAAGTCACCATGCTTAATTGGTGTGCTTTTTAAGAATAAATGTCATATGAAGAACCAATTTGTTAACTGAATACATCAAATACAAGCTCCCATACTAAATAAGAGATTCTGACTGCCATGACTAACAGCAACATACATAACAAACGATAGGATGCCTGTATTTGCGACAAACGATAGGATGCTTAATCCTACTTTTTTTTGCGAGGAAACAGCTTGACATTTGGTTTACCAAGTAACAAAAGAAGAGACCACCCTCTGCATGTCGACTTCTCCAATTCTGCGATTACATGGCTGAGACTTCGGTGGCAACTTGAGCTTTGTCAGCCTCGAACTAGTTATCCTCTGCATAAATGCGAGAAATTCTCTTAGATAACCTATTTTGGTTTATCGTGGAAAGGACAAACTACGGTACAAATTTACCTTTGTCTAGGGTGAAGTCTGCCAGGAACCTAAGGATTTTGCTTTTATTTGTCACCAGTATACCGGCGATCTCAGGGGGCTTGTTCTTATTGGCAGTAAACAACTAAATGTACATACGAAAACATGTTTAGTTTTTTTTTTCTGAACTGACGAAAATGAATATATGCTCAAAGACGGACTTTGATATTGTACCTTGAAAACACGAAAAGCCTCTACTTGTATAGCCTTGCTTTGTTCCTGGTGATGTGAACATGACAAGTTAAGGAAACTCATAGCAGCTATGAAGGTATATTCAATAAATACAGATTCAAGCACCAATATACTACCATCCGGTTACATTTCTGGCTGCCGAAAGCACATACTGTACTTTTACACTTACCCTTAGAAGTTCACCAAGATACAGTACTGTTGCTGAAGGGCATGGTTTTGGTTAAGCATAGTTAAAAATACAAAAAGCAATATCTTACTCTCAGAAGGTTATCTTACCCTTAGAAGGTTCATTAGAATTATAAGGTGCTCCTTTGAACTGACATAGCGCACCATCACTGTTGTGTTTGACCTATCCAGAAGAATATCTCCCAATAGCTGCAAGATATATACCATGTGCATAGGTCAAAGCAGATAAGCTCGACCAAACATCTTGAAGTCAACTTGTAGATCTAAAATTCTTGTAAACATAAAACAATACAATTCACGAAATGTTGGTTGAATGCGATATTTAGTGACCTTAGAGAGAGAGAGAGAAGCAGCACCAAAGAATGACAGAAACAAACCAACACACCTTAGTAGCTTGCCTTCGGATGATATATGGCAAATACTGCAATTCCATTGTAATGCTCCATAGACCATGATTTAAGATATATCCAGATAAGCAGGTTTGTTAAAGTTGCTAATAAAAACTCAATTACTTGCTACAAAATCACATTGATATTCATTTTTCTCCTCTTGTCAGTTTACGACCAAATATGGCCATCAAGTAAGAAGATTTCTAGAGCATACCTCTTCAGGTGCAACAGTGCAAATGATTGATGTCTTTGCATTGTTACTCGCTGGAGTCTTGCTGTTGGTGATAGCAAGATCCTTACTCTCATCGAGAGGATGACACTTGAGGATGAGGCAATTTTCTTGTTTATTTCTCACACAATGCCATACCAATCTGATGGGTTGGAGATACATATTTATAGGCTGCTAGTCAGCCAAGCATATGCCAAGATGCTATCCTAGACTAGTTTAAGATGCTGTCCTAAAGCTAGTCAAAGATGCTAAAGCAAAAAGCTGCTAAAGCAAAAAGCAAGTCCTAGATGCTAAAGCAAAAGCAAGTCCTAAATGCTAAAGCAAAAAACAAAAAACACCATGTACACCATGTGCAGACAACACAAAGACAACACAAAGACTTATCTATCATTCTCCCCCTAAGTCTTGTGCGTCGTCTTGTGGGAGAGTTGAACCATCCTGATCTTGGAGCAGAGCTCAAGGAACTTGATCCTTCCAAGAGGCTTGGTGAGCAGATCCGCAAGCTGATCCGTGGTGTTGATGTAGCTTGCCTTGATGCTTCCTTCATCCAAGCAGCCTCGGATGAAATGGTACTTCACCCGGATGTGCTTGCTCCGTTCATGGAAAACGGGGTTCTTTGCCAGGGCTAGAGCGGACTTGCTGTCCACCCTGAGCTCCACTGCTTCAGTGTCCCTGCCGAGGAGATCACCAAGCAGTCGAGCGAGCCAGAGTGCCTGAGTCGAAGCGGTGGAAGCCGCTATGTACTCGGCCTCACAGCTGGACAGGGCCACCACCTGCTGCTTGACTGACTGCCAGTGAATGAGGCACTTGCCGAGGAAGAAGAGAATCCCGCTTGTACTCTTGCTGGTGTCGATGTCGCCCGCGTGGTCACTGTCGCTGTACCCGACGAAGTGTGCCGCGCCAGGACACCTCGGGTAATGGAGGCCGTGGTCAAGGGTCCCCGCAACGTAGCGGATGATCCTCTTCACAGCCTGCTGATGCTCCGTCGTCGGTCGTTGCATGAACCGACTAACGTAGCCGACGGAGAATGCCAAGTCCGGTCGTGTGTGGGCGAGGTAGCGAAGGCTCCCCACAAGACGCCGGTACGCAGCGTCCACCTCCTCCGTCGTGCTGTCGCGGCTCAGCTTCAGCCTCTCCTCCATCGGAGTGAGAGCTGGGTTGCAGTCGGTGAGCCCAGCTAGCTCAACGACGCGCTTGGCGTAGGCGGTCTGTCGAAGCGTGATCCCGGAATCATCCTGGTACACCTCGATCCCTAAGTAGAAGGAGAGGGGCCCCAGGTCACTCATCTGGAAGGTGGCATTCATCTCTTCCTTGAATGCCGCCACCTCCGCATCCTTGGTGCCGGTGATCACCAAGTCGTCGACGTAGACACCCACCAGCAGGGCATTTTCTCCACTGCCCCGCCGGTAGATGGCCGCCTCGTGCGGACTTTGCTCGAAGCCCATCCCTTTCAGCGTGGAGTCCAACTTGGCGTTCCACGCCCTCGGTGCCTGTCGCAAGCCATAGAGGGCCTTGCGCAGGCAGAGCACCTTGCCCTCCTTGCCGGGGATCGCAAATCCCGGCGGCTGATGCACGTAGACCTCCTCCTTCAAGTCGCCGTTAAGAAATGCCGACTTGACATCCATATGATGAACACGCCAGCCTTCCTGGGCAGCTAGCGCAAGGAGGAGTCGCACGGACTCCATCCGTGCGACGGGTGCGAAGGCGTCATCGAAGTCGACCCCCTCCTGCTGCACGAAGCCTCGTGCCACCAAGCGAGCCTTGTGCTTGAAGATGGCGCCGGCTTCATCCCGCTTCAGCTTGAACACCCACTTAAGGGTGATCGCGCGGTGACCGGCAGGAAGATCCGCCAGCTCCCATGTCCGGTTCCGCTCGACGGCGTCCATCTCCTGCTTCATCGCGACACACCACGCCGCGTCTCCCTCCGCCTCAGCGAAGGAGCGGGGCTCGCCGTCGTCGCATGCCAAGTGCAGCTCCGCCTCGCAGTCGCGCTGCGCCAGTCCAGGGACGGGCAGCTCGCCGAGGATATTGTCCATGGTACGATAGCGCAGAGGCTCGTCGTCGTGGTAGGTGTCGACGCGGTCCTCGTCGTGGGACAGCGGAGTAGCGAACTCCACCATGCGCTGCTCGTCGTGGACCGAAACTGTTGGGGCCGATCCCGGTGGTGTGGCCGCCGGTGCAGGAGAGTGGTGAGCCGGTGGTGAAGAGTGGGGCGTAGCCGGTGCCGAAGGTGGTGGAGCACTCGCCGGAGCTGGTGGCGAGCAAGGTGTCGAGGTGGACGAGCTCGGTGAAGACGAGCTGCTAGCTCCCCCGGCTCTCTCGAAGTGGACGTAGTCGACAATAAAGTCCCTGAGAGTCGAAGTCGAACCGTCGTCCACCGCCTTGTCCCACGTCCAGCCTCGCCCTTCGTCGAACACAGCGTCACGCGAGATGCAGACGCGCTGTGTGACAGGGTCGAGGATGCGGTAGGCCTTCGAGCCCTCCGCGTAGCCGATGAACACTCCCGGAGTGCTCCTGTCGTCGAGCTAGCCGATGTGGCCAAGCTCCTTGGCGAACGCGAGGGAGCCGAAGACCCGCAAGTGGGAGACCGCCGGCTTGCGCCCATGCCAAGTCTCGTACGGCGTCCTGCCGTCGAGCGCCTTGGTAGGCGAGCGGTTGAGGATGTAGACGGCCGTCACCACCGCCTCTCCCCAGAAGACAGCCGGCATCCCCCTCTGCTTGAGGAGGGCCCGAGCCATCCCCACAACCATCTGGTTGCGCCGCTCGACGACGCCGTTCTGCTGCGGGCTGTACGGCGCGGAGTAGTGGCGCTGAATGCCCTCATCAGCGCAGTACGACGCGAATTCAGCCGCCGTGAATTCGCCGCCGTTGTCTGTGCGCAGCACGCGCAGCTTGCGGCCGCACTCCGCCTCCGCAGCAGCCTGCGTGCGCCTGATGGCGTCCGCAGTCTCTCCCTTGCTGCCGAGGACCATCACCCACATGTAGCGGGAGAGGTCGTCGACGAGCAGCAGGAAGTAGCGTCGTCCTCCCGGTGTGGCCGGTGTCACCGGGCCACACAAGTCCCCGTGTACGAGCTCGAGCCTCTCCTTGGCTCGGAAACTCACCTGCTGGGGAAAGGGGAGTCGCCTCTGCTTCGTTATCACGCAGACGTCGCAGAACTGCTCCACATGGTCAAGGCACGGCAGGCCTCGCACCATTTCCGTGGCACTGAGCCGCTTCAGGGCCTAGAAGTGAAGGTGCCCAAAGCGCTCGTGCCACTGCCACGCCTCGTCGTCCCGACGAGCAGCGAGACAGAGGGGTTGTGCCACCTGCATGTGAAGGATGTAGAGTCGATTTGCGCCTCTGGTTACCTTGGCAAGAAGGCGACGGCGAAGATCCCAAATCCGCAGCACCCCGTGCTCGATCTCGACACGCGAGCCGTTCTCATCCAGCTGTCCCAAGCTGATGATGGAGTTCCGCAGATCGGGGATGTAGTAGACGTCGGTGAGCAGCCTGTGCTCACTAGACACGGTGGTGAAGATGACGGAGCCGACGCCCTTGATTTCCACGCCGGAAGCATCCCCAAACTTGACGGAGCCTCGGACGCTAGAGTCAAACTCGGCGAAGAACTCCCGTCGACCGGTCATGTGATGGGTGGCGCCGATGTCGAGGCACCACCCGTCAGTCTTGTCGTTGCCGGAGCCGTAGCCGAGGAGGGCGTGTGCTTTTGGCTCGTTAAGGTGGAGGAGAGCCAATGCGGCCGGTGCCGCTGGAGGTAGTTCGATGCTCGCATGAGCAATGAACAGAGCCGGCTGCTCCTCCTCCTCTGCCTGCGCGATGTGGGCCTGGCCGCGTCGTGGCTGTCGACAATCCCTGGCCCAATGACCAAGCTTGCCGCAGTTGTGGCAAGAGTCGTCTCGTGCCGGCTTTTGCTTGCCAGCAGCGCCGCCCTGGGCGCCTCCACGGTCATCACCCTCGGCACGTCCTCGCGCCCCTGCCTGGGCGTCTTTGCGCGGCTTGCCGCGCTTGCCACGCTTGTGGCCGCCTGTCGTGGAAGAAGGCTCCCCCTTCTTCCTGTCACCTTGGCCGGCAGCCCATTGCTCCCGAGTGAGGAGGAGCTTCCCGCCAATGGTGATGGGTTCCGAGAGGCGCTGTGGCTCATCGCTGTCAACGACCTTGAGGCGACCCAACGCTTCCTCGATCGTCATCGTGGAGAGGTCCAGCAGAGACTCGATCGAGCGAGCCATCTACTTGTACTTCTCGGGGACGCAGCGGAAGAGCTTCTCCACAGCTCTCCCTTCGCCGTAGGTGTCGTCACCGAACTGCACCAACTTCTGCAACAGAGTGTTGAGACGGAGAGCAAAGTCATCAACGTCCTCACCTGGCTTGAAGGCCAGGTTCTCCCACTCCGTGCGTAGTGCCTGCAGTGTAGACTTGCGGGCGCGGTCGCTGCCGATGCGTGCTGCAGCGATAGCGTCCCAAGCCTCTTTGGCAGTCCGCTTGTTGGTAAGCGAGAACTGCATCTCGGGCGGGACTGCAGCGATGAGAGCATCCAGCGCCCGTCGATCCTGGTCGTAGTCGACGTCGCCGTACCGGACTGCATCCCACATATGCCGCACCTGGAGCTTTACCCTCATCACCGCAGCCCACTCGACGTAGTTGGTCTTGGTGAGGGTAGGCCACCCGCCGCCGGGGCCGACGTCCCTGACGACAGCCTGGTACTCGTGGTGACCACGGTACCGAACCGGGGAGAGAGAGCCGCGTCGCCTGTGAGGGCCGCGCTCTCCGTCGACCCGTACACCGCCGCCGTACGCGCCTCCTCTAGGAGCGTCACCGGCGCGTGCACGCCTGTCTGGGCTGCCGCCGCGCTCGTGGGCGTGCACGGCTGCCCACTGCGCCGCTCGCCCTCGCGCTGCCTCCCTCTCCAGCGGCTCAAGATCCGCGTCGGCACTGTCATCAGCAGAGATGGAGCTACTGTTGCTGCCGCCCAGAACCTTGACCTCCGCTGTTGCCGCACGCGCTGCATCTGCCGCCGCCGCTTCCACCTCCGCTCTGGCTGCTGCCAGCTCTGCCGCTGCCAGCCTTGATGCCCTTTCCACCGCCGCAGCGGTCTCCGCCGCCGCTCGCTCGCGCTGCTCTGCCGCGGCGAGCTCGGCCGTCTGCTGACGCCGCGTGCTCGAGGCGACCGAGCACTGAGACTGCCCTGCGGACATGGCGCGCTACTGGGGGGTGTTGCGTGGAGAGAGGGCTGCTTCTGACGAGCTGCTGCCCGTCTCCGGAGAGGAGTGAGCGGGGACAGCCGGAGCTGCTGCTGCTACCGGCTGGGGCTGCTGCGAGGCCGGAGAAGGAGATGAGCAGGAGATGCTCAGGCTACAGGATAGTATGGCTCTGATACCACTTGTTACTCGCTGGAGTCTTGCTGTTGGTGATAGCAAGATCCTTACTCTCATCGAGAGGATGACACTTGGGGATGATGCAATTTTCTTGTTTATTTCTCACACAATGCCATACCAACCTGAGGGGTTGGAGATACATATTTATAGGCTGCTAGTCAGCCAAGCATATGCCAAGATGATATCCTAGACTAGTCCAAGATGCTGTCCTAAAGCTAGTCTAAGATGCTAAAGCAAAAAGCTGCTAAAGCAAAAAGCAAGTCCTAGATGCTAAAGCAAAAGCAAGTCCTAGATGCTAAAACAAAAGCAAGTCCTAGATGCTAAAGCAAAAGCAAGTCCTAGATGCTAAAGCAAAAAACACCATGTACACCATGTGCAGACAACACAAAGACAACACAAAGACTTATCTATCATGCATTGCCTCCAAGTGCAGGTTGCAGAATGCGAGTCAATTTGCTATCACGATAGGGAATGTGCCCTCTGCATCACCAATTCACAATAAGTAACCAGTTTCTCAAAGTCTCAAACCATGCAAATCATGGATCTTACAAAGTTTTGTATCATCATTATATAAGTAGAGCAACATAAGTAACATAACATTCTTCTTCCCTTGCATAAGGTAGTAACCTTTTTCATTCAGGATACAACAATGATTCCATAGGTGACAAAACTCAAAGAGCATCTGAGTGCTATATTCTTCGGATATATTAAATCAGCCAAATCAACACAACAATAGGCTCATTGAAAAAAATACAAGTAAAGCAGTATGATTGCAGTAGAACAGTACACAGTATCATGAGATATTTCTTTCCCTTTGATAAGCATTAACTTCTTTTCGTTCAGGACACTATCGTGATTTGAAACTTTTGAAAACTGGAAAAGAAAGCTCTAGTAACTTGGTGCTTGCCAATTGTATCGATGTTCTAAACTATTGTGATTCCATGGATCTGGTGACGTTATAAAACATAAATACAAATGAGAAGAGGTGTGTAAGAAGCCCAGTAACATAACATCGCACAGTAATTATCTATGCAAGATTGCAAGTAGCTTAACAGCATAGCAAATGGACAGAGTGGTGCTTGTTTACCTAGTAAGCCATAGAATAGCTCTTGCACAGCTATCAACCTTCCTTGCAGTGCCCTCCTTGACCTCTTTCTCCACTATCTCCGTCAGAGTAGTTATGCAAATCTTTCTTAATTCTAGTAAACTATTTATGTTATGGCTTTTAAAATAGAAGTGCTTTTAAAAAAGCCACCAGAAAGCCAAACACACCAGAAGTCCAGCTTTTCTAATCACTGGAAGTTTGCAGTCTGATCACAAATCACAGTGAACTTGGTTTGTTTTTTTTTCAAATTTCCCCAACAGGAATGAACTCTGATAAGCATGCAAGCAAAACTATCCCCAAAATAAATTAAGAAAACAAGAGTCCACATGGAACAATTAACACACCTGAAACATCACTGTAGAAAGCAGCTAGTTTCTTCACAGTTCGTGGTCCATGATACCTCACTCGCATTGTTGAATTCAAGAGAAATAGTGTTGGAAAACCATGAATCCCATATCTTGATATTATGCTGCAGTTTCCAATGTCAAATTAATATTTCACCAAAAACAATGTATCATGCTAAGAAAGACATTTTCCTTTACTCTAGAGGCAGACATACCTTGGCCTAATTGCACTAATGAACCATCACACATTACACGTCAACACTTCCATGAACATAAGAATAACATGATTCCTCTGGACCCTGGCATATTTCTTAGCTAATAATTTGTTGGCAGAAACAATAGCAGTAGAAGGGTAAATAAAAGGGAGAATGGCACTTAGCTTGCTATATAGAAGGAAGGGGAGAGCTTGAGGTGGCCGGCCGGGAAGGGCGACGTGGTAACATTATCACAAGATGGTGTTACAGGAGTCTGATGGCTTGGGGTATTGCAGTCTTCATAGCTTCTAGTGATGCCTCTTGGCATGTTTGTGACTTGTCAAACGTGTGTTCATAACACCCTACTCCACTCTATCCCTATATGATGTCCCTGCCCTTAGTGGCTTTATAATAGTCACTTAGAGGCATTTTAAACAAAGTTATGGAGTCGCATTTCTATAATTGCGTAGAATACATCAGAACACAAAATATTTACATACTACGGACTGCATTATTCCTATTTATTTTTTTTGCAGGTGATCAGTCGTTATGAAAAAGAATTTGGATCAAGAAATTACCAATTTTCGGCTGGGAAGGTGGACTTTGTTGTTGTTGATGATGCTCAAACTCTTGATGGTATGTCATGATGCCTCCAAAGATTTGAATACTATGTGGTATGAAGTACACTACAAAGGAAGTCTCACATTAGCTGTGCAAATATTCACATTCTAGAATCTTAGATTATAGTTCATGAATAATGATCTCAGGTTGTTTGCAATTTTCCTTTGATGCCACCTTTCTCTATAGCTAAAGAACTGCTAATATATATCTGTTTAGCAGGAGCAAACCAAAGCAAAGAAAGATCCTCCTCTTGGGAGTTCATTAAAACACTATCATCTGGTCTGGTGTTTCTACAGACGATCGTGTACAGTGTTACAATTATTTTCAGTGTGTTGACTAGTTTTCGTTCTCAAGGTAACGAATCAAACCCAAAGGCTCTACTAACACATATTCCCCTGTACCGACCCAACAACACTCCTTGTGGCCCACATCGTTCTTCACCTGTTATAAATCAGGTATGTTCTATCATTACTATAAAAGGTGTTCTTTCTGTGTTATTAAAAAAAGGAATTCCTAGAACTTGCACATGCTCCTTTTTTTCATATTATAGAAATAACAGTGTTTTCATAGCATATTTCTTTTAATTATGAAAATAACTATGTTTTAATAGGTTGCACCAGTGCACCAGTTTATTCATTGCTGTAGTATTATGCAAGTTGAAACACGCCTGTGTTAATTCTCCATATGCAATTCAATCAACCACATTTTACTGATTGATTTTATTCTGTTCCAGAGGGTATCTGATGCTGCCATGGATCAAGGGATCACGTATGTCCTTCCTCAAAGTTTCGCTGTTTTCCTACTTTTGACTAATGTTGCATGTAACACAGTGATCATTGGACTAGTAAGGTGTGTTTGGTTGAGCTGTGGCTTCTGAAAAAGCTGCTGTGAGCAGTGGGCTGTGGAAAAGCTGTTGTAGGTTGTGGGCTGTGGAAAAGCTGTAAGCTGTTTGGTTCAAACAAGTATAAAACATACCTCCTAGCTCTATTTTCCTTGAAACAACTGTGAAACAGCTCTCTATTTTCAACATTTCAAAAAGCAGAAAGCCAAAAGCCAAGAGCAGGGTCCAAGGTGCTTTCAAAACTGTACTACCCAAAAGTAGCTGCTTCTGAAAAAGCAGCTTCTGGTTTCCACCCCTTTGGTTGGCTTTTGGCTTTTTAAAAGCAAAAGCAGCTTCCAAAAGCCCAACCAAAGGCACCCTTAGGATCATTGAACACTCTTTGAGAGTTTTGGGAGCTACTTGTCGATATTCTTCTTGGTAAAGGAATTGCTAGTGTGATTAAGGGGGCTGTATCTGAAATTCTCTCTAATTTTACTGGCCTAGTGTTTCCCACTTTTCCTATGTGTTATCTTGAAAGTTACTTTTGGCCAAACCAGTTCAAACTTCATTGCTGGCTATCAAAACTTGTTCCATGTGTTAACATATGGCAAAGCCATAAGGATTGAGATAAAAGTTTTTTATGCAGCTATCGAAATTATCTAAGCAAAGAGACTTCTGACCTTTTGCAATTTCCAGATATTTAAATCAACTTCTAAATATTTTGACTTTTGTTAATCCCTCTGCAGATTCTTGTGCTCTCAGGCCATGACCGTGACCAATGTACAGTTGTCCACTCCACTCCATTTGGGCCAGTAACGGAGGTAAGAAAATTGTAAGCTTTTATGTTGCCATCTATCCTAGGTTTTGCATCTAATGGAACTGTTAATGCTGCAGCATACCCTTGGGACAATAAGTTGGCAGCAGGGAAACCTCTATCCATCTTTTATGCTGCTGTCTACTGGGCCTAAGTTGTCAACAAATTCAACTGATCAAAATCACAAGGTTCTGACGAATCTTTGTTTTCTGCCTAAACAAACTCATTTATATCTGGTAATGCTTATTGTGTACTCCTGCTTGTTTTGCTTCTAAGTGGCAGATATACAATTGAACTGTCGAACAAGTTTGTAGCTTCCGCTGTTTTTACAGGTATATCTGCCAGTTTGTAGTGACCATCCTGCTGCTGATCTTTTGGCCAACGAATGGTCGATCGGCCGCGCACTCCATCCCAGCCCTCCATGCGGCCCCGTGCAATCCATCACAGCCCTCCATGCGGCCCCGTGACTCTATATATCCGGGCCCTGCCTCACACCAACGCAATTCATCTTCCATCCTCGCCCTGCCTAAAGATCATCTTCCATCCTCCAGGTGCGTATGTACTCGAACTTATAGGTTGATGCATGATTAGTACTTGTTCTCAAATTTCCATCGCATCGCATGCACGTTAAGTCGGCTTTGCTACAGTTCATTTCTCTCCATATACTCTCCATATTGCTGCTAGTGCTAGTATTATATGTAGTTGTACAAGTGTACGACGTATGCTTTGCCGATTTTTTTTCAACCGATTTTCAGCGAAATTCGGCCGGTTGCCTTTTAAAATTTAAATTTCATTTGAATTTTTGGGCCCGAAATATTCCGAAAATCGGAAAAATCGGATTTACTGGCCCCTCCGATAAAATTGTACAAATCTTGAAACAACACTATCAGTACTAGCGTAGTGAGTAGTTGCAAAGCAAACTCTTAATGTGTATTAAATTTGTGTTTTTCACTTTTTGGAAGAGCATCGAAGCAATGATTGCCAATATCTACTAAATATATCTGCAGGAAATGGTTGCTAAGGGTGGAATTGTTGCCACTGCGATCAAGTACTGGATCATTGACTTTGTCACTCTTGTCCTATGGATCATGCCACTGTAAGTTGAAAAGATTCAAAAACTGGGTTTCACAGGTTTTTCAAACTGTTCATTTGCTATTACCTAATTGCTAGTTTTGTAGATGCCAAGGTATCATATTAGTTCGTGTCTATCTTTCAGGATCATCGACTTGGAATATAATGATAATGGGGAGTTAGTCTTCAAGAACTTCTCACTGATAGTCATTTGTATTAAGTGCTTGAGAATTTTCATGACAGCGTGCCACGCTGCTCATATCATGGGATTTGTTGAGGCGTTGGGATTATTTCTTGCAAGTTTAATCGGATTCGGTTGCTATTGCGATTCATCTGAGCAGCATCTGCAAATCTTGTGCCCAAACCTGGGTAAGAGAGATTTAACTAGTACTGAATATATGATGTATTAAATGCTACCCCGTTAACTCGGTGCTAAATACAGTATAATACCTGCAACAAATTGTACAGATGATCAGCATTGCAATCTACATGGGGGTTGGAATTGGCTGGCTTCAGTATGGGATGCTAATCCCAGTGAATCAGGCTTGGCATTCTGCTGTTGTTCCTGTGATCATCATTCTTACGGTATTGGTCGAGGCTATTCTGGGTGTGTGCAGCCAGGTATAGATTGAAACATGCTGTACATATCATCTCTCAATATTGCATATAGTTCCTACATGAGAATTAATTGCGAGGAATTCTTTTAGGAATAGTGGTTTTTGATGTCAGTCCAAATTAACCTGTGGTATAGATAAATGAGGATGGCAGCAACCAACACCTACACCTTGACCTGATCATGAAATTGGTTGAGACGTCCATTGCCATCTACCAGACTGTCGATTGCACACGAAGAGATTACCTCTTCCAGACAGACAAGCTACTTGTTTTGGTAAGGTCGATGTTTTATTTTGATCCTTTGGCATCTCTCCACACACTCGCACTTGCATTGTCATTTCAGTGATGCATATAATATTGTTTGATCGATCAAGAGTTCAAGAACGAATTGTTATAGTTTAATTTCTTTCACAGCTGTGGAACAGCCTGATCGTGCTGATCGGGACTTGCCAGATCGGCTGGATCGTGTACAAGGCAAAGATCATATGTAAGGTGGTAGAATGGCTTGGAAAGCTCCTAGAAAAGGCTGGATCGTGTATCCCTCAAGTTCGTGCCACGGAAGAGGAGCTGGCTGCTGAAGTTGCTATGGAGTATGACAGTGGTCGTGATGCGGAGGAAGGAGCTAATCACGATGTGGAGGAAGGTGTCCCGAAGCCTGCCATAGAGCGCAATGGAGATGGTAATGTGGAGGAGCAGGCGGCGGTGGTGCCGCTTAGGTGTGCTGGTGCTATGTATGTACATATGTACGTACACACACCAGGGTTTAAAGTTTCGTTTTTGAAAAAATTTCGGAGGGCAGCGAGATGAACGAAAGACCGAAATTTCGTTCAAAATTCGGACGAAAAATACAAATGCTATTTGAATTTTGAACCTTAAAAACTAAGGATAAATGGCATGCATAACGCAAGTTGTGCTTTGGTGCGGTGGTGGGGGGCCATCCTCGTGAAAAAGAGGTCGCGTGTTCGATTCCTCGCCGGCTCCCTTTTATTTTTCGCATGACAGAACTGACGTGGGTCCCACATGTCAGATTGGACCTCCGTAAAATCACGAAAAAAAGGCGTTGGACGTAGGATTCGATCCCGGGACTTATAAGAATCAAGCGTGGGAAGACTTCACCGTTGGGCTAGAAGGTCAGTTGTGCATGGTATGAGATTTTATGATCTTTTAACCCTTCATAATTTGAACTTAAACGAAAATATTTAGCCGAAATATTTTTTCTCGTTGGGTAGCGAAACAAACCAAATTTCCGAAATTTCGGCGAAATTTCCGAAATTTCACCGAAATTGTAAACCCTGACACACACACACACATATGCAATATATACCGGAGCCGGCGTGGTGGATATAGATTGGGAGTGCACTGGGAATATTTTGTTTTCAGCAAATAATTATGTGGTGGATTGGTAATTTAGAATCTTGTCCTGTAACAGTGATGAAAACTTGTATACGATGATGTATGAAGAATTTTACAGATCGATGGATATTATCTTGTTGGTGTGAGATAGAATTTGGTATGTGCTACATAATTTGATACGAGTATGACAATTGGCTGAAAGTATACCATTCATATCATTGAGTTGTTTCTGACAGTACATGTCCATGCATGGGGTGCAATTCTGCAGTGCTACTTACCGATGGATTCGAGGCAACAGCACACCAAGCTTGTTGCTCTCCTAAATTGCACTGCACGAACTAATTAACTGGCAAGTTTTTTTTTAGGCTAAAAAGCCCCTGAGGGGCCGATTTCATTGAAAACAGAATTTTGCAGGAGTTCAAAAATGGTTACATTAGAGCAACTCCAGCAGGGCTCCTACTTGAGCCCTCATTCCTGGGTCTGGAGGGAGCCCTTACTTTTGAGGGCTCAAGTAGGGGCTCTGCTGGAGTGAGTTTTTTGCCCCTCGACCCTCAAAAGTAGGATGAGGATGAGAGTGGGTCCTATGTGTCATCCCCCTCTAAGAATGAATTTGAGGGTTCTGTTTTGAGGGTTTCTGCTGGAGTGTATCTCAAAAAAACAGAGCCCTCAAAAGTAGGGAGAGCCCTCAAATAAAAAGTAGGGGCTCTGTTTTGAGGGCTACTGCTGGAGTTGCTCTTAGTGCTGCAACAATAGGGCAGCCGTTGTGATGTGAAGGACTATACCAAAGCAAACTATTCGCCAGGATGTGAGCCTCATGCACCAGTTCCCTGCGCACACGAAGAACTTGAGCATGCAAAGATGCAATCTTTTGCAGGAGCTGGAATATGGTCGGTCTGATTCGCCAATTTTGCGTGCTGTTCTCTTCATTGATCTCCTGGACTAGAACCTGACAGTCAACCAAAAACCAACGGAATGCACCTGTAAAGTCGTTAAGAATCGATCGAGTTACTTGTAGCAGTGCTTAAGCTTCTGCCTGGAGTGGCAAGGCATCACCTATTCCCTACAGATTTATTTGAATCCTGCAATTCCAAGGGCATCAGATCCGGCATCACCAAATGTTTTGTCCAAAAGGCATTAGTGTAACAAACGTGAGAATATGCAGATTAAAGCATGCTGCTGTTGTCCCTTCTATAATCATTGTTACAGTATTGGTTGAGGATATTCTGGGCGTGTGCACCCAAGCATAAATTAAAGCAGAGCATATCATCTAATTACATACATTCCGTTTATGAGAGCTGTGGGAAAATTTCTTCGGGAAATGTGATTTTTTTTAATTTTACATTCCGAACTTGTGGCGTAAATAAACTAGTCAAAATAAAATAATTCTTTAGTTTAGCTGGGGCTGAAGTAAAGCTTCACCCAAACAGTCGGATAACTTATACATACACGTGATCTCAACTGTAGATCAATGAATTCTTGGAATGGAATGGAACATGGGAAGATGGCACTGGAGTGGTTTGGTGGAAGAGGTACAGAGCAGCGTCTACTCTGCAGAGCAACAAGTCTATCTCATAGAGAATCCGATACTTGATTTTTAACTTAGAAACTAAAAAAATCCCTAAGAGCTAAATACAATAAAGTGCTTTCTATGTTCATACTGAATCAAATAGGTAAAGAAAAAAAGTGCTAGAATTTATAAGATCTGAACGGAGGGTATGGAATACAATTTGCATCTAATTTACTAAAGTATTATCAAATTGCATGGAAGTCTAAAGTCAAATGAAACATATAGCTATTATATACTAAGGGTATATACATAATTTTTAAAAAATTTATCTAGCACCCTAGCTAGCTCTGCCCTGGCGCCCTGCTAGTCATGGGGTTGCACACGAACACTCGTTCCTTCTTCCGAAAGCCTCAGCTCACGAGGAGGAGGCCGTTGTTGGACGCACGGATTTCTGCCAGTACGGAGGAAGGCATATGCAGCTTATCCGACCAATGCCCTATTGAAATATGCAGCAAGTTAGGCTAGTCAGCCGTAGCAATTACAGCCATGTAATCCGGCTCATTAGTTATATTGTATCGGTAGTTTCCTATTGTGTTGGATAGACTGTTGTACATCCAGCAATTTTGCCAACAATCGGATGGACTCTGCTCCCAGGCGAATTGCCTTGCGGCGTGCAGAACCAAACCATATCTTTGAAACTTCGTTTCTTTTCATGGCATCATAGCTCTCAAGCATCTCCAGCGAGATGAGTCTTGGGGCTGCGCCTGCTGTCGGTCATGCTGCTGCTGCTCCATCGTTCGGCACCTCGATAACTGTCTAGCTAACCTGCACTAATTACCTCCTGTGGAAAGCACAGGTTACAGCCGTTCTGAGAGGTCAAGACCTGCTCGGCCATGTTGATGGAACAAGGCCTGCACCAGCTGCTACGATTACACAAGTCGTCAGCACCGAGATGACGCAAGTTGTCAGTCCAGAGCACCAGATGTGGGTATGGCAGGATCAACAGGTTCTTAGCGGCCTTCTTGGATAATTAACCGAGGAAGTGCTCGCTCAGGTTGTTTTTCTCACCACTGCCAGGGGCATTTGGAGTGCCCTAGAACGCATGTTCTCTTTGGAGTCACGGGCAAACGTGATGTAAATTCGTCTTCAACTGACCAACATGAAGAATGTAGATTCCTCGGCGTCCACATACTTCAACAAAATCAAGCAACTCCCTGATACTTTGGCCACGGTTGGGCAGCCACTTTGTGACGAGGAAATTATCAGCCACATACTGACGGGACTTGATGCGGATTATAATCTGCTCGTCACGTCCATAACGACCAGAGCTGACCCTATGACATTAAATGATTTGGATGTTTAGTAGGGGTAGGCCCCCACCTAAGCCCATCTGGCATGTTAGAGCAACTCCAGCAGTAGCCCTCAAAACAGAGCCCCTACTTTTCATTTGAGGGCTCTCCCTACTTTTGAGGGCCCTGTTTTCTGGGCTGCACTCCAGCAGGAGCCCTCAAAACAGGGCCCCTACTTCTCAATTCCCTCTATTTCCTCACACACTATATGCATATGTATGGGACAAAAGCACAATACACAATAAAATATTTATGATTTCACAATGAGGGACAATATTTAAATATATGAATTCAAATACGAATATTCAAATTTAAATTCAAATTTGTTCCGAATTTAAATTGAAAGCACAAAGTTCATCACATAACATTCAAATTTGTTCCGAATTCAAATACGAATATTCAAATTTATTCCGAATTTAAATTGAAAGCACAAATATGAATTCAAATACGAATATTCAAATTTAAATTCAAATTTGTTCCGAATTTAAATTGAAAGCACAAAGTTCATCACATAACATTCAAATTTAAATTCAAATTTGTTCCGAATTCAAATACGAATATTCAAATTTAAATTCAAATTTGTTCCGAATTTAAATTGAAAGCACAAAGTTCATCACATAACATTCAAATTTAAATTCAAATTTGTTCCGAATTCAAATATGAATTCAAATACGAATTCAAATACGAATATTCAAATTTAAATTCAAATCTGTTCCGAATTTAAATTGAAAGCACAAATGTTCCACAAAAAACGAGGAAAGCTGAAAAATGAGAGCCGGAGTAGGGGGCCCCTAGGAATGAGGGCTTGGAGACCTCATTTGAGAGGCCTCCTATTTTTGAGAGCCAAGTAGGGGCCCTGCTGGAGTTCAGTTTTTTGCTCTGGCTCTCAAATATGAGGTTTGAGGGCTCAAGTAGGGGCCCTGCTGGAGTTGCTCTTAGCGAGTTGTAAGGCTCAATATGATGTATGTAATGACCTATATACCCTTGTGGGAGGCGTATGATTGTAAGGGCAAAATTGTAATTACGCTTTATGGGAAATATATACGTGCCCTGCGTATGGAGAGGGGGCAAGCGTTGTTCATCCATCTCAACTATTCAACTACTCTCCTATTTCATTGTTTGGTCAGTAGCCACAATAGTTGGCGTCGTTCATGGGGACGACGGAGAGCAAGCCATAGATTTTGAGAAGTGATGGCACCCAAGAAAGCTTCATCGACGACGAGGAGGAAGTGGAGCACGATGGCAGCGCTCGCAAACGCCAGGGCCTTGGTTGGCGGGTCACCTATGTCGACATCGGGGATTGGCGTTGAAGGTGATACTCGTGCGGCGAACGCTAATGTCGACAATCATGGCACAGCGGCCGACCCATCGATGGCATGGCAGCCGGCTTTGTTAGCGGCACCTGGGTCAGCGGGAGCAGCAACGCCGATGCTCACGCCGGCATGCCCGGTGACCTGGCGTTCAGCGCGGGGGCAACAGGTGGCCCCGACGCCCGCACTGGTCTTGTTGCCAACCCTGGGGCCCATCACATTGGCCCGCCGAACAACTCTGGTGAGCAAGCCATCGTCACCAATAACCCGGCAACCCGCACCATTGTTCAGGCCAGTGCAACCACCTCAACAGTGGAAAACGCCCTGCTGGCAGATCTCCGAGGCGTCGTTTGGGAAATGCAAAAGGCTCAGAGCCAGCAGGAGGCGCGAAGCCAACAAACCCCACTGGTAACGGTGGCAGAGGCTACACCCGATCGGGCAGACAGTCACAACATCCACACCTCCGGTCGTGTTGTGCTCCGACGCGTAGATCCGGAGCCCCCTCTCCATCGGCCTACAGCAGTCGGTGTGACCAGAGAACTTCAAGTTTCCCACCATCGAGCCGTACAAGGGCGACACGGACCCCAGGGAGTTCATGCGCGTGCACGAGACCGCCATCGAGGCTGTTGGCAGGGATGACTCCACCAAGGCGAAGGGTTTGCCGCTCGCTCTGTAGAGAGTAGTGCTCTCCTGGTTCTTTACCATAGAGCCGAACTCCATCTACGCGTGGGAGCAAATCCGTGATCGCCTGTACAACAATTTCTAGGGAAACTACGTCGAACGCGTCGACACCATCTAGGGAAACTTTGTTGTTGTTGATGCTCAAACTCTTGAGGTTATGTCATGATGCCTCCAAAGTTTTGAATAGTATGTGGTATGTATTACACTACAAAGGAAGTCTCACATTAGCTGTGCAAATATTCACATTCTAGAATCTTAGAGCATCTCCAAGAGATACCCTATATGGCTCTTAATATTTAAATTTTAGAGTTGAAGGGTAAGAAGTAGCTCCAACAGATTCCCAAATAGACTCCCAAAAATAGAACACACCCAAAAAATGAGCTCTCGCTCTCTACTTATAAAGGATGATCTAGGCTCCCAATACTGTTTTTCTGGTTTAGGGTATCTGTTGGAGGGAATGATTATTTTAGGACCTTATATCGTGGTTAGGATCTGTAATGCACGTCAGACATCTTCACTCAAACTCAATCACTCTGCTTATTTCGGTTTGAGTTTCTGATTTATTTTTCACTATTTATAAATTTCATCTTTCTTTTTTTTTTTGAATTTTTGGCTTATTTTGAGCTTTGTTGCCCCCTTTTTTCTGTATTCGTTTGTGTTGTCCGTGATGATCTAATATATTTTTTTCTATTTTTTAAATTTTTTTAAATTTAATTACTCCAAATAAGCTATCTTCAATTACAATGTAATTTTAGCCAACTGCAGTGCAATTTTAACATAAACCATTATTTTTCAGGATAGGTGTCCTCCAGGCACGTACGTACTCGAGCTTATAGGCTGATGATTACTACTTGTTCTCAAATTTCCATTGCATTGCAATGCACGAACGTTAAGTCGGCTTTGCTACAGTTCATTTCTCTACGTACTCTCCAGCTTGCTAGTAGTACTAGTGCTATATGGAGTAATACAAGTGCACAACGTAAGTATGCTTCTTACTAACTTGCTACCAACGTACGTACTGGCTTTCCTTCCTCTCCTATTGGTAGTATATATATGGAGTACTATGCGGTTGAAGAAGAGAGGATAAATCACGCAGGCTCCTGCACTCTCACAAAATCGGCCGAAAATCGGATTTACCGGGCCCTCCTGTAAAAGGCGATACCTGGCAAAAATCGGCCCAATTTAAGTGCAGGCCTTGCCCAAACCGGCCCATCGGCCTCCTTTATCTTTTACCCTAGGTCATCCCATCCCAGGCGGCTGCCCCTCTTCCCGATCTGTTCTCTACCCAAATCAGCGGCGCATGGAGGTGGCGGGGCGACGCCCCGTCCCGAGCTTCTCCTCCGGCTCCTCCGTGCGTCCTCGCTGGCGGCTGCGTTTCCTCTGCTTCGCCCCTCTGCTTGCCCCCTCTCCGGCTCCCGAGCAGCCTGCGGATGCTGCTGCGGCGGCCTCACCGGAGGCAGAAGTCGTGACGGCCCCCGACGCGAAGGACGGGACGGAGGAGCTGGAGGACCTGGTGGAAAAGGCTAGGGCTTGTGCCATGGCGTTCGCGGCCGCGGTGGTGGTGGCAGCGGCCAGGAGGTTTTTTGACTGGGTGGTGTCTGGGGATTGTGTGAGCTGTTGGTCGTTCTGGCGTCCCGACCGGCGGCTGCAGCGACTGATCGACGAGGCCGACGCCAACCCCAAGGATGTCGCCAAGCAGAGCGCGCTGCTCCACGAGCTCAACAAGTTCAGGTGCGCTCTGGAAGATCCAGAATAATTGTTGGTTGTGCTCTCTGATTAGTCACTTTGCTGGAATTGGGCAAATGTGATTCGGATTGGCTGTGTGCTGCACTGCGGATTGCCTGTTGATTTACACGATTGGACTATTGACTTACCTAGTGGCGCAACCGTAGCAAGGTTTTTATAAATCTGTGCCTACCAATTCCCTTTTTTTGTGATGTTGAGTGAATCCTGGATCTGAAAATGGGATTTACCGGGCCCCTATGGTAAAATTTTGAAACCGGTAACGTGAACCCTCCTGCAGTCCGACGTATTAACTTGCAATTCCACGGTGAAGCTTTTTCCTTGAAAAAAATGAATGGTCAAACATATGAGCAAATTAACTTACATACTTTCTATTATCTTATTTTTCTACATTTTTTAATCCTAGATTGATTCGTTTCCCATGCACCTTCCCGCTTTACAACTTCCTTGTGTTGCAAATACTAGTAGGAAGTGGCACCCACATAGATTAGTATTACCAGTAACGGTTAAAAATCTGTCTTACTGTGTCATTAGTTTTGTTCATCCATCAAATTGCCCAACTTATAAGTAGCCAGTGAAACAAGTATCTTTTCCCCAATTAGTTGCCTCGTATATATGTTTTAAACAAGTGCAGCACAATTGGGAAGTTATAGCTATATTTTGCCTAATTGAAAATGTAGAACATTATTGATAACATAACAAGAATAACTTCCTAGAACATCATTGATGAACGGATGGAATAATAACATGGTAAATTATGGTGTCCATATATATGAACTGTGCCCAATGATTACTGAGGAGTGCCTTTTGTTCTTCCAAATTGCACAAATCTTGACACGACACTATCAGTACTAGAGTAGCGAGTAGTTACAAATCAAACCCTTAATATGCATTAAAATTTGTATTTTTCACTTTTGGTAAGAGCATCGAAGCAATGATTTGCCAAGATCTACTAAATATATCTGCAGGAAATGGATGCTAATGGTGGAATTGTTGCCACTGCGATCAAGTACTGGATCATTGACTTTGTCACTCTTGTCCTATGGATCATGCCACTGTAAGTTAAAAAGATTCAAAAACCTGGGTTTCACAAGTTTTTTTCGAACTGTTCATTTGCCATTAACTAATTGCTAGTTTTATAGATGCCAAGGTATTCATATTAGTTCGTGTGTACCTTTCAGGATCATCAACTTGGAATATAATGATAACGGGGAGTTAGTCTTCAAGAACTTCTCACTGATAGCCATCTCTATTAAGTGCTTGAGAATTTTCATGACAGCGTGCCACGCTGCTCATATCATGGGATTTGTTGAGGCGTTGGGATTATTTCTTGCGAGTTTAATCGGATTCTGTTTTCACTCAGTTGCTATTGCGATTCATCTGAGCAGCATCCGCAAATCTTGTGCGCAAACCTGGGTAAGAGAGAATTAACTAGTACTCAATCTATAGTGTATTGATATGTAAGGGGGTGTATTAAATGCTACCTCGTTAACTCCGTATTAATCACAGTATAATACTTGCACCAAAATTGTACAGATGATCGGCATTGCAATCTACATGGGGGTTGGAATTGGCTGGCTTCAATATGGGATGCTAATCCCAGTGAATCAGGCTTGGCATGCTGCTGTTGTTCCTACGATCATCATTCTTACGGTATTGGTTGAAGCTATTCTAGGCGTGTGCAGCCAGGTATAGATTAAAACATGCATTACATATCATCCCCCAATATTTCATATAGTTCGTACATGAGAATTAATTGTGAGGAATTTTTTTAGGAAAAGTGGTTTTTGACGTCATTCCAAATTAACTTGTGGTATAGATAAACGAGGATGACAACAACCAACACCTACACCTCGACCTGATCATGAAATTGGTTGAGACGTCCATTGCCATCTGCCGGACTGTTGATTGCACACGAAGAGATTACCGCTTCCAGACAGAGAAGCTTCTTGTTTTGGTAAGGTCGATGTTTTATTTTGATCCTTTGGTGTCTGTCCACACACTCGCACTTGCATTGTCATTTCGGTGATGCATATAATATTGTTCGATCGATCAAGAGTTCAAGAACAAATCGTTATTGTTTAATTTCTTTCGCAGTTGTGGAACAGCTTGATCGTGCTGATCGGGACTTGCCGGATCGGCTGGATCGTATACAAGACGAGAATCATATGTAAGGTAGTAGAATGGCTTGGAAGGCGCTTATCAGATGCGGAGGAAGGTGTCCTAGAGCCTGTCATAGAGCGCGATGGACATGGTAATGCGGCGGAAAGGGTTGTGGAGGTGGTGGTGCTACCCGCTTAAGTGCTATATATATGTAGGCCCCGTTTGGCATAGCTCTAGCTCCAAGATCTATGTTGGATCTGTAGTTTGTTGACTAAATTAAAGTGATTTAAATATTTTTATTTAATATATAATATAAATGAAATGAGTCATGTAAATGCACTTAACATGCCTGCAACTCTAGATCCAGAATTTCCTAGAGCTACAGATGATTAGTTCTAGGAAATCTACAGATTTCCTAGAGCTAGAGCTTTGCCAAACGGGGCCGTAGTATGAATAACAGGGGCATCATGGTGCGCAAACTCCATGATTAAGAATTTTCATTTATGATTAAGACTTTCCATTCATGATTGATTCAGCATGTTAAATCAATGAATTCCTTTCCAAATCGATGCATTTTCGAATTAATGAATGTTAACGGGTTTACATGATATATAATATATCATTGCATTTGCACGTATCTAAAAGTAATCCAAAGGCCGGGAGGCTTGGTCCCCAGATATCATGTTGCCTCATTTCAACGTTATACACACACACACCATGGTGCTCAGGCTCTATGATTGAGACTTTCTATCCATGACAATCTAAAGGCAGAGATGCTTGGTGCCTAGACACCATGGTGCCCTATTTCAGCGTAAATAAATTGCCTGTTTACCCGAGCCGCTGTGGTGCGTATATATCCCATTTAGAATACAGAAATTTCACACGGTTCTTGTAGAAACCCTAAATTTTTGTGTTGTCGTCGTAAGCTCACAATGCCTTTAGCAATACTAGGATTGGGAGTGCACAAAGTGGGAATATTTTGTTTTCAGCAAATAACTGCGTGGTGGATTGGTAATTTGAAATGTATGTAGTGATTAATGGAATGCCTGTAACAGTGATGAAAACCTGTATGTAGTGATGTACGAAGAATTTACAGATCAATGGATATTATCTTGTTGGTGTGTGATAGAATTTGGTATCCCGAACCCCCAATGACCCGCGGAGTCCCGGCCTCCTCGCGAGGCCACGTCACGCCCGAGCGCTCGGCCGGCCGGCGCGTGGCGCAGGAATTTGCGTACGGCCGGCCGAGCCACTTCCCTCATATTTTTTTAAAATTACGTAAAGGTCCTTTTTCCTCGCGAATAAGTCCCTGCAAGTTTTTTCTTACAAAAAAATTTTTAGATGGCACCCCGCGGGTTCTCGAAATTACGTATAGGTCCTTATTTACTTACGTACAAGCCCTTTCAGGTCCTCGATTTTTAAAAAAAACCCCTTTGATTTTTCTGAAATTACACATTTGCCCTTGTTTTTTTTTTGAAACTCTCTGCGGATTATCGCATCTTTTACTTTGGTCCACACGGTAGCTAGCGCGGCGTGCGCCGCGCCTATGTGACTAGTGTACTACATAATTTGATACGAGTATGACAATTGGTCGAAAGTGGGCCATTCGCATCATTGAGGTGTTTCTGACGATACATGACCGATGCAGGGTTGCAGCCCTTCAGCGCTACCGAATCATGGAGGCAACAACACACCAAGCTTGCTGCTCACCTGAACTGCACCGCACGAACTAATTAACCGGCAAACTTTTTTTGTTTCTTTTTTGAAGCTAAAAAATCCTGATGGTCCGATGTCATTGAAGACAGAATTTTACATAGTGCTGCAACAACAGGGTAGCCGTTGTGATGTGGACTATACCAAAGCAAATTATTTGCCAGGATATGAGCCTCATGCACCAGTTCCCTGAGCGCATGAAGAACTTGAGCCTGCAAAGAAGCAATCTTTTGCAGGAGCTGAAGCCTGGAGTATGGACGGTTTGATTCTCCAATTTTGTGTGCTGTTCTCTTCATTGATCTCCCGGACTAGAACTTGATAATCAACGAAAAACCAACAGAATGCACCTGTAAAGTCATTAAGAATCGATCGAGTTGCTTGTAGCAGTGCCTAAGCTTCTGCCTGGAGTGGCAAGGCATCACCTGTTCCCTGTTTATTTATTTGAATCCTGCAATTCCAAGGCTGTGTTTGTTGCTGCATAGCAATGCCATTACCAAATGTTTTGAGCCCCAAGAGGCATCAGTGTAACAAACGTGAGAATATGCAGATTAAAGCATGCTGCTGTTGTCCCTTTGATCATCATTGTTGCGGTATTGTTGAGGACATTCTGGGCGTGTGCAATCAGGCATAGATTAAAGCAGAGCATACCATCTAATTACATATATCCCGTACATGATAGTTGTGGGAAAATTATTTTCAGCAAATTTGATTTATTTATTTTTACATTCCGAACTTGTGGCGTAGATAAACCAGTCAGAATAAAATAATTCTCTAATTCAGCTGGTGCTGAAGTAAAGCATCACCCAGATAGTTGGAAAACGTACACATATATGTGATCTCAACTGAAGATCAATGAATTCATGGAATGGAACGGGACATGTGAAGATGGCGATAGAGTGGTTTGATGGAAGAGGTGCAGAGCAACAAGTCTTATCTCATAGGCAGAAATGTAGCCACAGTCATCGCCGTAGGGAGCAACAAGTCTCTCTGAATCTGCTTTGTCTTCCATAATGCACGTTCCAATGGGCAAAAGATAGATGATCGGGCATCCTCCACTCAAGGAACGGAACGCCCTGAACGAAAATGCTAGCTCCGTCCATTCTACGGAGCCATGGTAATGCTCTAGGCAACATCCACGATGAGCTTCTTTATGTCAGTAGACCGCGACGGCACCAAGCTTGCCTCGCCATCGCCGTCACCGACACACGCCATCACCGAGATTTCGAGGCCCTCTGCTTCGATTATAGCCACACGACCATCCCGCGATGCGGCCAGCATAAACAGCCGGCTCCTCATGCACTTATCTGGTACTTTGATCGTCGACGTTCTACCGGTGCCCGTATGAAACACGAAGACAAAAGTACTCATCGACGACGCAATAATTTTTCCTGCATAGGCAATGGATGGCGCCATGGGACAGAACAAGGACGCCATGTAACCATGAGAAGGAGAACTGGCTGCAATTGGGTCGTCGGACAAGGCCCCAAGCGCCGGCGTCGTCCGAGCACAAGTCTTGGTACGATAATGGTTGGCGATCTCTTGATTCAATTCGTATGGCGAACGCCTGGAAGTTGGGGTGCAAATGGAGCGGATAATTTTCGTCCGTCCGACCTACCAAAGGCATGTGGAACAGATACGGAAAGGGTAGATTGGTATCCGGCACTATCCGTGTCTGACTCCGACTCCGAGGAAATAATATGGAATATGATACGAGATAAGTGATATCCGTTCGTATATATCTATATGTCAAATGATATGAGGAAGTCTATTATGACTTCACCTAAGAACAAAATAACATATAGAAAGATTGTCACATCTAAACAAGCAAGAGTACTAAGTGTTCTTCCTTCAACATTTTAGTAATCAGTGTCTCCATGTTCGCTTTGATTGTATCATACTGTCGAATGTCCTGTGCAAAAAAAATGGATAATTTCCGTCCGACTGACTGTTCGAAAGATTATGGAACGTATACGGAATGGAGAAATAGATATACGACATTATCCGTATATGACTCTGACTCCGAGAAAAAAATATGGAATAGAATACAGGATAAGCGATATCCCGTCCATATCCACTCCGATTGCACCCCTACCTGGAAAGTATTGGGATCTTTGTAACATCCCAAAAATTTGGATGTTCAAAAATTTTTATTGCATCTTGCTGGCATTCAAAGTTATTTTGAATAAATTATTTGAAACCTTTTTGAGATTTGTGGCATGCAAATTAATAATCAAGAATAATTCCCCAGTGCAAATAACAAATAGGTAAATAACAAAGATGGAAAAAGTTAGTACAGGTCATGACTTCAAAATACCCAAAATCTTGATTTAAAATTCAGGTCAATAAAATGTATCCAAAAAGAAACTAGAATATATCCATAAATATCTAAACCAAAAATCTCTTCTTTAATCCAATTAGCAACCCAAAAATTAGGTACAAAACTTAAATGGAGATAATTCTCAAATACAAATAAGAATTATGAAATAAAATAGTTTGAATGTGAGTTAACAATACTAAGAACCAAAATCTAGAAAACCAAATTAAATGAAAATTCACCTTACGTCAAATTGACCCGAGCACTCAAACTCAAATTCAACTTCGAGGATTTCAAACTGAATATTCAAAACTATTCTAGAGTTGGGATTTAAGAAAAAGGGTGTTAAATATGCAATACTCAAGCTTTCTAGAAACTCATTTTCCCAAAATTTACATTAGTTATTTCCCTTATTTTTCAGAAATCATGGCCTCAACCTTTTTCTACTCTCCCCTTTACCCCCTCTTTCTCTTGCACGCAGGCCCCACCCCTTCCTCTCTTCTGCCAGCCGGGCCCGGCCTGCCCCCTCTCTCTTTTCTCCCCCCTCCTTTCCCTGCTTTTCTTTTCCCGGTCTTCTCACTCGCGTCAGCCGCACGGTAGCCCAGCGCTCCATGTGCGTCTGTCGCCCTGCGTCAGCCACCACCTGCTCGGTCGCCATCGCCGCACACCGTGCCCATCCCCTGCACGTCTACCCGCCCCACGTTATTGCGCCCACACCCTGCTGCGCCTCTGCCCTGCCGTCCCGTCGCGCCGTCCGGCCACGCGCTGCCCACGCCCGGAGTACCCACTGCCCACGCCCCAGCTCCATCCCCTCTCCGCGCTATAAGCGTGTGTTTGGTTCAGAGTCATGGTGGGACGGGACGGATCCAACCCATTTTTTAGGGATAGAACCGACCCTGTTTCGTGTTTGGTTGCAAGGGATAGGACAGTCCCTGTTTTCTATTTGGTTTAGGGACAAAAGGTTTGGGATGACAAATCTGACATGCGGGGTCTACCTGTCAGTCTCTTTTCTGGGATTGCAACAGCTCGTGGGGCCCACTCGTCCCACCTCATCCCTCACCATCCCCTCATTTCTAGGGGATAGGAGCATCCCCAATTTGAGAGTATATTCGCAGAATATTCCCTAGAGGGATATCCCCCATCCCACTCGCCTCTGAACCAAACAGCTCTGGAACGAGGACCACCCCATCCCATCCCCCATAGTCCCATGAACCAAACACATACTAAGTCTTTCCTCGGTCCCCCTTGCGCCCGTGCTCCACGCTTTCTTCCCTACCCCTTCCTCCTTCCTCCACCCTAGCCGCCGAGCACGTCCGCCTATGCCTCCACGCCGTCCCGGCCATCCTGCGAAGCCCCGGCCAATTCGGCCGTGCTAATTCGCGCCTCTACCCTCCCTCATCCTTCCACTGCGAGGAATTTCCCCAAGAACCGCCGTGCTCGCCGGAGTGGCCATCTTCCCCGTCGCTGGCCAAAATCTCCGCCATTAGCGCCACCTCTTCCCCAGGCGACCATTCTTCGATTCCACGCGCAGAGGGCGACATCTCGCCGGCCCGAAGCCTCCTCGACGGTCGGTTGGCGCCCTCCCTCGCCGGAGCTCCTCCCTCCATGGTGGCCCGACTGTGCCACCACCGGCCTCCGCCGCCAGCTTCCCTAGGCACCTCTTCCGTTTGTCTTATCCATTGGAGAGCTCCCCCTGTACCCCCTAGTGCTCATGCCCACATCAATTTTGCCCTTCCTCCCACCGGCACCGCCGCCCCCGTCCCACCCCGCCGCCGGTCGCTCTCGGTGCCGCAGCCCCTTTCTAGCGCCACCCCGAGCCGCACCACCCCCTCCACCGGCTCCCACACCCTGCAAGCGTTCCGTTTTTGTGCTCGCCGGCGTCTCCCCGGCCGCTCCCCACCGGCGGCGCTACCATCCCCTCCGTGTGCCCCGCCTCCCCTGTTTCGGCCGAATGGGGCTCTGTTGTGGAGCTCGGTCTCCACATCACCTCATATGAATGATTTTCCCTCTGTCTGTCGCGAAGGAACGTTGGCCCGGTTGGCCACCAGCACCCGGCCCTAATCTCCCTCACCAAGAGGTCCTAAGTTCGCTCTCTGTCCTCCCCCATTTCCATTCTTTTTATTTTGTTTTTGTTTTGCCTTCTTTACTCCATTGCAGTTAAGAGAAAGTTAAGGAAAAATATGAAATTAGTCCCTGGAAGCCAACAAATTTTATTAGGATTATTTAAGATTTAATATTTGATTAGTTACCATACATGCATAATTGATGTGTCTTTATTATTTATCTTAATCTAAACATTAAGGAAAGACATCAATAAAACATGGTTTCGCTTAATGTCCAAATTTAATAAAAAATCCTAATTACTATACACACACACACACATCCAAGTTAAATTTAAGGAGAATTAGGAAAATACTCCATGGAAGCTAATAAAATTTGTTTGAGACAAAGAAATCAGATTATTTAAGCTTTAATGTGGATCCAAGGTCACATGTGAGTAACTAATGTAATTGGGAACATTTGATTAAAAATCTAAATTTTATAAGGCATACATAAAATGTGGACTCAGTTGCATGACCAATTTTAATAAAGATCTCAATTAAAAATATACTCAAGATTAATATTAAGGAGATAAGTCTCAAACGCTAAATATAGTTAATAATGACAGTTGGTGCATAGGTTAGTGTTTCACATAAAATGACCCTAGAATATATTGTATAAAGTATTTGTGCAACAAAAGCAGTATATAATTAAGTGATACACAATTAGCCATCTAAAGTATGACGGTCGTTACTATATCTTTAAAAAGGTCATGAAAATACTTTCACGACAAACATTAAATAAAATGGAAATGTTAGGTTGTTGCTATCTAGGTTATAGGTACGTGACTCGTGTAAAAGACTGCAATAAATATAACAATTGGGCACATAATGCTGAAAACTATTAACAAAACGACTAACCCTTGGCTCAGAATGCAAGTTATGTTAAGGCGATATATGAACCCCTAGGTCGGGGTTAATGCTCTTACGATGTACAAGCTAAGTGCCATGCAAGAAATAACAAAGCTAATATTATAAAGCAGCACATAGGCCTACCCTGACTCATAGAACTTTCTTGATAAACACAAAAATAATGAAGGAAACTATTAATACAAAGATCGAGTCATCGTACTCTGCCATTAGGTATACCTAGTTGCCTCCGAGCACTAAACAAAATAATCTCATGAATATACCTTTATCATGACCTATCCTTTGACTTCCGTTTTGGCAAGTTTCCCTGCCATTTCCCACTTTACTCCAATCACTGACATCAACAATACTCCGCGTCCGATCAACCATGTCTCAAATCACCTGTTTGATCATAATAAAAATTAACCGAGTTCAATTGGGTTTATTTGGATTTATTTGGATCTTTTGAGTTATTTGTTTTTATTTGAATTCAATTGCATAGCACGTAATTAGAAATTGGAGTCCGGAAGAATCAAGGAGCAAACGAGGCCGAGATCGAAGTAAAGATAAAGACCCGAATCTCAAGATCGACAAATGAGAAAGCTTTGAGTGAGCTCAAGACTGTAGTAAACCGCGCAAGGCGAGTCAATACTTTGATCATGTTGAACCTACATTTTCTGCAAATTACTTTGGTTTAAATTATCAAATTGCATGCTGTTATTTTATATGCAAATATATGTTTAATTTAAGATTCTAGTTATATGCCCATTGTTTACCTTGAATAATATTACACCTCTTTTGAAATATTTGAACACGTGAACCTTGTCGCCCTAGCAAAATTATAATGGTAACCTTTCGAAAATAAGTCCCTAATTATACGCCATGCTTAGAACTGCATAGATACCAGGGGGCGCTGAAATGCCCCAAGCATCATTATCATTTTTCAATCATGAGAAACTGGTTTGGGAAGTCATGGTGGTAATGACTGGAATATGTTGGTATGATTATTTTATGTTCCCAAAAACCTCAACTTGCTTAAATATCTGGACGGATGGTTCGAGGGTGTGTGTAAGTGGTGCAGTGGAAGCACAAAGTGGTTAGTGGTAGAACCGCCCAGGTAACCCTAAGGACCGAATCTTGTGATGATCTCCTTGTGTACAATAGTACAACCACAAGCTGGCAAAGTGTAGGTAGGGCTAACTAAGTTGCATCGACTTAGTAAGGGTTGCGCCGGTGTGACCACGGGCAGGTAGAGGGGTGGCCACATCCTCCGACGTGACGGCGCAAGAGGGGGCTTCTGGAAGGGTGGTCGTACCCCGAAGGAAGTGGAAACCTTAGCGGACGTGACCCTGCTAGGAAAAATGCATTGTAAAGGTCCTGTGATAGTCTACTCAACCGCATGGCTAAGGAATCATGTGGGGGCACGAGTGGATTTATCTCTTGTGGGTAAAGTGTGCAAACTCTGCAGAGTCAAAACTATTCGAATAGACATGTCCACTGTCGTAGGGGTGGCCCCCACCTAAGCCCAGTAGGCCTGTTAGAGGAATGTAAGGCCCAAAATGGGACATGTGTAATGACATAAGTACCCCTGAAGGGGATACTCGGATGTAAGGGTATAATTGTAAAAGCACTCCTCATGTGGATATATATACATACAACACAGGCCACGGGGGGGGACCCTAAGCCATCACTCACCTGACTCTCCACTACCATACTCTCTTCCTGTCTGGTCCGTAGCCACCACAGTTGGCGTCGTCCGTGGGGAGGACAAGAGCAAGCCTCCAGATCCGAAGGAGGATGGCACCAAAGAAAGCTTCATCGACGGCGACAAAAAGGAAGGTGGACGCGGCGAAGCATCACGACGTTACCCTGGCTTCGACGTCGGTAGCTGCAGGCATGGATGGCGATGCGAGTGTGGCGGCCGACGGCACCGGCGTTCATGACGCGATGACCGACCCCGCCAACACCGCCGCGACGACCGATCCCGTCACCGTCGCCGCAACGTCCGACCCCGCCACCATCACCGCGACGGTTAACCCTGCCACCATTGCCGCGACGACCGTCAAAACCGCCACGCGCGTCGCAGGTAACCCCATCGCAGGTACCGCAGCTGCCGCCGGCAGCGCCGCCCAAGCGCTCGGAGCTGGTAATGCCGGCGCGCACGCTGGCGCGACGTCAGCCCTCCCACCTAGTATGGGAATGGCGAGCGGCTCCGGTGGTAACGGGGGCTTCGTCACCGATTCCGGACTCCCCCATGCCAGCGCAGCGGGCAATCCAGGAGCGCAGGACGTGGTGGCCACCGCTCCGACTGTACCACCAGGAGTGCCGTCAGTCCCACCCGCGTCCGCAGCAGAAAATGCCCTGCTGGAGGCCCTCAACGCGTTCTAGCGGGAGCTAACAGATCTCCGCGGGGCCGTGCGGGACATGCAGGAGGCTCGAAGCCAACAGACCCCGCCAGGGGTCGCGGTGGAGCCCACGCCGGAGAGGGCGGACAGCCGTGACGCCCCCACATCCAGCCGCGTCCCGCTACGACATGTGGATTCGGAGTCCCCGCTCTCCGCGGGCCTGCAGCAGGCGGCGTATCCGGAAGACTTCAAGTTCCCCAGCGCTATCGAATCGTACAAGGGCGACACGGACCCGCGAGAATTCGTGCGTGTACGAAACCGCCATCGAAGCCGCTGGCAGAGATGACACCACGAAGGCGAAGGGACTCCCCCTCGCGTTGCAAGGCGTGGCGCTCTCTTGGTTTTTACCATTGAGCCAAACTCCATTTACGCATGGGAGCAGATCCGCGGCCGCCTCTATAACAACTTCCAGGGGAACTACGTCGAGTGAGTTGACGCAGATCAGCTCTTCGCAGTGAAGCAGAAATCCTCAGAGAAGCTACGGGATTACTTCAAATACTTTGCGAAGGTACGCTGCCAGGTCAAGGACGTTAACAAAACGACCATTATCAATGCAGCCATACAGGGCCTTCGCCCCGGCCCGATTGCCGAATACAACGCACGAAAGCCAATCAAGACAGTGGCGAAGCTCTTCGACAAAATGGAGGAATACGCCAGGGTAGAAGAGGACGCGCGTCGAAGGCAAGGTGACGACTCCGACACCAATCTCGAAGGCCTGGCCAAGAGCGAAGACCCGTCGAGAGACGGCTCCTCGATGGGCAAGCGCAAGCCGGAGCCGTCCAAGGATGCCTCCGAACGCAAGGACGCCCAGCACAAGGAGTCGTCCGCCGACAAGCCCAAACGCGGCCAGCAGAAGTCGCGGAGGAGGCCCCGATACGTCTTCAACATCGAGGGCGGCTCCGAGGACAATGCCCCCGCCGGCCGTGGTGGTAGAGGGCACCGGGGGCGAGGACGGGGCCGCGGCCGGGGTCGTGACGATAGAAGCCGCGGGGAATACGAAGACCACCACCACGGGCAGTGGTGCGAGGTCCACGGCCGAGGTACCCATGACACGCGGGCGTGCATCTCTATTGCGGCACTCCGGCAAAGCGTCACCGGGGACAAGAACGCAGAAGCAAGTCCGCCTGTCATGGCCCACATTCAGCAGCCTTTGGAAGCCCCCATGCAGGTCCAAGATCAGGGACCGCTGCCCCAGGAGGGCCTCCTGCGGATTCAGGATCATATACAGCAGCCTCGGGCAGGCCTCTTGCAGCTGCAAGCCCCGGAGGGGGCCCAGTGCAGGGTCATCAATGTCATCTCCGGAGGTTCCTCGTTGGAGTTTGCCTCGGCACGGCAGCGGAAAGCCTTCGCAAGGAGGTTACACCACGTGGCGGCGTACCCAGCGCAGGCACCCCCGGAATGGGCGCAACATGAGATTACTTTCACACCCGCTGACGCCCAGGGTGTGGAATTCCCACATCAAGACCCCCTCGTCATCCGGGCCGCCATCGCGGGGTGCGACGTTGGCCGCATTCTGGTGGACGGCGGCAGCTCCGCAAACATCTTATTTGCAGTAGCCTTCGACCAGATGGGGATCCCCCGGAGCCGACTGGGCTCCTCGGGAATCCCCCTACAAGGCTTCGGAGGTCAACCCCTGCAGGCGCTGGGCCAGATATGCCTACAAGTCTCCTTTGGCCAGGACGACAATGTACGGAGCGAAGACGCCATCTTCGACGTTGTCGATATCCTGTACCCCTACAATGCCATTTTGGGGCAAACAATCCTCAACTCCTTTGGAGCGGTGCCCCACCACGGCTTCCTATGCATGAAGCTCCCCGGACCGCGGGCCATAATCACTATCTGCGGTGACCAGGACATGGCCCAGCGTATCGAGGTCGGCACGAAAGGCCCGCACCACGAGGCTCAACGGAACGCCTAGGATGGGAACCGTAATGTGAGGACCTGCGACGTCCTAGGGAACCAGCTTGGCGGACCCCCGTGCAGATCGCCCTACTACCAGAGGCTCCGGCCGCGTTAGCAATGAGTGGTTAGTGCCTCCGTTTTTTGTAATCGCTCACTCACGCAAACGGGAATTTAATAAAGTTCACTGTTTGCCATAGACTCCTCACTGCCTACAGAGATACACGGCGAGAACACGCGGAGGCCCGCCCCCGCACGTACTCCCGGAGTATAAACAAAGACGCGCTCGCGCACGCACTCTCCGTGAAAAACACGGGCACGAGTATAAACAAAGACACGCGTCCATGCGCGCACTCTCCGTGAAAAACACGGGCATGAGTATAAACAAAGACACGCGTCCGCGCGCGCACTCTCCGTGAAAAACACGGGCATGAGTATAAACAAAGACACGCGTCCGAGCGCGCACTCTCCGTGAAAAACACGGGCATGAGTATAAACAAAGACACGCGTCCGCGCGCGCACTCTCTGTGAAAAACACGGGCATGAGTATAAACAAAGACGCGTGGGAGGACGCCTCCGCGCGCAGTCTACGGACTCTAAATAAGACGTAGCATTGAGGTCCGCCTCCGCACGCACCTCACCGCCAGCAACGCGCGGAGGCTTGCCTCTGCGCGCAGTCTACGGACTCTAAATAAGACGTAGCGTTGAGGTCCGCACGCACCTCACCGCCAGCAACGCGCGGAGGCTTGCCTCCGCGCGCAGTCTACGGACTCTAAATAAGACATAGCGTTGAGGTCTGCCTCCGCACGCACCTCACCATCAGCAACGCGCGGAGGCTTGCCTCCGCACGTAGTCTACGGACTCTAAATAAGACCTAGCGTTGAGGTCCGCCTCCTCACGCACTCTACGGAGTATAAATAAGACGCGGATGTTGTCCCTGCGCACTCTACAGAGTATAAACAAGACGCGGATGCCGCGCACGCATGGGCAATTGCTCCTGTGTGTACTCTCCGGAGTATAAATAAGACATGGATGTCGATCCCACGCACTCTCCGGAGTATAAAAAAAAAAGAAGACGCGGAGGCATCCCTGCGCACTCTACGGAGTATAAACAAGACGCGGATGCCGCGCACGCATGGGCGATTGCTCCTGTGCGTACTCTTCGGAGTATAAATAAAACGTAGATGTCGATACCATGCACTCTCCGGAGTATAAAAAAAGATGCGGAGGCTATCCCTACGCGCTCTACGGGGTATAAACAGGGCACGAACCCCGCTCACACATAGGCGTTGCTCCTGTGCACACTCTTTGGAGTATAAATAAGGCGTGGGCGTTGATCACACGCAGTCCGCGAACCTCAGTATGGCGTTCACCTCCGCACGTACCCTGCGGGACATGAGCACGGCGCACCGCGGGGGCCCACTCCTATGCACATCCCGCGGAGTACCAAGGTGACGCGTCAGGGGCTAGCTCCTGCGCGATCGCGCGCGCGGGCGAAAGGCACCAGAGGCTGTCCTCGCACAACCCTAGGGGCGGAGCGCTCGCGCGTCTACTTCGACCAAGGCGCCAGCTCCGCTGCCCCCACTTCGAAGGGTAAGGGACGGAGCGCAAGCGCGTCTACTTCGACTACGGCTCCAGCTCCGCTGCCCCCACTTCGAAGGGTAAGGGACGGAGCGCTCGCGCATCTACTTCGACTAAGGTGCCAGCTCCGTTGATCCTACTTCGAAGGGTAGGGGACGGAGCGCTCGCGCGTCTACGTCGACTAAGGCGCCAGCTCCGCTGCCCCCACTTCGAAGGGTAGGGGACGGAGCGCTCGCGCATCTACTTCGACTAAGGCGCCAGCTCCGCTGCCCCCACTTCGAAGGGTAGGGGACGGAGCGCTCGCGCATCTACTCCGACTAAGGTGCCAGCTCCGCTGATCCCACTTCGAAGGGTAGGGGACGGAGCGCTCGCGTGTCTACTTCGAACCAAGGCGCCAGCTCCGCTGATCCCACTTCGAAGGGTAGGGGACGGAGCGCTCGCGCGTCTACTTCGACTAAGGCGCCAGCTCCGCTGCCCCCACTTCGAAGGGTAAGGGACGGAGCGCTCGCGCGTCTACTTCGACTAAGGCGCCAGCTCCGTTGCCCCCACATCGAATATTGAGGGACGGAGCGCCTAGGCGGTTACTTCAACTATGCATCCACCTTGATACCCTAGCTCCCGCGGCGCAAACCGTCGTGTACGGGCAAGCGTCGTAACCCTCCGAGTTCACCATGGGACAGCGCAGCCAGAGGGGCGGAGACGCACTTCGCAAGTTCCAACCAAGATTATTCTTTGCATTTGTTGAAGGACGCTTACAAAGTCAAATTACAAAGGCATACAAACACCTCCGGTGCGCAAGGACGCTACTCGGCAGACTCATCCTCAACACGCGTCCGTGCCGAGGCCCCGCTCGAAGGCGCCCGACCTGCCCAAAAATCCAGCGCTTCCTCGGCCCTTCGCCAGCGCCGAAGACGCCGTCGGGTCGCAAGGTCGGCAATTAGTAGCCGACCCCGGCTGTGCAGCTGCTCGGAACAAGGGGGCAAAGATCAAAATAGCGGCGAAGCAACTTCGTACTTTATTCCAAAAAGAAACAGCATCGGTTACAACGCACGCTAACACGTGACAACCTGCCGTCACACCTGTGGGTTCGCAGCGTCCTCCGGGGCCGCAGCGCCATCCTCGTCGCGCTGAGGGACCTCGTCCAGAAACTGGCCAAGGTTTCCCTCGCCGTGTAGGTTATTCCGCAGCTCGACCATGGCTACGGCCTCCCCGCAGTACTCCCATATCCGCTCATGGAAGAACTTCACGGCGCGGCGAATGGCGCGCACGGCGCCGGACATTACCCCGCCTCCGGCGGGCATCTCCAGTCGAGGATCGGCTAGCCCGGCAACATGTTCACAGCCGCGGAGTCGCAGGAGCGCACATGTCAGACAGATGCCACGTAGGCGCAGTGGTTGCCAAAGGTCGTCGCAGCACCACGTGCAATGTCGGCTGCGTCTCCGATCCACCGAAGCGATCGCGACAGGTCCTCGAGCCCGAAGGAGCGTGCCGGCACTTCGGCGATAAGCCTCTTTAGGGTGTCCTCCAGGGCCAACATAGCGTCCCAAGCCGCTACCGAAGCGTCGCCCAAGGCTCGATCCCGCTCCACTAAAGAGGCGGCAAGCTCGCCGTTCTCCCTCTCCAACGCGGCAAC
Organism: Dendrocalamus latiflorus; assembly: GCA_017311315.1. Lineage (NCBI taxonomy): Eukaryota > Viridiplantae > Streptophyta > Magnoliopsida > Poales > Poaceae > Dendrocalamus > Dendrocalamus latiflorus. The sequence continues at coordinate 26,111,701 of CM029621.1, forward strand.
TTGTTGCAGCAAGCCGTCTCGCTCCGCTGCAATTTCCTGCTGCGCCGCCTCCGCGGTTGACGCCTGGGCCGCGGCAATGAATTCCTCGGCGTGCGATTTCAGGCGCGCGCACTCGTCTTCCAAGTGGCGGATACGGCCATCTTGGGCAAACCGCACCCCCGCAGCTTCGCACAGCGCCACTTCGGCGGTCTGTAGCCTAGCCTGTAGCGCCCTCTCTTCGCGGACGTAAACCGTTTGCAGCGCCTGGGCCAGCACGAGGGTCTGCGCGGCCAAGGGGGTCAGCAAGTTTTCGTGCGGTCATTAGTGGTCCTAAGGTCAGGTACTTACCCTCACTCCCAATACCTCCAGTGCGTCCCCAAGACGCCCCGACCCGTAGGTCAGCAACGTTTGCTGGCCAATGCTGGCGGCCGTGTCGTCCGCAATCCCACACCACGCCCTCAGCGCCTCTGATGGAGGAACGAAGTCTGCTGGGCTCGGGCGTGCGGTGGCCGCACCGCCAGTGTCGAGGCCCCCGTATCCCGAGGGCTCCCCGTCCTCTGGGATAAGTATCGCTGTAGGAAAAGACACCGATCTAAAGTCTCATAAGAAGCGCTGCCAAGGTAGGCCAAGGTAGCTTACCCTCGGTGGCGGACGATGGGCTCTGCGCGAACGCCTCCTCAGCCTCGGGCGGGTTGGCAACAGCACCAGCCCCCGCGGACAGCGTTGGCCCCTGGGTTGGCGGAGCCTCCGCACTGCGACCCGAAGCCGGCGGTTCCCGCGCCACGGTCGCCACGACTTGAGGAGTCGGAGAAACGCGAGACGCAGGGACTTCGGCGCGTGAGAAGGGGCCCCATAGGCTCCTAATGCTGGTCGCTACGGCAAACCCCCTCGAAGTCTGGTGAAGGGGGATCGCAGGCGTGGCCGCTTCGCTTGAGGAGGAGGAGGCCTCCATAGCAGCAATGCTCGCAGATGGGGCCCCCGCGACCGCAACGCTTGTGGGCGGAGGCTCCACCCTCATAAGCTCCGCGGGAGGCATCCCAGCCTCGGCCGCTACCGTCGGCGGAGGCCCCGCCACACTTACCCCCGCAGAAGGCAACCCCAGCACCGTCGTGGCCGCGGACAAGGGCTCCGCCCTGGCGCCGCTAGCTAACACCGGTTCTGCCTCGGCGACCGTCGCGGGCGTAGGGACCTCCCCCTCCCGGTAGCCCACGGAGCGTTCTCCGCCCCCGGCACCGCCCAAAGACTCTTCGCCCCCGGCGCCCGTGCCCTCCTCCAGATCCGAGTCGGCGTACTTCGCCGAATCCAACTCTGCGGAGGCGGCGGCAGCCGTCGCACCGGGCGCGCCCGCAGTAGTTCGGGCCCTCCTACGGGACGGCGCTTTCGTCCCTACGGCACCTTCATCTTGGTGTTGCGGGACCAGAGGGGCGTGTTCTGGAACACGAAGGCCCATGGCCTCGCACGCGCGGTTTATCCGCCCTAGCCCCACCTCTGCCGTCGCGGCCACGCGCTTCTCGTGCTCCTTAGCGGTGTATGGCCCAAGGAACACGCGCGCTGCTCACTCCGCGTCCTCCAGGCGAACTCCTGCGCAGGTCGGGGGACACGATTAGACGCAACGCAGTACGCGTGAAGGAAAGGAAGCGCATTGGCAAGGCTCACGAGGACCGGAGGGCGCCGGCAGTGAGCAAATGGACGGGAGGACGTTGTCGTCCCGAGGTTCCCCGGCGGTGAGGCGCCACTCATGGGCAAGCGGCGCCACGCCATACATTATGTACTCCTCAGCGAGGTTGCGCATGTTGAAGCGGGCAGTGATCCCCACAAGTTGACGCTGCCGAAGTTCGACAACGCCCCGCCCTTTCGCCCCCTTCGGCTGGCACCGCGCTTCGTGCAGATACGCGAACATCGACGCACTGGGCCGGCACGCATCCGAACGCAAGGCCCAGCTATATACGGCGAGGCGAGCCACCGCGTTCGGAGTTAGTTGCGCCAACTCCAGCTTGAAGGTTCGCAGCACGTCGCCAACGATCGCCGCGGTCGGGATGCGGAGGCCGGCTTCGAAGTAGGCGACGAAGACGAGCGCCTCTGACTTCCCAGGCCGTGGTTCCATCTCATCGGTAGCGGGCAGCCGCACCGCTTGGCGGTCCGATAGCTTCCCTGCGCGCAGCAAGGCCTGGATCGTCCCCTCCGTCACGAGCGTGCGGCCCAAGTCGCTCGAGTGCGGGCCCTCCTTCCTCTCGGCCGCCAACCACCATTTGTCTGCCGCCGTTGGATCGCGTTCTTCGAGCGCGTAGTCCACCTCAAGTGGCGAGGGCAGCCGGCGAATGTCAAAGCCGCCAGTCACCTGAGAACGCTTGTCGTCGGGCGCCATCGTCGTTCGCGGGCAGGAGGAAGTGCAGTAGCAAGGAAAGCAATGAAGTGCAGGAGGCGACGCGGGCGGGGGGAGAGTGCGTTGAACAAACACGTATGTGACACCACGAGGAGTATTTAAAGAACCCTCGCCCCACAATGGCTGAAGCCGAAGCGTTGCGACGGCAAACCACTCACCCCCCAATGGCCGAAGTCGAAGCGTCGCGACAACACGCGCGTGCCAAATGCGGCCGCGTCCGTACAGAAGCTTGTCAGCGCACAACGCCCCAATAGCGCCCCGCCACGCATCGACCTCAGCATGCAATAAATGCAGGAAGTACGACCCGACGCAGCTGCTGGCGCGTGTTGGCGCGGTTTTTTAGGCTAATTGACTACAACAATCCCCGCTCCGCCGGCGAAGCCTTGAATTCGACTTCCGCTGCGCCTAGGCAGACTCGGCTAGGCGCCAGCTCCGCTGCCACCCCTTCGAACGGTAGGGGACGGAGCGCTCGTGCGCTTACTTCGACTAGGCGCTAGCTCCGCTGCCACCCCTTCGAACGGTAGGGGATGGAGCGCTCGTGCGCCTACTTCGGCTAGGCGTCGGCTCCGCTACCACCCCTTCGAACGGTAGGGGACGGAGCACTCGTGCGCCTACTTCGACTAGGCGCCCGGCCACTTCGGCTTCAAAGTCCACTTGACAACCTCATAACCTAACCCGGCGGGGATCCAGCAACCGGCCTACACCTCGTTCCATCAGGACGGAGCGCTCGCGCGTCTACTTCGGCTAGGCGCCAGCTCCGCTGCCACCTCTTCGAAAGGTAGGGGACGGAGCGCGCGCGTCTACGTCGGCCAGGCGATCGATGCCCCAGAAGAGATACCCCGGCTTCGACAAGCAGTTGGCCCCTAACAAGCCAAGGGTCGGCGCGAGTTCGGGCGTAGTCGAAGCGCACCACCAGACTGCCCGGGCCGGAGTTTAGGGCGTGAGGTATGCTCCCACTTCGGCTCCGACTCAGACTCCACCTCCGACCGCTATGCCAACTTGGGCCACAGCCGCGGCTTCAGCTTCGACTTCGACTTCGAGGAGGGAGTCGCCCGTCGACGTTCCCCACACATGGTAAAGACGGAGGTCACGTCGCGTCAAGTTTTGGCTTATTCTCATAAACAGACCACCTTCAAGGCATCAACACTCTTTGAAAAGTAATGTTGAGGGGCTTAATCAAAAAACCCGATTGAAGGTAGGCCTGTCTATGAGAACAAGGCAAGCCTTGCCTCTATATGCAGAAACGCAGCACGAAAGCAGGAGGTGCGACTAGTTGCTGGTAACAGACGCTAACCAAGCTCCTAAGAAAAACAGGCCTCCATCAGTACATCGACATCCCCCAAGCCGCGTAACGCCGCTACGGGATGTGGATGCACTGAAGGGGCCCGTTTTAAGGTACAATGCCGCACCAGCACGGTATATATACCCCATCAGCAGGGAAGTCCAACCGGCAGGAGCCCAACTGACGGAAGGAAGGTCCAACCAGCGGAGGAGCGTCGCAGCATCGTACGACCGCGACGTTTCAAGATCTGCGCCGCCCCAAGCACATCTCACCACGTGAACGGCCAGAAGAAGGAACGTCGCAACATGGTATGGCTACGGCGCCTAAGTTTCGCGCTGCGTCAGCCAGACCCCACTAGGCAGGCCGGCGATCACTCAGCGCCAGGGGCACTCAGCATCCGACTCCGCCAACACCTCCAATCTGGTCAGGGCAGCCGCCAACCCCGCCAAAATCGAAGGCGACTTCGACCTCGCTTCTGACCCCTACGCCAGCGTCGGACCCCTCGGTCTCTACGTCGATCCCGACCTCGACCTTCGCCCTGAACGGCACCCTCGACCCCACTACAGTAGGATCGTGGGGGCAACGAAGGCCTCGCCAAGCCGCCCGGCGCCATGCCCTCGCGACAGGACAAATACTACACCAAGCAGCAAGGTCAGTGCGATTCCAGGAGTCATTAAAGCACATTACCGGACCGCAGAGCCACAACCACCCCGCGCCTAGGGGAATTTGTGGCGCGAGGTCTGCCTCCGCTCCGACTTCGGCTTCGTAGCCCAAAGAACCTGCGGTGGAGGGTGGCCAGGGCAACTAGCGGCCCCGCCAAGGCGGATGCGTCTTCGACACCAACTTCAACTCCGAATTCAACTATGATTTGACTCTGACTCTGACTTCGGCCCGGAGGGCAACCTTGACCCCGCCGCTGTACGACCCTGCAGGCGAGGAGGACTTCGCTAGCTCGCCCAGCGCTATACCCTTGCGGCAGGGTGAACACTGCATTAAGCAATAAGGCTCCGCCAAACGCTGAAGAAGCTCACAGGCCGCAGGGACGGAGGGGGCCAAAGGGCTCGGCAACATGGCTTTGGCCCGTGAAGCCCTTCACCATGAGAGGCTCCTGTCGTAGGGGTGGTCCCCACCTAAGCCCAGCAGGCCTGTTAGAGGAATGTAAGGCCCAAAATGAGACATGTGTAATGACATAAGTACCCCTGAAGGGGATACTCGGATGTAAGCGTATAATTGTAAAAGCACTCCCCATGTGGATATATATAAATACAACACAGGCCACAGGGGGGCCCTAAGCCATCACTCACCTAACTCTCCACTACCATACTCTCTTCCTGTCTGGTCCGTAGCCACGACACCCAAGATCAAGGGCGGACATGAGAACTTAACCATATATAGTTCTATTTCAAAAACTTTGTGAATGGGAATGGTAAAGTGGAGGGCAGAGAAAGGCCCCTGATTTGTGTTGTCCTGGGTGTCGACCCAGTGGTAAGTTAAGCGGCTATAACGCTGAAAGATGATATATGGTGCGGATGCCATGTAACGGTAGATGGAATCTGGATCACTATTATTATTGCATTCTCTAACACATTATGTTTTGCTCAAAACTGCTAGGTCTCAGGAAATTTCTATGTATTATATTTCTGAATAATGATAATACATCTCACAAAGTAAAATGTCAGGAAGAATAGATAGAGTAGTAAGAAAAGTAAATGGTTGATTGTGTTAACCGCATAAAGTTGTTGGTGGATTCATGTCAATTATAAAGGTGAAAGTGATAGTGTGGATTCTGGGAGAAATAAATTGGTGGAGCCTAAGTGAATATATAGGCTAGGAAGATGATTTAAATGATTTTCGGAGAATTAGGGAGTGCAAAGATAATTGCTGGATTACAACACTGATAGCTAATATAAATTCTTGGGAGATGGTGGTGATAAAGTGATTAATAGAATATGATCGATTACTGGGTGGTTCAATTGAATCATTGGGAATTTGGAGGAATGATAACAATTATTGGAGTATAATCTTGATCGATGGTAATCTTGGTGGATGCATACTAAGGAATCGTAAATTTGATCACTGATATTATAGATGGAGGTATTCTAGTGAACTAGTTAGAGTTAGATCATGAATAATAAGAGGGAATATTGGAAGAGTAAATTATGGTTTTTGATCAATAACAAAAGGATTGAATTATTAGAAAGTCCTGATACAAATGATGTCGGTGGATTTAAAAGTAATTATGTTAGAGGATCAATAAAATAACAAGATTGGATCAATAAAATTTAGAAGTGAAGAGTTGATGAATATTATTACAAGATTGGATTATTAGGAATTCATAACGCAAAAGATATTGGTGGATTCAAAATTAGATGATGTCACTAGCTGTTTGGAGTTTTAGACAGCACTCGATCGGTGGATTATATAAATTATGATACTCATTGTTTGGAGATTGAGGCAACAATTGATCGGTGGATTGTATAATTGATGATATTCGCTG